>CM049371.1:6461245-6464478 GCA_026937815.1 Etheostoma perlongum | reverse complement strand
GCAGTCGCCGGCTGGGGGTCCGCATTGTCAGAAACAGTCGCCGGCTGGGGGTCCGCGTCGTCAGCAGCGGCAGTTGCCGGCTGGGGGTCCGCGTCGTCAGCGGCTGGGGGTCCGCGTAGGTGGCGGCAGCGGCCGGCGGCTGAGGGTCCGGGACACCGGATGCAGGCTCCGGGGGGCTGGTCCTCACAGGTTCTGGAGTGGAGGGCCGAGAATGGCGAAGGGGGGCCCTTGCGTCCTCCCCGATTCCTGGAAAAGACGGTCAGGTGGGTACCCTCGAAGGACCATCCTTCCATCTCCTCTTTGTGTTTGAGCCAGCCATGGAAATGCTCAAACAGAGAGCTGCACTTCCTAGGCCGAGGGGGTCCGTGGTGGCCGGGGGACGCTGGTGGCTGGGTCAGGAACGCTGCTCCAACCGCAACGGTGTTGGTGGTCCTGGATGTAGCTGGGCAAAAGGTCCAAAAACAATCACAGGGATCCAAAACCAAGCCGCAAAGTCCAAAAAATGCAAGCAAGAAGTCCACAGGGGTCTGGGGGGAAAAGGCAGGGAAAACATCCAGGGGAACAGTACCGGCACCGCTGCAACAAGGTGACGTATAGACAAGCAAACGAACATAATGATCTCACAAGAGACAAAGTCAACACGGGTTAAATACAAGAGGTAATGAGATAATGGGGAACGGGTGAGACGTCAGGTGACTCACATCAGGGCGGGGCAAGACAATCAGACAAGCACAAAGCAAAGCTAGACAAGACTAGACAAGACAGGAAACCATACTATCAAAATAAAACAGGAAGCAGAACAAACAGACACAGGGGAACACAAGACCAGGGAGAAAACCCAAACAAAAACACAGGGAAGGCCAAATGGGAAAAACAAACCCAAACAAAAACCCCAAACCACAACAGCATTCTCATCAACATGTTCCTCCATGTCATCTGCAAACAAAGATAAAAACACATGCATTGTGAATACACCTTTGTTCTCACAATAATTATTTTAATAAGTCAAGAAACCAACATATGTTGAAAAATTCCATATTACTGTCCAAAATCACAATCTACATATGCAACATTGTAAATAGACTGTTACACAGAAGGACAGTTACATTTTATAATGAATATCATAATAATACATATTCATTAGGGATGAGCCGAGTACTCGGCTGAAACGAGTATCCGGTACGGATAAAGCACTTTTGCCAAGTACAAGTATTATACGAGTAATACGAGTTAATACTGTAGAGTCTTACAGTGACCAGTGTTGAGTGCATCAATCTCTAGGCTTCTATTTCTCATTAGAATCAGCCTGATTACTCACATGGCCTTTGAAATATGAGCCTTTGAAATAATTCCAGATTTACATCTATGAGCAATACAATAGATGAGAATGTGGAAGCACTTATAACTCCTCATTACATGTACCTAGAGTCTTACAGTGACCTGTGTTGAGCGCATCAATCTCTAGGCTTTCGTTTATCATTAGAATTAGCCTGATTCCTCACACAGCCTTTGAAATATGACCTTTTGAAGAAAATTCCAGAAATTCATTTATGAGCCCTATTATAGATCAAAATTTGCATGAAATTTCTAGCTTTATAACTCATTACATGCACCTAGAGTCTTACAGTGATATGTGTTCTATGCATCAATCTCATTGCTGCCATTTTAAATTGTAATCAGTCTGATAACTCATACAATCTTTGTAATATGAGCATTTGATTACTTACCAATGTGCGTCTTTGGCCATCCCCAGTAGTTAGAATTAATCAAAGCAAGAGGCAGAGAAAAACATGTGGAAGGGAACATTTATTTTCCAGAAAACCCAAACCAGAGAAGAACAAAAGCACAGTAAAAAGTAAAAAAATTGTGATCAAAACATAATAAAAGTGCCCCCAAGTGAGGAAAACATTAACACGTGACATCAAGCAAACCCTTTCAGTGCATAAAACAAAACATTAGTTCTGTAAATTACCATTCTGCGCTGCTGAGCTTCCTAAAAATTTAGTTAAAAAAAAAACATAAAGAGTGTGCAATCCAGTGCAGAATAAACAAATTAAAATTAAAAGTGTTAATGAAGATTTCTGCCTGTGGGGTCGTGACACATTTCCTTTGCCACCTGCTTCCGCTCAGTTTCTGACAAATGTTTGCTGGCCTGGAAACCCAAACAAAGACGTTTTTTGAAATAATATGGTAACAGTTCTTTGAGCAACTGTGTGTCAACAATCTTAAACCAAACTCCCAATAATCCTAAAACACCCAGTCGCTAAATTGTGTTTACATCAAATTTACTTCAACGTAAATGCAAACATCAACGTCATCTCAATTCTAATTCTAGCACACAAATTGAGGACTCCTTTTTCCAAATTCTGAACAATGGACAGAATCAAACTTATATTAAGTTCTTACTTGAGTGGAGACGCTGCTCCGGATCTGGTTGAAGGTGATCTTCCCCTTCATCCCAGCCTCCACCCAAGCCATCTGCAGTAGATCTAATGGCTTCTGAAGTTGCCTTCCAAGAGCTGTGTGGAACACGAATTCACTCCCTGGGCTGGCACACAACACTTTCCCGTAGCCAGGTAGTCTAGCCACTTGTACTCTTCGTGGTTGAGTGAGAACGCGGCTTGGCCAAAAGACCGGACCGTTTTTGTGCTCATCCACCTTAGGATAAGAAATGCAGACAATTAGTGTATTTCTGATCTGAACTTGACTATAAAAGAGCAGGACAATTCACTGGTGACTTGTGTGTGGCTTATGGGACTATGGAATGCTGACTTTAACAAAGACACTCATTTTCATTTTACCAATGATTTGTAAATTGCTTGGATCTACCAACCTAAATAAATACTAACCAGAATTTGAAATTTTCGGCCCTGACTCCACGTTTGAGCGTTGACCACTTGTGCTTTGGTCATGTTGCTTAAAACAACAGATCTGTGTCCGCTAAGTATAGCCAGGTACCCCATTATGTACCCGAGGAGAATCCTGTGCTCTTGTTCCTCTCCCCCATCGCAGGACACCTTTTCTACAAAACATGGCAAGATACAGTATATACAGTTAACAATGTCTTAAAATCTACTGAAGAAGAAAAAATATAATGTAATATAGGAAGTCTACTTACTCATCAGCTCAGGAATGTTCCGCTTGGCAATCACCATGAACTCATTTGCCTGGCTGGCACTGAGCTGATTGTCTGTGAAAACAGTTTGACATGCATGCATTTGGATGACAAAATA
>CM049371.1:6443745-6456245 GCA_026937815.1 Etheostoma perlongum | reverse complement strand
ATTGATAAAGAGAAGTCTAAGGCTGAATCTCATTTCTCTATCTTACCCCTTCCCCTTGGTTTTGCGCGTTCACGCGGGACCTAGTGCTATCCCATTTCTTATTTCGACCGAGGGGTAGGGGATAGACCAAGGGGTGTATACCCCTCGAAAACAAGTGTGGACGCGACCTCACTTGTAAACACATACGCAACAACGGCTGCCGCTTCAACCTGACAGACGCATAAATGTAAGTATTTTCGGCTTAAATAATTGATTTAAAAGTTACGACAGTCTTGTTTTGTGGTCTGTGCAGTCCTGTACATATATACTTGCAACCATGTTCCTAACTGAAACTTTTTAAAAATCGCTTGCTTGCGCTAATCGCTAACGTTGATGTGCACAGTCCCGCATTTCTTTGCCTTGAATGGACTGTATACATCGCATAGACTGTATATATTAATATTAACGGTCTATGATACATTGCTACGTGCTTTACATATACCGCTCTGTATCACACAGGAGGACACAGCAGCTGATCCACTTTCAGGCTGAAAACGAGCAGAATTTCCTAAGTTCATGTTGTACCCATTCATTATTGCATTTGTACTGTATTATTGTAATCATTTTTAATTAATTCCTGTTCATGCACTTGTATATTGTTGTTGGTTTTGATATGGGACACTGATAAAATGAGAGGCCAACAGGCATCAGACTGGTCTGGAATATCAGAACAGCTGTAGTTAATTTGTTTGTGGTCTTGTGTGTATTTTTTTTAGTCTTACACATATGAAGCCTTTTTGTGTGTGACATGTTAGGTATGGTTCTAATAGTTGATAATGGTTCTGTCACATAACTTTATGTAATGTTTTTGCCTGTTATGTTTAATCCGGCAATAAAGACAGATCTTTGTTAACAAAATGTTTTTCTGAACATCAATGACATTCAAAACGGTGATAACTAAAACAGATATACAACACACATGTTTACAGGGTGTATATGTATGTGTACATGATACATGTATTGCATGTTGGAAGTTTGTGATCAATACTGTATGGTGATGTAACCAAGTGGTGTCCCATTTCATAGGGGTATGTTTTCACCCTTACCCCTTGGTTTTAAGGGCCAAGGGGTAGGGGTAAGATGGAGAAATGGGATTCAGCCTAAATTCCTGTTCACACCGGGACGAATTTCGCGCGTGCTATTCGCGCGTAAAAGCGTCATTTTAAAAAAAAAAACGCCTCTGGTTTTTTTTTTTGGTTTGACGCGCCGCGTCAAAATATCCGACCAATGAAATCGGTCCTTTTGCTCACGTGTCTTGTGCTTCTGAAGTTACAGTAAAACACAGCTTGGGGGCGCTTAAGCACAAAACGGTCATACCGAGCACACAAACGAAGAAGACATACGCCACCGTCATCACTGCCACAAGACGAGTTGAGCTGCTGGTCTCGTTGGTTTCGGACTGGTGCTTACGATATCCATGTTTTCTTTGTCTGATTTAGAAGAAATGTTCTAAATACTTGCTCTCTTCTCTCTGCTCTTCTTCTGAGTTGCAAGCAGATCAGCGCAAAGTCGCGCAGTGCCACCCTATGTATGGGGGTATTTCTGTTTTACATTAAGCGCCATCTAGTGACAGATAATACATTTTCATGTTCATTCGGCTCATTGTCAGTGAAAATCGCTTGGGTGTGAACACAAAAAACGCTGCAAAACGCTGACGAATAACACCCGCTGATATTTGTCCCGGTGTGTATGGGCCTTAAGGCTACGTCTGATGAGAAGAAACAAATGGCACTTTGCGAAAATTAAAGGTGATGAGAACACTCTCCTAATCCCACACAATGAGGCTGTTAAAGGTCAATAAAACAAATACAGCAAACCAGACAACACTGGGTACTCATCCTTTGAGTAGTGAACATATACATGAAGACACCAAACACTCTGTCACGGCACCCTGTGAAAATCCTCAAAGATAAAGGTATCAAGGTTTCGATCTGTTCAGTAGTCCACTTCAGCATCATCAAAGTTCTCATAGTCATGGTCCACATGATGAACCGTGTTACACCAACAACTACCCCCACCCCAAGGCTTCTGTTTCACAGCCCCTTCACGATCATCATAGTCATCATCAATTTCCTCCTAGCTATGGACCTCGACCTCCTCGTAGTCATGGTCCAAATTACTCCTAGCAGCATTCTGACACCTTTGGATACTGGGCCGTCGAGGTTGCCAGTCTACAGGCAATTGCTCATTGTCGTTGCCCACACGTCTCTGAGTCGTGACTTGGAGCTGCTTAAGGCTCTTGTAGACACCGGGGACACCGGCGTTGCTCAGGTACAGGCACGTCTTCGCGGTCGGAGTCGTGCTCAGCCTCATGAACCTCCTCCAATCCATGCTGGCGAACCACATCATTGTGGACCGTGGGACACACGCTGCTTGGCACCAATGTGCCGCTTGCAACCCAGACGTCTCTAGAGCATTCTGCACGTCCTCATCGCCAACCTTGTTGGTGGCGTAATACCTCACCTTGCGGCTTCTGTGGACACTTGGGGCTCCGCGGGTGAGTACATCCGTACCATGTGCTACGCTACTGCCACTCTGCGCTCCCGCAACCTCAGACGCATTTGCATCGAAATGTTGTTTTGCTCCTGTAGATCCAGATATCTCGTCTCTGTCCATTGTCCTGATCATCTCGTAGTCAACACAGCTGTCGTCCCACTGACTCAAAAGCTCCGCTATGCTGTCATAACACTGCTCACTCCCTCGAAGGGTGGACATGATGTATTTGCTGTAGTTTGTGTTTGGCCAAATGTTGTGGCGAACTGTATTGTCTTTGTCTCGCAGCAGCACGGCAAACCTGTCACTTTCCTTGGTGTCAGGTCTAATAAAAATGTAATGGCCTATACGTTTATCAAGCATGTACTGCAGAACCTTGTCCATGCCTTTCCTGTAGAACCTATGGGATAGAATCTGCGCTGCCTATTCCTGTGCCAAGTGTTGTTGTCCAGCTTCATCAAGATGTATCTTGGTCCTAATGCCTTTCCACCGGTCGTTTCGAATCATTTTTGCACTCCCGTTAAGGTCTGTGTGTTTTGCAGACCACATGGCTCAACGTACACGTGTGTTTAATGTTCAAAAGTTTGACGTTGCTGTCTAGTTTGTCTCACGCAGTCCGTGTCAGTACTCACTGCTCATACTACACCCTAATAAAGCCTTGGCGTATCAGAGCGTAGGCTAAGCTTACTGGGGCGGCCATCCGACCGCGGGGAGGAATGGCTAACCTGTTAGGACACCAATGTTGTAAGAGGCTGTCTCATGCACAGAGCTTTGTTGTGAGCTATGTACATGTCTTGTTATTTTGTTTGTTGTATTTGTGCACACTACTTGCTTTTTATGACATGGTGAGAAAAAAGGCCAATCTAGTAATAATTTGTGCAAACCAGTTTTTGGTCAGGTTCTGCGAAAACTTCAACTGTGAACGTTCCTCTTGTACCCACCACTGAGCACCCAGAAGCCTCACTCGCTCCTTGAGTTTGGAGAATGTAGTTGGGTTCGTGATGAAGTTGAAATATTCTCTGTAAAGAGGATCGAGCTCGATGAGTAATCCCTGACCGTTCTGTATCTCCTTGGCACTAATGTCCTTCTTGTTCACGCGATACATCTGCCATGAGACATCCTGGTCCCTGTTTGTTTTGATGGGGAGAGGATATTTGGCATACAGGTTGTAGAACAAACCCCGGCTCAAAGTAGTAGCCTCGGTGCATATGCAAAGGAGGTTGGCGTGAGCAGCGGCTGAAGCCCTCATCGCTTGGCCGCACAGCTCTGGGTTGCTAGTCCACAAGGACAGCGCCACGCGTAGGTTTTGGTGCCTGAGGTAGCGGAACTTGAAGTCCTCAGACTCAATCAACGTAGACCAGTCGCCCGTCCGTGGTCAACCAGAAGGCCTTCATGCCTTGCTGGTCAACTGTCTTGACCAAGCACAGCTGGCTGCACACTGCTCGGTGATGTCATGTCCCATCAATGTTCAATGTACGTTGTACAATTCACGTTCGACTAACGGCCCCATCCTAGTTCCCACATGCTTGGTGTTAGGCCAGGGCACCCCCGAGTGAAGCCAACAGTATCTAAAGTGAATCTTCAGCGGTAACACAGATTCTATTACTATAGATCGCAAGGGGCTCTCTACCTCCTTCTCTGTGAGACACATGGAACTGCCTGTGATGCATTCTCCGGGGGCATAATACGACACTCGTCGTCACTGGAGCTCCAGTCGAGCTCTGTTTGGAATGCATCGACCAGGTTGCGATGCTTCGCACGAGCACTGTACTAGAACCCGGAAGAAGACAAGTGGTTGTTCTGCCACGTCGTGCGAGATCTCATCGACACCTCTAGGTCCGTGCCCGTCGGCGTGGCTGTCGACTGTGTGAGGACCAGGCTCTCCAAGGACGACAGCGACAGAGAAAGGGGGCAGATCGAGAACGACAGAGTGACAGAGTACAATCGCCTGTTCATGGACCGTCTGGCTCAAGCTGCACTGATTAAGGAGCTTGGGCTCGAGGGCGCCAAGGCTAGGATGCGTAGGCTACAGCTTCACGGTGTAAAGGACACAGCCAGCCCTGTCATGTACCGGTTTGAACGATTGATTTACAGGGTGTTTGAATATTTTCAAGTCAAGGGCATGAGGATGGAACCCTTTCAGCTGGAGCTCTTCAGGGGTGTTGTGTTGGGTGTCTCTACAAAGCAGTTTGGCCATGCTCTGTTCAAGTACAAGCACTCTTTGCTGGACAAACTGGGCTTAGCACCGCTGGGGTTGGAGGGCTATGACCAAGACCCGCTCGCTGGACTGTGGGAGATGTGGTAGAGGACTATGTGCTCAAGCTACCCCGTGGTGAAAGGTACCGGGAGAGAATAGGACTCGTGGTGTTTGAGGAGCTGTGCAGAAGATCAAACAATCGCAGGTGTTGTGGTCTCGGTCCCCTCGGCAGACTACGTGCCCGAGAGCTGTGACCAGATGGAATTGGTCAACAGACACAGTGGAAGGAACACTGGGGATTATGCCAGGGTCCATTACTCAATCCGCAAGCTCGCCGACATCAAGGACGTGGCCAAGTGGGGAGTGTGCCGATATTTGCTGGGCTACCTCGACTACACCTTTGACGCGCGTCGTCGGAACGCGCGTCAACCTTCACGGAGCTGTCGCGCATAATCAAGTTTGCCGTCTCAAAGATCCAGACCCTGCATTACTGGTATACTAGAACGTCTGAATTTGGAGACGGTGGAGACCTGCCTAATGGTTGCCGTCGTTACATTAGTGCAGCACAGCACCGCGCTAGGATCTCTGTCACAGTACCCAAAGTCCCAGGATTTACCTAATTGCCATTTCGAGCAGCAATGACGCGGAAACGGGATCGTGGTTAAGATGATAGATGCTGTAAACCACGGTGTGAGGCGTGTTAAGCTTGCGTGCGACCTGGAACCGTTCTCTTTCGGAGCAGAGCCACGCTCGTCCCCTTGGCCCGCGCCGGGCTACTACATACAAAGAGATGAGTCTTTGCTCTCTAATATGAAAAGCTACATCGCGGCCCTGGGACACCTCAGCTCCAAGATCACGGAAGCCGTGACGGTCCTGTACTGTCACAACTTCGACCCAGGTAGTCTTGAAGAGGCCTATGCATGGAATTGCGAGTGCAACACGTAGCATACATCTCGGCTCGTGCCTCGGCGCTATGCCTGAGTGCTACTGTGCTAGCTGTATTAATCAACATTGTGTTACTCGCAACGCTGTGCTCTATGTGCAGTACACACAGGCAGCACCGTATTAGAAAACTGAAATGACTAGTCGAGATGTCTACGTCTTCGCAGCTCTCGGTTGTGGCCTCGATCGCATTGAATACAGCCAAGCGCGAGTACACCAGGGCCGTGGCTCGGGTAGAAGCGGCACTTGGCGACCTGGCCTCTCTTATGGACACGCACCTCTCTGGCCACTCAAGCGCTTTAGGCCTGGATGTTGACAAACTCCTGGCAAGCAAAGGCTCAGGTTTGCAAGTTGTAGATGTCATGCGACCCTACAGGACGTCGATATCCAGCTCAACGCTGTCACGTTCGCCTTGCTGGGAGCTCACCAGCGCTTACTCTCATGTGCGCAGGGCGTATTGCGGTCGGACATGACCGGGTGCGAGCCCGAATTCATAACAGAGTATTACACGGACATACCCGTGGCGAGCCATTCGTTGTCACCCAGAGCCATGATGGTCGTCAAGAGGGTGCACTGGAAGCCCGTGGTGCTCTCGCGTTGGTACATGTCCTTCATTGATTCTTTCAAGGATAACAGGACATGTTGGCTGGACAGGCCCATGGTGAGCGATGAAACTGCAAACTACAGGTTGCCCTCATGTGAGGAGATCGGCACGTGCGAGCCTCTGGAGTTTGACGATACCACGGTCTCTGCGTGCCTAGTGAACCAGGGGCGAGTTAAGGTACGAGTGCCCCGTAGTGTGCGGGGACCCGTGCTTTGGGCCCATCTGCTACCAGTCGCAATTTGATACGTACATACTCAGGACCGCGCCCGAGGGAGCTCATGGCGTGTACACGACCACGCAGAGGGTTCAGGAGACCGAGACTCCCATGGTAGTATCCAAGGTCTATGCTCTGTCTGAGTCCGAGGTACACACATCTCTCGCTAGCATTTATGACAGAGCAGAGCGCTCGTTCCACTTGCTGGAGCGAGGTGCAGCCGTGTTACAGACAATGATTGACATGTATGTTGCGGCACGGAAAAACACTGACACGATACATGCAGAGCAACAGGCCTTTTCCCATCCTCTCCCTTGTCCCCGGTCACTAGAAACAATTTGTCTTTCATACCTGTACCGGCCAAACGCTTCATCATTTCATATTCTATGGCGCAAAGATTTTGTTCACAGAAGGCTGTGCTCGGGAACGTTTTAGTCAACCAAGGACCAACTAGGACTCCCTGATGCTATTGCAGAGCCGCCCTAAACCCCGTCTTTATAAGTCCCTCTTCAAACATCCGAGCAACGTCGAATGTGAAGCCGGGCGAGGCTACCGGTCCGACCATTGGCTCTCGATCAAAGACAGAATTCTTGTGACAATAAATCCACTGGCGGACACCCCACACACAAAAAGAAAATCTAAAGTTGTCTGCTAGCTACAATGAAGCGAACGTTCAAACCCTGGGACAGACCGAGTACGCCCCGAGAAGGCAATGGACAGTTACACCTCGAGACACAGAGAGTCTACTTCCCGTTACACAATCACTGAAAACAGGACAAAACCCTCGTGTCTCAAACGGGAATCTTTTCTACTGGATTGTTCTATCTTCTTCTCCTCGTTGAAAAGCATGTTCCTGTAACTCAACTCGGTCTCGTCTAACCAGGCGGCCTCGCTCGTACCTGTCGCGGCCAGACGATTCTCAACTCTCATGCTCACGCACGTAGGAGTGAGACAACTAAGCACTTGCGGGCAGAAACTGTTCAGCCACGGGAACTTGCTGCGAAGCGTCATGGAAATTGTGGGTCTTGAGCAACCCCTTACGTCAACCTTGTTGGTCCCGGGTGACAATCACCAGGTACGCCGCGGATCGCTCTGCCATGCTAGGGTACGTTAGCAAGAACATCAGCCACGTCAGCCAAAGTTGTGTGTTGTATCGCCACAGGGTGACCTTATCCAGGGTGTTGTTGTTCCTGGTCTTGAGGGGGGCCACCAGGTCCACTTCAGTGAAGAAACCCCAGGTGTATGCCCGTGCACCGTGTACAGCCATTGTGGAACGTTTAGTCTCCGTGTACGCTAAACGCAAGCCGGGCCTGGGCACACCAGCAACCTTTATGCCGGCGCATATTGGAGTCAAGCGCAGCGCTTCAAACTGCCTAAGAATGAGTCGAGACACCGGACCCACGTCATGTATTTTCTTCTTGTCATTGTACACATCCTTACACTGAGCGTCTACCACTGTGCCTATAATGGAGGACATGTGGTTATTGTCCCACAGGCGCCTGCAGGCTTCGGGAGTGAGCGTCTTTGACCGCAACAATTGCAACAGCTCTTCCTTGAGCAGCTACCCCTTGGGCTCCGGTGCGTTGAGATTTCTCACATACTCTGGCACCCTCTCGAGCGAACTGTCCGGGTTGACGTTCAGGTCCTTGAAGACCCTCATAAACATGTCCATGCTTATCATGCTATGTCTACGCGTCCGCTTCCCGCGGTATTTGATAGACTAAAGAGTTTTTGTGATACCCTGAACTTTGTACCAACGGTGGTCCGTGGTGGACTTTGCGCACAGGGTGCCTCGCGAGCCCCGAAACTCAATCGCGGGGTCGTGGAGCTTCATTGTATTAAAGTTCTCGACCGAAGGCTCACAGGGGTTTCTGCCGTGAAAGAAACCGCTTGTGAGTAAATACCACTAAACGGACAGGAGGGACAAGGGGTCCTCTGCTAAAATGCAACGGAAAGCAAACCCGATGAGCCGAGCTGGTAGCCAGCACCAAGTCCAGCCCTGTTGAATAGAAGGCTGGGAGCCACGATGGAACGATCACTTCTCCCATCGGGGCTTCCTCTCCTCACCATCCCCAACAACGTCCTGTTTTTTCGACAGTAAACACGGTACCAGGGACACGTTGTGCGCATTTGCGGACTCTGCCTCGACGGGCGGTTCGACGACGGCGGGCCGGGTGAAGGCGCGGGACCGAGCGGAGGAGGAGGAGGAGGAGCGGGTGGACGAGGCAAGAGGAGGAGATTTCAGCTCTGTCCTAGGGAAAGGGACCGTAAAACACAGACTGTCTGCAGGGGCTGCCGCAGATTTGTGTGCGGGAGCTGTGCGCGGGTATATTGCCCGCATAAGGTGAGGATGTTTGTGTGTGTGCCGCCCCATAGCCTTGAGTGTGAATGTTTAGATTCATAACAAGTCAATAAATTCTATTCTTCTACTCATTGAAAAGCATGGTCCTAACTCAACTCGGTCTCATCTCGCCTTTGTCATGGCCAGATGAGTCTCGACTCTCGTGTTCATACATGTAGGAGTAAGACAATTAAGCACATGTGGGCAGAAACTGGTCAGCCACGGGAACTTGGCACACAGGGACCTAGAAATTGTGGTTCATGAGCAAGTCCTTATGGTAACCTGGTTGGTCCCTGGTCTGACTATCACCAGGTAAGCCACGGACTGCTCCACCATGCTCGGGTACGTGAGCGAGAACATCAGCCACGTCAGCCATAGTTGCGTGTTGTATCGCCACAAGGTGACCTGAGCCAGTGTCTCGTTGTTCCTGGTCTTGATCTCGAGCAGCACTATGTTGTCCCTTATGGTATCATGGGCCACTAGATCCACTTTAGTGTAGAAGCCCCACATGTCGCCTATGGAGGTGCACCGTGTACACGCATGCGTGTGCGTGTGTGGAACGTGTAGGCTCTGGGCACGCTGCTGACACTGCTGCTAAACCTGTCGGGCCTGGGCACACTGGCAACCTTGAGCCCTGCGCATATCGGAGTCAGGCACAGAGCTTCAAGCTGCGTGAGAATCAGGCGAGACACTGGATCCACGTCACACATTGTCTTCTTTCCGTTGAACACATCCTTACACTGAGCATCTACCACATTGCCTATAACGGATGACATGTGGGTCCTGTCCCATAGGTGCCTACAGGCTTCTGGAGTGAGAGCTTTTGACCTCAACAGTTGCAAAAGCGCTTTCTGGAGTGCCAACCCCTGGGACTCTGGCGCATTCAGGCTTCTTATGTACTCCGGCACCCATTCGAGTGAACTGTCTGCGTTTGCATTCAGGTCCCTAAGTACCCTGGCAAACAAGTCCATGCTTATACTGTTGTGTCTGAGCCCTCGCCTTTTGTACAACTTGATAGACTCAAGAGTTTCGGTGATACCTTGAACCTTGTACCAACAGTGGTCTGCGGTAGACTTGGCGCACATCATGCCATTTGAGCCCTGGAACTCGATTGCAGGCTCTTGGAGCTTCATTGTATTAAAGTGTTAGAATCGTCGACTGGCTGACTGGTATCGTTATTGCGGGAGAAACGCGTTGTGAGTAAGTAAGAAGTAACAAACCCACAAGAGGGGCAAGGATCCTCTCTGAGATATGCATCGGTACAGGAACCCAATGAGCATCGAGACTCTGGCAGCCAATACCAAGAAAGTGCCAGCCCTATTGAATGGAGCCGCTGTTCGCTTTAAGGGTAAGCTGGGAGCGGCAATAGCCGTCGTCACCTCTCATTGTGGGTTTCCTCAACATTCTGTACTTCATCGACAACACACACTGTACCAGGACTACGGGTGTCCAGCCACAAACTCCACCTCGGCCCAGGCTAAAAATAAATACGAGTACGCCTACATCCACGCAGGGATAGCCTTAATCACGCTGGGATGCCTGGCCATGGTCGTGAGCATAGTGCTCGGCTAGCTGTTCAAAAAGCAAACTGAAAATGGACGACGTGTCAGATCCGAACAGGGGTCCCGAGTCCAAGAGCACCAGGACCGTGATCATGTGTCTTGTCATGATGAACATTGAGCTGTTCATGGCTGTGATAGCGGGGTGCATGGAGTTACTGTAATCTATGGCATGTACGTCGTGACCATGGTCATGACCTCGACTGTTCTCAAGGAGAGACGCGAGACTGTCGACGGGGATGGTCAGAAAGCGATCCCGGACACGGCCACCCCTGCTTGAGACCACAGAAGCTACTATGACTCGTACAATTCAATCTCGAGTTATATCTAACGCTCGCACCAAAAGCCTGGATGAAAGATAGGATTGAGTGAGCGTGTCACCACACGCTACACAACCAATAAAAGCCCTGTATTTACATTCACCAACGCTTGACTCGGGCCACCCGTGTCAACAATATCAGGAACAAGTTCACGCTCAACCAAGACAGACACTTCATCCACCAACACCATGTCCGCATTGTACGACTGTCTGAGCCTAAACAACAGGACCCTAATGGCGGTTTTCCACTGCGTGGTATCTACTGACTCGCCTCGACTCTACTGGCCTTTTTTGTTTTTTTGGTCGAGCTGAGGCGATACAAAAAGGTGACGTGGAAACCTGCAGGCTGCTGGTTGGTCGGATCGCTTAGGTGTTTTTGCCAGTTATAAGTTAGCGTGTGTAAAACGCGCATCAAACCCTCCTGTGCATCTTGGTCTTCTTCCTCTGCACCCTGTGACAGTGTCCCCCATGGCTGTGCTGTCCCAGAGGCATCCCAGTCGTTGTCATAAGCCATGACTCCCATAAAGATTATACGAAGCCCAGCAGGTCAGAACCAGAGATTTCACCCGGCGGACATCAAACGCCCACAAGACGGTCTGCGGCGGCGGTTTTGCAAAGCGTTAATGCTCTGAAACACAAACGGTACACAGCATACATATTTTGGTGTGTAATCATGGTTGCTAAAGTTCATGTACTTTATATAGCGTATAGTAAATGCTAACCGGGGCCCTAACACATGCACATGTTAGCTAACGTTACCAGGAAACTTAACTTACCCTTTCGTGTCGGCGAACAAAAGTCATCTTGACGTCTGAACTCCGTCAGAATTCCCAAACTCCTGTTTTTTTAGCGGTGATTTTTGTTGCTTCCTTCAGCTTCTTTTGAAACAAAACATTGGTGAGTAGCCGACGTGCTGTTGTGAATCACGTTGAAAATTACGTCATCATGCGTAGCTATGGTGACCAGCCACGCTGAGGCATTACTCAATCTGCAATGGAAAACCGACAGAGAATGTGTCAAACCGAGTAGAGGCGAGTCAAGGCAAGTCGAGTCGAGTTGTTACCATCAATGGAAAAATGCCATAACAGATCACGAGAACAAAAGCTTGGGCCATGTTCTTGTGAAATGTGTCACCTGAGGCGGTTGCGATTTCATAGGAACACAAGAAAGTCACATCGACAGACCCCTTTTCATTGAGGTCACACCTCAGCACAACATTGGGGACCTGTTGGCCTTATTGTATTGCTACGTTGATCCCGCAGTGAAAAGCCCATACGACTATCCGCAGACACTTCTACGATATGCACCTTCTCAGCATGTGGACCATGGGTCGTCGACAGCGGCAAGCGAGGGGATGCCAAGTCAAGAGTGAAGACCGCAACCGTGCAGTGTGGTCAACAACACACATCTGCGGAAATCAACAGTAACTCCAACACTCCTCCCTACCACCTTTTGAGGGTAAGGCAGCCGTGTCTATGAGCTTCATCAGTTCCGAGTTGTTTCTGTCACAAAGGCACAGAGTGTGTCATGGCTCTTTCTTCTGTGTTGAAGAGACAATGGCGTGGCTTTTGGAGACAAATACCCAAAGGCTGAGGCTTCTGTGTGTCAACTGTCTCTCCTCTTAAACCATTATTTGGCTACCAAAGGGTTTACAGACCACATTTCTGTGAAACAAAAACAACAAAAAAGCAAGAGTCCACAATTTCACAAAATGAAAAGCCTACAGATCAAATTTCATTGAATAAAAATAACAAGCTCATAGACCACATCATATCAAGTTCAATGGCTCAAA
>CM049371.1:6422044-6443245 GCA_026937815.1 Etheostoma perlongum | reverse complement strand
ATACCTTAAATACAAATACTTGGGGTGTGATTTATGTAACTTCTTCTTAATTTGTCTCTACAGTATGCAGCTTATTTGACATGACTTTCTTGATAATTGGAGATATGAGGACCTTGAAGAGACAGCGTGAAATGAATCATCTTCTGCCACATTCCATCGCTAATGTCACTCTTCATTTGGGGGACTTGCAGCCATTTCTGCCAATCAGGGACATTTTAATGACATAAAAAGACAACTCATCAGCCCAACCAGTGTACGTCACTTACCACCGTGATGTTCAGCATCGACCGTATAGTCTCACTGCACCCTCGACAACCATCGACCCATCTTCTCTTTCAGATTTATTCAAATGTTGTTCTGCAGCTTTCTCAAGATATCTGCTATAGCCTGCTAGTAATGGTACACAGTACTAACTGTAGACAGTGATTGCTTGTTTTTTTTTCCCATAATGCAGGGAGACAACTATGTGAAGAACCGTTTAAAATTGATTTTGCTGAGCAATGGAAATCCAATCCACTGCAGAATTCAATTGGTGGACTCTGTTAATGTGATCATAGCTGAACCTAAATGTTTCAAAAAAAGTTAGGGCACCAAAACGCATTGTGTGTATCTTTTGAGGTATAACAAACATAATTCATCTCCTTCCTCATACAGTAAACTAGTTGCAAAGAAAAAATATATATTTTAAATCATGCATTGTTTACATCCATGTTAACAAGCTTAAAGTATTGTTATTCTTCTTGCCTTTGTTGGTGCATTGCTACGTTTCTTTGCTTTTTTGCCACCATCCACCAATCAGTATACAACTTGCAGGACTGTATCAGGTGCGCATGCAAGATTCAAACAAAGCAGGGATCCAAAACGTTGCTCCATAGCTGTAAAAAAACAAAACAAATATTTGCTAGTCTTGTAGAGGCTTCCTTTTAAAAGTGCCCTGCCACACTTTATTTCATTACTTTTTGGTAATGTCTGAAGTTCTACCAAGGACTGTGTAACTTTCTTTTGGAAAAAATGCCTTGGTAACTTTGTTTGAAGCCATTCTAGTGTGGTGTAGAAAGCCTGCAAGAAGACTCGGCTTCATTATTTTTCTGTTGTCATTAATATTCAACGAGCTAAGCTGCTTGACTCTGATTGGCTAACAGCTAGCCAATGAGAGCCTGGCAATCAGTATCCTTAACCAGCTCAACTGAGCAAGCTCATGAATAGTAATGAGCTCAGGAAACATGACATCAGCTTTTGTAATTGGTCTGATTTCTCCTCTTATTTCTTTTCAATGGCTAGAGCTGACAGAGGAGGTAGTAGTTCATTTTCACATTCATCACATAACACAAACACATATTGACCTAACATATTTCAAAAAATGCAAGTAAAATGGTTTTGTGTGGCAGGGCACCTTTAACTTCTTTTGTGTCCACTGAAGCTGTTACATTTTACTCATAGATACATACCACAATACATATATTGTACATATTAACTTATTAGAAATTCAATAAAGTTTTAAGATTAAAAATAAAGAGTAAATATGACGTAGAGCATAAATGTATACCTCCTTGTATTTGTAGTGATATTTTTAATTGTAGCATGACAAATCCCTGTGTAAAACATGACAATAAATGACACCTCCTTAATTCCAATTTATACATTTTTCTCTGTAGTCTTGCAGTGTTTATGTTTGCATACATCTTGCCCTGCGGAAGGTGAACTCAGTCCATCTTGCACAGTTGTAATGACGTCAGTCTCCTTATGAGGAATAGTGGCAGATATCTGCCAGTAACGACTAAATCACTTGATGAAGGAGAATAAATAGATGTAAATTCAATTACCGCCTGTGCTTTCATCGGCATTCACGCGACATTGGGAGTGTGCATGTGGGAATTTGTCGTTCAGGAGACATTGATTAATTATGCCACACACAATTAGCCCATCAAATCGAGTGTGTCCTCCTCTCCTGTGGAAAGGTGATGTCAGAATTTTATGGGGCATTAGGCAGTAGTGCTCCTTGTATTTTCTTAGCGATCACCAGAGAGTAGGCACACCAGGGGAGAGGAGCATTTGCAGACTGTTTTTGTATGAATAGAGAGTTGTCAAGCCTGCAGGGTAAAGAGAAGGCTAACTGATCCTTTTAGACCAATGTCAATACTGATAACCATCACTGTTTGCTCTCCCAGCAGGGTCCATGGCCTGCCTGTAATGTCTGTGGCATTTCAGTGATTGAGAGAAGAAATGACAGTGAGACAAATTAAGAGAGCAGGCAGAGATGGCTGCCCCTATAGCTCCTCATTCCCCAATCCAAATTGTCTCCTAATAAGTTGCTTTTAGGTTTTAGCCCAGACATTGAATAGAGAGAGAATCGCCCTGAAAACGCAAAACATCGCTTTTTCTACAAATGCTTTGTCATGGATATGAGGATTTAGTTGTATACTCTCCATGTTTAATTTAGCTCTATCTATATACAGTACTTTTTTTTTTCTATTCTGCCACTATGTCACACGTTCATAATCTGTCATGTTTTACTGTAAGTGAGGTAAACTAATTCTCTGCTCTTACCAAGTGGGCTTGTATGGACTGTCACACCTCAAGTGGCCAAAGTTGCCAACATGTTGCCTCATCAGTTTAAGAGTCTTGTGGAACTTGACATCTGCAATAAATAGAAATTTGTTTGGTGATAAGCAGTGATTTTTGCAGTCTGCGGAGATCAGTGGTCCGTGGGAATGTATAGGTGTGCGCTATTAGTATAGGGTGTGTGTGTGTGTGTGTGTGTGTGTGTGTGTGTGTAAAATTAATATAGGTACCGAGCACGCGTGTGTGTGTGTAATTCAATAAAGTAACAGTGTAAATTAGAATTTCCTCTTGCAGGATTAATGAAGTATTATTATTATTATTATTATTATTATTATTATTATTATTATTATTACATCTTAGAGTTATTGTACTGGGGAAAGATTCAGTTATGACTGTGTGTAATATGTGTAGTTCTAATTCTGAAGTGTCTTTGCTCATTAAATAATTGTACTTGTGTAAAGGCACAGACATTCATTTGAAGGATTAATTATGCATTCCTAATTTATAATTTGTTTTTTTCTTTAGATGACCGTTATATATTTGTGTTTTTTGCCAATGAGGATGCCATAAAAGAGCATCATAAAGTATCAAATAAATGTCTCAAGGAGCTCATAACAAGACTCCCTAAGGCAGCTTTTGTCTTTGATTTTGCAATGCCAGACATGGGTTTTATTTGTCCAGAAAATGTGCTGCAACTACACGTTGGTGTGAAAAAGCCTCAGTTAACCTTGTCATCCTTTATTTCTTTCACACTCTCCAGCCATTTTCAAGATGAGACACGTATGTGAGGGTCTTACAGATAGCCGTCACTTTGGCTTTTCTAGGAACTTTACTGAGATGACTGAAAGAGGATTGTTGTCGTCCATTCACCAGTTCCCCTTTCACGTGATTGTCATTTCAATTTTGAAGGTCAACGTACAGTCAATCGGTACTGGTCGTGGTATGGAAAAGAATTTCCATGACAACCATTTGCTAAGGGACAGACTATGAATACAGAAGATAACTCAGCATGAAAGAGAGTTGCAGGTAAAAGAAATTGCAGCACTTTCAGCGAGCGCGCGCGTGTGTGTGTGTGTGTGTGTGTGTGTGTGTGTGTGTGTGTGTGTGTGTGTGTAAAACACTTCCAGAAACATCCAGGATGATCAGCCAAGCATTTTAGCTGTCTCTGTATGAGCTTTAGCTTTCCAACCCACTTTACTGTGATCAATTTGGGGAAAAATGCCGTTTCTGCAGCGTCAGTGTGATTGTGTGTAACAAAAAGAATACCTTTTTTCCTCAAGCATGAAGTGTGCAGATAGTCAAGGTGCAAGTGGTCAAAGTAAATACTTGCTACTCCGTATCACATTCAAAATTAGTTTGGTAGGTATATCTTTAGATGCAGGCCACAGAAGGCAGGCTTTTTAGTGCAATGAAGCCATGATGTAAAGTTCACACTGGTATGAGAAAGATGAGATGTAAAGTGCAACTACAGCACCATTAGAGCTTGTAACCTTCTTGCGTGAACCTATTGATTTCCCCTTCATGATACATAGATATACACATTTCTGTGTGGTCAAGGATAATGGCTGGATGAAGTGTATATTAATAATATATGTCAAGCTTCTTCTTAGAGCGGTGTGGTAAATGTCCGTGTGCAGTAGGCTTGTGCATGGGCTGGCCAACATAGGTTATCATAGGTTATGATTGTATTATATTACATGCTCAGATGGATGTTGGATTTTATAGCCACCCAGTGCATGGTGCTCCCTGTTGTGCAGATGGCTTGGAGGGATACAGTCTGCTCTAGTGTCAGGGAGGAATAGTTACGTTGTGATAAATACAACTCCCATGCCGTTACTATACAGCCTCTTTTCAGGGTAGAACCATAATTCCATGCAATAGAGCTGGATCATAATTTTAATTTAAGGAGGCATTCTTTGTGGTGAGGCGTGATGTTTTAATACCAGGGTAAATCTTACCTCTCCTGGGAGAAATATCGATAATATTTAGAATATAGTACCATGAGGGAATTGTTTTAATGCACACAGTGTTGCGAGACAAAGACATATGATCATATTTAATGAGATTTGGAAGCAGAAGATTCACTCTTTGTTTTATTAATACGATTCTGCTTTCACCTAGGCTTTGGCTTGGAAGTCCAGTGACAATTGATGAAGGTCTAATGTAGTTATTTATGTGTCCAGTCTCCTAGATGGAAATTAAAAAAAAAGAGCCATGCCTAAAGTTACAAGTGTATGGTCGGGAGATGCAAAGCCCTGTCTAATCCCTGTCTAATCCCCGTCCTTTGCCTGGAGTCAACTTCTCCAATCACACAGAGCTCCCAGCTCTCCTCAATTAATCCCTGAACCTAGAACACATCATTATTTAATTCCAGCTCCATTGCACTTTGAGCCTAACTTAAAGCGTGGTGATGCAGACTGACTACCTGTTACCTTTATTAAACACTAATCCAAAAATATGCAGCAGAAATATATATCATGATCATTATTATCATTACTTTTAGGGTGTATTTTGCCATGTGTGTGTTTGTGTTCGTTCCCCCCATCCTTCTTTCTGAGTTGGCAGGCTATAAATGTGTCACTCTCAGACCAAGGTATGGCTCTAAGGGAAATCTTAGATCCCTCTCAAATCAACCGTTAGAGAGAGAGAGAGAGAGACAGACAGAGAGAGAGAGAGAGAGACAGAGAGGTCACTGAATTCAGTTTTTTTTTTCTGTCTTTCCTGTCTGTCCCCACTTACCTAAAACCATCTGCCCCACGGCCTAGCCCACTTAACCAAACTAAAAGCCTTCAGGAGAAGGAGTGGGCCTCCAGTTATAAGGGTCAAGCTGATGCCTGTAGTCCTGTATTATCAAGAGTCCTTTAGTTTCAAGCTCAAATGGTGACTCTCGGCTGAGAGATGTACTCAGATTCTCATTCATGACATTTCATTCTTGTTAAGAGTACTCTACCAATTTAGCATTGTAGTCGTATATCATTTTAACACATTTTAAAAAGAAGGATGTAGCAGAACAAGATATGTTTTATTCCACACATTCTTCTTTGTTGTCAAAGCGTAGAGCCTACATTACCTACATTGCAACTTGTTCGGTAAGAGATTCAAGTGTGTTATGCTTGTAGCGGTAAATTTAGCCTTGAGCTGCTAGCATTAAGCCCCAAACATATTTAGTTTATTATCATATGACAAATAAAAACAGATCAATTAATCAATCCATTCATCAGAGCTCTAATACTTGGGAGTGGCTGTAACTCCATCTGTTAGCTTACTCACCCAGCCTTTTAAAGTACAATTAAATGTTGTCTTTTTACCAACTAAGGTTCTAGTATTACATGATTACATCAATATTGTTATCCATAACTGTTAGCATTCACCTGACATTTCACACTTTTAACCAATTTGAGGCTGTTCAGTGAACACCAATTTGTATACCTACGGTTTGATTAGACACCTTGGTTTTCACCTAACTTTTGCATTGTGAGATAATCAAATTCAATAGGAGAGAAGTACAGAAATGTCTCAGATAGGTCTTATGAATTTCTTTGGATTTCATGTCACCTTTAAAGCTTTGCTTTGTCAGGAAATCAGGGAATTGCCAAAGAGTTGTTGGCATTTAATCACTCTCAGTTCTCCTGTCAAACGGCCCCAGGTCTCTTGAGATGTCTGTTTGCGGAATATTGGGCCATGTGGGTCATGACACATGCACCCTTCTGGAAGACACTGAAATAGCAGCACATATGTCGAACATGGCTCCTGCTACATTGTAGCTCGTCTGGCCCAGGCCCAGTTCTGTCAGCCCATACGACTCAAATGTATTTCCTTCATTTCCCACTGTTTTTGATTTGGTTCCATCTGTTCTCACTCAGCAAGGGGCTGGACACCCAAGGTTGAAGTAGCACGCAGGCTGGCAACCTTTTGTGAAATACTGGATGTGTCTCTTCTAAATATTGTAAGGCAGTTTAAGCTGTTCATAGGCCTATAAACCTAGTGTTGTATTTTTTGTTAATTCTTCCGAGCCAAGTGTTAAGTCAGTAAATGCAACACAGCTAATCTAGATAACGTTTACCATCGCGAGACTTGAATTCAGTTTACTAGTTGTACGGCACTCATGGCTCCCTGCATGGACACGCTAAAACGCTGTCTGTGCCTGAGTTAGAGGCCAAGACAACGCAGTGTATCATCCAGAACAACATCGACTGTGATTGTAAACTAACCTGTTACCGGAAGAAGTAAAGTTCGTAAAGAAGATCCCTTGTCGTGTGTCTCATTATACCCACGCACCGCCATCCCACCGGAAGGTAAAGCACGACAACTGGTGTCAGAAGTGGGATTTTCTGCAAAAACTTCTGTGAGTGAATCCAATTGAAAAGACTATATCCTGACGCATCCTGAGATAACTAACAACATTAGAGCTAAGCTACAACTCGTCACGGCTGTGTTGGAAAGGAGAAAAAAGATCGCCAAGAAAAGAGTAGTCAATTTGCCGCAACATCGCCGTGCCCGCAACTTCCGCTACGTGCCTTTCACAATAAGAGCACCACAGGAAGTGCACACAAAAAATGACTGAGGAACTACAAGGCGCTACTGCAGGCGCTACGGCAGGCCCTACAGAGGCGGGAACAGCTCCTGAATGGTTGCAAGCTGTGTTGGAAAATCAAAATCAACAAACAAGACACCTTCAATCGATGTTGGCCCCTGTCCTTTCACACATAACAGGACAATCAGCTGCACAACCAACACCAGCATCACTCGTTACTGCAAAAGGGGGAGAGGACATAATCTCAATGCATTCTACAAGAGAAAGGCATGCACCTGACCCAAGTGCCCCTTTTGATATGACAACTAGACCAAGAGAGCGTGCTCCCTTTGCAGCCGAACTAGAGGTCATAAATCAAAGATCTCAAAGCTCAGGCCCATCAAGGCGGGCTACAGCTCTTGACGGCAGACGTAGAGAGATTAGAGACTCTGAGCGTGAAATCCAACACACGTTTGCTAACCATGACGAAAGGAGGCAAAATAATTCTGGAGCCTACTACAACACCTTGTCAGAACCCCAGAGGCCCAAATTGGCCACATTTGATGGAAATGAGGATTGGGACTCTTTTTTGATGCCGTTTGAACGTCAAGCCAGGAAATATGGGTGGAGTGCCATAGAACGAGTGGACAGGCTGCATGAGTGTTTAAGAGGGTCTGCAGTGCGGTACGTCTGTTCACTACCAGAGCGCACAAGAGAAGATTATGTTCTCCTGGTAGAGCAACTCACTCAACGCTTTGGAAAAAACGACCCCCCAACCACATTAAGGAGGAAGCTTGGAGAACTCCGACAGGGGCGGGAGACATCAGCTGAGTTTGCAGAGGAGGTGAGACGCCTTATCACACTTGCATATCCAGGAGTAGATCTCCAGCTCCAGGACCAACTAGCAACTGATGCTTTCCTCAAAGGCTTACGAAACCAAAAGGTGGCTTATGAAGTCATGAATCGTGACCCAGGCTCCCTTGTTGAGGCCCAAAAGTTTGTGGACGCCCATGAGCATAACTTCAAAGCTACTGTGGGCCGTGACAATGAAATGAAGAACAGGGCAAGACGCATCTCATGGGTTGATGAAGGAGACATGTGTGAAGATACTGCTACAATGTCCCGCAGGGTCCAGACCCCCCAGTATGTTACGTCTGACCAGTTTGCTGCACTAATGGATCAAGTGAAGACCCTTGTTAACACAGTGGGAAACTTACAGCTGCAGGTTGACAATCTCCAACCTACAAACACAGGACCCCAACAGCCCAAAGCAACACACAGCTTTGTACCAGAAAGAAAACAAAATTATCAGCAAGTGCAACCCAACAGAGGGCGCTCTCAAACACCAAGCCCAAATCGTGGAGCAGCTGGCCCATGTTTTAAATGTGGGGAAAACGGACATTTTAGAAAGGACTGTGTAAGGCCATCCAGCCCGGTGGCTGCACGTAACAATAATGGCAGGCATACAGACCACCTGCTGCCGACAGAGGGAGCCCCTAACTCAGATCCCCAACTACAAGGTCGGCAGATTGGCTGCACCAAAAAGAGAGGTGAGAGTTTACAAATTCCCCTGACCATAAATGGCATTTCAACGCAAGCTGTGGCAGACACTGGAGCTCAAACAACTGTGATATCAGAGGAGCTGTACCAAAGTATTCTGAAGAGCAACACAGCGCCTGCAGACCTACACCAGACCTACCTACTGAATGCAGGAGTTGGAGATGGCATGAAAGCTAAACATGGACTCACAGTGACCTTTCAAATTGGATCCAAGTCTATTAAGTGGGAAGTGCATGTAGCCCCAATAAGAGACTCTGTCCTCCTCGGATTTGATTTGATGAAAGCCCATGACGTTGTCATCCATACCCGTGGCAAGGTTTTCATTGGAGGTGAAATTGTACCCTCAAAAATCGTGCGAGATAATGGATCAGACTACAGTGTTGCTAGAGTGACTCTTGGAGAGACCACCATCATACCTGCTACGTCTGAATGTGTTGTTTGGGGTGAAGTGGAGAACCCAAGACCAGAAGTTACAGCAGTGCTAGAGCCTTTACACATTACAGACAGTGTAGCCTCTGGGAGTGTTGTTGTCACCATGGACAAAAAGGTGCCAATCAGGGTTTGCAATTTCTCCACCAAGAGAACAGCACTACCAAAAGGAGCATGCCTCGGAGTCTTAATCGAAGCTTATCCTGAACCCACATGTGAACCAAGGCAATGTGCAGTACCTAGTCATACAGAAGACCATACACCATCACTAGTGGTGGGGAGGCTAGCAACAATCTCTGACATTCCTGAACACCTCCACGGCCTGGTTGCTGCTACGAGTGAGGCTCTCAGTGAGGAACAACAACAGCGGTTCATTCAGTTACTGCTCACGTACCAATCCATCTTTGCTAAAAGTGACTCTGACCTTGGATACATGTCTGCTGTTACACACAAGATTGACACTGGGTCTGCTAGGCCTGTTCGCCAGCCAGTGAGAAGAACTCCTCTTGGATTTCAAGGTGAAGAGGAAACGCATCTTAAAGCAATGCTGGAAGCGGGTGTCATTACGCCATCAGCATCCGAGTGGGCCTCTCCAGTGGTCCTAGTGCGTAAAAAGGATGGAGGAGTAAGGTGGTGTGTGGATTACCGCTCTTTGAACAATGTCACTATCAAAGATGCTTATCCACTGCCCCAGATTGAAGAATGCCTTGATGTTGTTGGTGGAGCTACCATGTTCTCTACCCTTGACCTTCAGTCTGGCTACTGGCAGATTGCAGTGGATAACAAGGACCGTGAGAAGACGGCATTCATCACCAAATGGGGCCTTTATGAATACACCCGAATGCCTTTTGGACTCTGTAACGCGCCAAGTACGTTTCAGAGAGCAATGGAGCTCGTCCTCAGAGGCCTTCAGTGGGAAACCCTTCTCATCTACCTGGATGATGTCATTGTTATTGGCAACGGAGTGGACCAAAGCTTGGACCGGCTTGAGCAGATCTTTCAGAGGTTTCAAAGCTATGGACTAAAGCTAAAACCATCGAAATGTCATCTGCTCCAAGAACAAGTCCTCTTCCTGGGCCACATTGTGAGTGGCGAAGGAGTCGGGCCAAATCCAGCTCTTGTCGAAAATGTACAGCAGTGGAACCCCCCCCAGCAATCTGCAAGAGCTGCAAGCCTTCCTTGGGTTATGTAACTACTACCGCAAGTTTGTCCCAAGATTTGCAGAACTGGCGAGCCCCCTTCATAAGCTTCTTAAAAAAGGAACTGTGTTCCTATGGACTGACGAGCACCAAGCTGCTTTTACTAAGCTCAAAGAAAAGCTGACCACTTGCCCTGTGTTGGGGTATCCCCCGTGCTGAAGGCAAGTTCATTCTCGATACAGATGCCTCAAACAACAGTGTCGGAGCTGTTCTGTCGCAAGTTCAGTGGGGGGAAGAGCGAGTTCTGACATATGCTAGCAGCCACCTTTCACCAGCTCAACAAAGGTACTGCGTCACCCGTCGTGAGCTACTTGCTGTTGTTCGTTTCACGCGCCAGTTCCGCCACTATCTACTGGGCAGAAAGTTCCTACTTCGAACAGACCATGGCAGTCTCACCTGGTTGTTCCGGTTCAAATGTCCTGAAGGACAGCTTGCCCGCTGGCTTGAAGAGTTAAGCCAATATGACTTCCACATTGAGCATCGAGCCGGTAAGCAGCACGCTAACGCAGATGCCATGTCAAGGCTGCCAGGAGAAAATGTGGACAAATGCGACTGTTACCAGGCAGGAATAAATCTGTCGGATCTGCCATGCAAAGGGTGCAAGTACTGCCAGAGAATTCACCAGCAGTGGGCCAAGTTTGAAGATGATGTTGACGACGTTGTGCCACTAGCAATAAGGTGCATTGAGCCCCAAATTGAGACAAATAGCAATGGCACTCAGTCAGTGGAAGATCAGTCATCTCCTCCTTTGCCAGAGAGCCCAGAAGTTAACTGGCTTGAATCCCTTAGCCCCGAGCAATTGGCAACATTCCAGAAAGCAGATTCCGACCTCGCCACCCTGCATACATGGAAGGAAACAGGGACACTCCCACCAAAGATGGAGTGATGCTTGAGAGCCCTGCAGTGAGGAAGTTCTGGCTCTGTTGGCCCCAAGTCACACTGAGACAAGGAGTCCTCTATTACTCCTGGGAGAGAGTTGGAGACCAGCACCCAACCTTGCTGTTATTAGTTCCAGCGTCCATGCGGAAGGAAGTCCTACAGTCATGCCACAACCCTCCATACTCTGGTCACCTGGGAGAAGCTAAAACCCTTGAGCGTGTGCGTCAAAGCTACCATTGGTATGGCATGGGCGGAGATGTTCACCTTTTTGTCAAGAGGTGCCCACACTGCAGTGCATGCAAAACCACAGGACCAACAAAAAAGAGCCAAATTGCAAAGTTACCAAGTCGGAGCACCCCTGGATCGTTTGCACCTTGATATCCTCGGGCCATTCCCTATGTCCAGCTCTGGTAACAAGTACATTCTTGTCATTATTGATCAGTTCACCAGATGGGTCGAAGCGTTTCCTGTCCCTGACCAAGGTGCTGAAACAACTGCAAGGAAGCTAGTGTATGACTTCATTGCCAGGTTTGGAGCCCCCCTTGAGTTACACACGGATCAAGGCCGTAATTTCGAGAGTTTGCTTTTTCGAAACGTGTGCAAGCTCCTGCAGATTACCAAGACCAGGACTACCCCCTACCACCCCTCCTCTAATGGACAGGTAGAGCGGTTCAATAGGACCTTGCTGCAGATGCTTCGATGTTATGTGAACCAGGACCAAAAGAACTGGGATGAGCAATTGCCACTGCTCACCGCAGCCTACCGCAGTTCAAGACACACGGTGACAGGGTTCACACCCAACAGACTTATGCTTGGCAGGGAGGTCCATCAACCACAGGATATCCAGTCTGGTATCGCAAAACTCAAAGCCGACCCACTGGAAGTACCGGATTTCCTCTACAATCTGGAGGAAGGCTTAAAAGAGGTGCACAGTATGGCAAGAGAGCACCTCCGCGCTGCACAAGAGCGACAGAAAAAAGTGCATGACCTTCGAGCAAGAGAACATTCCTATAGTGTTGGAGACCTGGTGTTTGTTAAAGACGACACAAAAAAGAAAGGACTAAGTCCAAAACTCCAAGCACTATGGAAGGGCCCCCTGATTGTTGCAGCACGCCGTGGTTCGGTACTGTACGAGATCCAAGGTCCCAAACGCAGCACAGTAATGCATCATGACAGACTCAAGCCCTATGACAGTGAAGTAATACCAGTCTGGGTTTCACGCCAAAGAAGTAAAATGCTGCAGTGGTGCCAAGACTCAGACCTCCAACCAAATGAAGAGGATGTTCCCCTGGTGCCAATGCTGCCACTGTCAGGTGATTCAGGTGAGGCGTCCCCTTCCAATGGTCCAGACGGGGCATCCCAGCCCAAGGGTCCAAACAAGGTGTCCCAGTCCCAGGGTCCGGGGTGCCAGGCAGGAAGAAGACGAGTTGATACAGATTCAGAAAAAACTGTTAAAACATCTAGTGGTCGCATAGTAAATAGACCAGATAGGTTCAGACATTAGTTATAAGTTACATTAAGCTAAAAGTTATGAGTTGACGTTAAATGTCTACACTTGAGACTGTGATTTGTGTTTTATTGCCCTTATGGCATAAGCTCTTTCAGTAATTTGTGTTAAGTTTACTGTAATTACTTCCTTCTAATCAATTTTCCCTACATTACCGGTACTGAAGGGACTCAGTATTTTCAAAAGGGGGGGTAGTGTAAGGCAGTTTAAGCTGTTCATAGGCCTATAAACCTAGTGTTGTATTTTTTGTTAATTCTTCCGAGCCAAGTGTTAAGTCAGTAAATGCAACACAGCTAATCTAGATAACGTTTACCATCGCGAGACTTGAATTCAGTTTACTAGTTGTACGGCACTCATGGCTCCCTGCATGGACACGCTAAAACGCTGTCTGTGCCTGAGTTAGAGGCCAAGACAACGCAGTGTATCATCCAGAACAACATCGACTGTGATTGTAAACTAACCTGTTACCGGAAGAAGTAAAGTTCGTAAAGAAGATCCCTTGTCGTGTGTCTCATTATACCCACGCACCGCCATCCCACCGGAAGGTAAAGCACGACAATATCAATAGTCAAAATGCAGGGTATAATGACTAAGCCTAAAACTGAAAGCCACTGAAGGGCTGCTATACGGACTAAAACAAACAAATAAATGGTCTAGGGTTAGTTAACTAGCTGACACGCTCTCTTTTACCTGACACCATTACAGTAGCCTCCTGTTGTGAAATTACAGAATCCAATAGTCATTGTTTGCGTTGTGATGGCCATTTATTGATCACAAGATCTTCATATCAACATGCAAGAATCCATGTGTTCATCAAGCTCCATCAACAAACATTTCAGCATCCCAGCGTGAGTGTTGCACAGTGTATAGATTTGCAGTCAAAATGTATTTGTGCTTCTCCATTTAACAGCACCCCTGTCACCTATTGAAAGGTTCCTACCTAAATAGACATCACTCATAAGCACACCAGTGCCACCAGTGGACAATTTGTGTCCTACACCCAAACACATTATTTTAGGGTATTTATAAAAGCAGATTACAGACTGACCTTTTTTTGGTGGTGATGGTTATACCCTTGAAAAAGAACAATGAGATTAAATATCCTGCTGGCTCCTGTTTAAAAGAAATTTGATTTAATCTAATGCTTTTACATATTAATTGAATGATACATTTTTAAAGGCGTTACATCAGATAGTGTTGCTTTCAGTGCAGTGAACATGTCTTATGCTTTCTATCATTGACTACTTTTACATGTGGTCGTGCAAAATAAGTTTAGCAGCGGTGGTGGACTTGTTGGACTGTGCGAACACAGCATCCCTCTTTGATTCCTTCAGCCATCTTCTTGAAAAGGACAACGTAGTTTTTGTAATGCACTTCCTATTGCAAATTGTTAGCTGGTTGGTTTTTGGTTGGTACAGCAAGCATAGCAACGTACAGAGCTGACCATAAGCCAAAAAAGGGCAAGAAGCCATAAACTGTGGTTAAAAACCTAATTGAGACGCATATTCCGAATGCGCTGTATACATTCCCATGTCAATGCCTCTTAAACCCGAATTATACCTGAATCTGTCTTAATCGGAAAATAGTATACATTTAGAAAAAGGCCTTATTCAGAATATCCAACCGGAATATGCTGTTTACACGACCTGTATCAAATTCTGAATATTGGTGTGCATGTAAACTTACGGATTATTACTACTGGCATGCACGTCTATATACTATATCAAAGATTTAGATGATCAAAAGGGCTTTGAAGAGAGATAATTACAAGTGTTTCACTGAAAACGCATCAAAGTGAATGGAAATCCCTTGATGAATTGGAGTTCAGAATGCCAAGAAAGGACATAGTGCTTTGTAAATGTATCACCTGCATGTTCATGTTTTCTCAAAAGGTTGGTGGGAAGGTAATTACGGCTAATGATACAAGTAAAATGTGCCACTTATTAGGCTTCTGTGTCCAAGTAGTGTCCAATCAAGACAGGATAACGAGTAGCACGATTCCAGGGGGATCCTCCCCATGCTCTGCTGATGTGTGTTCAAAGGAAACATCTGGCCTTTATCAACGCTCTAGTTCCCTATGAGACTATCACTTGGCAAACCCTCATGTCACTGATACCTCTTTTACACCACCTACCAGGGTTGGGCTATGGTTGTCTGATCAGGGTTAAACGCTCTTTTTTGGAAATACAAAGCAAGCCCACTCTACATGGGTATGTCCCTGCTCATGACAATTTACAGCTCACCTAGGTCAACCAGGGAGCAATAACAATGACCTTAAGTGCTAGAAATTGGCGTGGCTTTCACGTCATATTTAGTGAACAGCTAACATTAGTCTCTAGTCAATCTGTGTACCAGCAGAACTAATGTTTTTTAGCTACTTGAATCGGTCATAGTGTGAGCGATAAATAAAGCTTATTTTATGATTGTTTCACAGTAATTACGGTATAAAGCACAAATAACAATCAAAATCTATCAGAGGATTTCATCCCGATTGATTTCTTCTACTCTGCGTATTTATTGCTGCAGCTGGAAAAGGAAGTAGGTTACTCTAGTATCGATTTTTTACTATTTTAAGATGAGAAGGGAACATTTCTCTTTGTTTGATTTCATTTAAAGTAAAGTTGGGGTTTGCTGTTGGCTTCATAACTTTTTTGTCTTTTCTTTTTTAAACAAAGAAAAAAAGAGTTGCGCTACCACAGCAGCCGCTTTTAAACTGCAAGCTGGTCTCCAGCGAGAGAGGGAGTAAGGGCGGTGGTGCAGAGAGAATTAAACAAAACTTACTTTCATACATTTATGTTCTTGCGATGGGTTTCTACAGGTAGTTTTGCATGTAAAATTCTGCTCCTGCTCTGCAAAAAGCAGACGAGTGAACATCCGGTCACCTGCTGCCAGTGGACAGAAATAAATTGAACCGTTTCGCTCTGCAGTTGTTGAAGCTGCCTGTGAAGATACTAGTTGTATACACACTACGGTGGAAATGCATTATTATTTATGTTTTTTTTTTCAAAGTGTGCGGCGGACATAAGTGGCAACATGTGACAACTGCCCCACTTTCATTCCCAGCCAATCACATAATCTTTCCCGCCCCGACTGTTGGCGACACAGGTTGTGTGCAATTCACATCGAAATCGACCCTGGTCTACCCTGATCAAACCCACCTCACTACCTGGGGCCTGAAGCCGAGTAGATCGGGAGGGTTACCCCATCCACACGCCGCAGTCGACCTGGGTAAAACCATGAGTGAGACATTGGTGTGAAAGGGGTATAAGCAGGGAGAATATGACTGCAGGAATAAAACTCATCTGGAAGTCAGTGTTTACACACATAGCAACAAAACCTGGAAGAGCAATATTTTAAGTTTGTTTACAAAAATGAGTAGGTGGATGGTTTTCTAATATCAAAAGCCCTAAAAAGCTCAGTACAAAAGTGCGAAGTGTTGTTAATCTGGTTAACAGAGGAGAAATCATAAAATAAACTACGCTGGGAATGGGGTGACAGTTCTGCATTTAGACTCAACGGTTTAAGTTGTGGAAGAATTAAAAGATAAAAGTTTTAATTTGACAGCCGAAGAATGCTCTTGGCCTCATATGCTGCTTTGCGCATTAGCTCTGCTGTGATATGATAGTGCAAAATCAAAACGGTGTCTTTACCATAAATATACAACTTGGCTTTCAGCTTTTTTCCCTACAGCTCGGTTTTCTGCAAAATATGTGTTGACAAACGGTGCCACTCACACTGGGACACCGTGAGAAAGGATGATGCACGATGACGACCTTAAAGAGTAAACTAAATATCTAGTGTATAGAAGTGTTTCCTCCTTGCATGCCACACTCTGGGGTGGTGTAGCACAGGTGGTGCGAGCCGTTAGCGATCCTCTGAACAAAGGGTGAAGTGGGAGAGCCTCTATGAAAAGTTGATGGATTCATTTTCCTCAGTTTATCCTGGATCCCAGCCAGAAATAGTCCTGCCTATAATTTCATTATCATTCTTAGGTTCATCTATTTATTTAGAGACATAAGCGCTGGAGTTTACTCACCGTGCAAGAGACGCCGGCGCTAACTGTGATATTTAATAAGATGTGTACTTAGTTCCTGTTCTAATTAGCATCATGCAGAAGCCGACTAATGCACATTTGAGTTGACATTGCTTACATAATTTAACATTACGGGTTTTAATAAAACACCCTCTTCATGCTTCATTTCCACTGATCACCAGCTGCTGGGTCAATTGAATAATTAAGAATTTAATTAAGCTTCAGTTTGGATCACAATCTTCTACACAGTCAGGCCTTGTAGTCTAAGCATCAGCACCAGGGATCAAATAGGGAAGGGATGATGTGCCAAGCAAGAATTTAGAAATGTGAGCTCTATCATGCGCTGAAATAGAAAGGTCTGAAGTGGCTTATCTATTTGATCTCTGAATCCTCCAGTTCCACTCCAGCGAGTGGGGCTGTTATTTTTCTGCTTGCTCATATTATACTGCAAATTCCAGTACAACCCTCTAAGGTATGCAGCATTTCAGTCTGTTTGATCCCTTTGGACTGCTCCCCTCATCATTGCCAGCATGTAATACAATACATTATATTGACTTCTTGGGAAGCAGCTCTCACAGTGAATTGACTGTGTTGCTATGGCCTAAAGTAGGCTAATTTCACGCAATGGTGCATGAATAAATGTTGACTGGAACAACTGAGCCCTGCAGTATGAGAATATTGTTTCCCTCACTCTGTGTCTCCATATGTTAACACACTTGTTTTAATGTTTTTTAGTGTCTGCAGAACCGACTGTCTATTGGAATGCTGAGTATTGTAATTGGCGGCACTATAAAAATCCCAGCACATATTTACTGTATGTTCAACTGAAAAGGTCACCCATATACTGTACATTACCAAATGCACACAGTGGTGTTGTATGAAAGGAGATGTGTTGGATTCTGCTGACACATTATCTCCAGCTGTACCGACACAACGCTAACGGGACTTGTGAGGGAGTGGACGTTATTCAATGTGCCCTATGATCTTCCAGCAGAAGGGATGTAGGCATGAACGAAACCTGAGTGGTCAGCGGAAGACATATGATAGACACAGCTGTGAATGGCAATACGTGTCGGCTATCCAGTGTGAAGTCTTACACAAGCTCAATAAAATAAAATGTATTCTACGGTGTGTTCCAAACTATATTATGTACCAAACATACACATCCGCTACTTCATGTGGCCCTTACCAGTAGGGCTGTGGACGGTATAGTTTTTTTTCTTACCGGGGTGAAGAAGCAATGTATCACTGTGGTATGGTGGTTAACCACAACCCCCTGACGAGAGTAGCGTATGCGGGTGACTTAATTGAGTGTCCTCAGTGCCCGTGTTCGGGCAAGGAGAGTGAGCGGGAAGGGAGAGTAGTATATGAGTGCCACTGTGAGAAAAAGCGAGAGAAAAAAGACACGGAGGTGAGGTTTTGCAGTTATCACCAAACAAGCAGTGGAGTAGTAACGTCTAAATGGCCAACTTTTCCAAAACTATTGCATCGTTTATAGCAAAGATGATGTAATGTGAGTTCATAGTGAACAAAAAATAACAAGCTTGAGCTTCTCAAACACAGTGGCTTCTTCTGTTGTCAATGCTGCCGGTAAAGTGAACATTTCAAGTTCAATTCAGTTTTATTTATATAGCGCTAAATCACAAGTTATCTCATTGCATTTTTTCATAAAAGAGCAGGTCTAGACCATACTCTGATGTTATTTACAGAAACACAACAAGTTGCAGCCATAGACTGTAGAAAAGAAAAGAAAAGATTGCATTTCTTCAAGTCTTAGGGAGTCTGGTTGGCATTTACTGCTTTCTCTTCTCTCCATTGATCTATTCCACACAGTTGAGAAAGCTCTATTGTCAATAAAGAAAAAAATTGTTTGACAATGCCGAGGCCAGATGCTTCGCCACACAGCGCTGTAGCAGCTGAGCAGAGAAGGCGACTTGGCAGTTTGCTAACTTGTTGCTCTCGCTACCAATACAAGCTGCTCTGTTATTGGCTACAAAATGTGCATGAGGGCTAAAATGTAATGTTCCTGTTTTTCGGGATTAAGCTACAAGCAGACAGAAACTCTGCTAGCAGCTAGGCTAATGTGCAATGATAAAACACTGCAGCGATAACGTTAGTGTTCATATTATGCTCATTTTCAGGTTCATAATTGTATTTTGACGTTGTACCAGAATAGGTTTATGTGGTTTAATTTTTGAGAAAACACCATATTTTTGTTGTACTGCACATTGCTGCAGCTCTCCTTTTCACCCTGTGTGTTGAGCTCTCTGTTTTGGCTACAGAGTGAGTCATCTCACTTCTGTTCCATCTTTGTTGGTTGCACATGCCCAGTAAGTACTACTAGCTTGTCAGTTGCAGAGTATGAGGGTGTGCAAGCTAGCTGCTAGGCGAGAATTATAACCATAGACTGTATATTAATGGATAATGCAACGCTTTGGCAAAGTGCTGCAAATGCGGAAGTGCCTTAAACCTGCATTCTATCTGAATTCCAGCAGAGGGCGACACAGTGGTTGCCAAAGGAGGTCAGTTTCTTTAGAAGTCTATGATGAAGTGACCCACTCCTCACTTGATTTATTACCTCAGTAAACATTTGCATAAGGAGTTTATGGTCTCGCTAGTTTAAAGTGTTCTGCAACACAGAATGATCATTTCTTTTGTCTTGTTGATTTTAAAATCTGCAATAAAGCAGGGGGTGTTTTAAGGCATGGCTATAATGTGATTGCCAGTGAAATTGTGTAATGTAGAGTGTAAGGGCTCCTCCCTCACTCCTCCCTCTCGTCTCTAAAATCGTCACACCCCCAACCAGGATGCCTGCGCCCGGTAACGGCAAACTCGACGACGGATAGCAGATCTCCACAAACTAATGGATGAGCTCACACATGCGCTGTCTATTAATATACAGTCTATGATTATAACGTGTGTTACAAAGTGACGCAGGTGCGTGGCAGAAGTAAAGGCTGGAATGCCATTGAGCAGTTTGTGAACAATGTTTTCTGTTGGAGATGGTAAGTCCCTTTGGGGTAGACTTTGGGTTTTTTCACTTTGTAAACCTAAACATGCACAAAAAAGATATATAACGCAATAAAGGAAAAGGGGAAAAAGCCAAAAAGTATATTATCAGCATTTTAATGTGTCCACCTCAGCTGATAATGGAGAACTGTCTTTGCCTTCCATACTGTGTATTATATTAAACATACTTGTAGAAATAATTAATTAATTGGTTACAAAAAGAAATCCCCCATATAACGTATTTAATGCAAAGCTGAAGCGACGAGGAACTTAAGTTTTTTTTCTCCATTATCTTTTGAATATACAGTATGATAGATAGATGAGGATAATTAAACAAATTATTGTTTTCATCATATTTCATATCACACGACATCTGTTCTCCTTTAAGTTAATTTTAAAAATGTTATTTTTATTTATTTAAAGAAAAAAAAAATTGGTGATGGCGGTGATGTCATGGCACATAGTAGTGGTTTTTGGCACGGGCGAAGCAGGCAGTTGCCCGGGACGACTTTTTTTTTTTCATGACACATGACACAAGCACTTAAATGTTTTTTATAAAAAAAAAGTGGTTTTCTACTGTATTATCTCTCATTTCACCGTGTTGGGGAATTGGCGCCCCTGCTTGATGAGAAGGAACAGTGCAGAGAAACTGTGTGAGAAGGGGAAAGGGAGGGGAGACAGTTCACCTCTAGGTGGAACGGTGGCTGGGCATAGGCGCCGCTACCCTGGGTGCTCAGTATTAGCGGAAGCCGATCGCGGTTATGTGTCAGTTAAACTTTTCATCTCCTATCTCGAAGTTTACGGCTTCATTATCAAGTTGATAGGTGTGTGTGTGCGTGTGTCGGCCATCTGAAATGCAAACATTTTTTGACTACGTTTTTGTTAAAGGTCTTTCCCCCATGAGCACCCACGGAGGAAAACATAAATCAGCGCCCCTTTGTTACTCGAAGGGTGTCTAGCCCTGTTCAATGTAGAACCGCCACTGCTGGCACGCACACGCATACATAAAGCCTATCTGATTTACTGCTTGGTACACATTGTGCTGACAGTGAAAATCACACTAGGTATCACAGCACCTGATGAATAGACCCAATGTGAAGTTATAGTTGGGTTGTAACCCTATGATATATGCGAAGTTACAAAGCTGTATGAAGACTGCTTTACACATAAAGTAGTATTTCTGAAGCATTGATTGGAAATAAAAATAATCTTATATAAAGATACAAATGATACGAACTGCCCAAAGGATTGACTGTGAATTCTAACATGTGTATGTGCAAAAAACTAAACCACATAACTACAACAAGCTGGTCTTACCAGAACTTTGAATCTAGTCATATCTAAGAACTAGGGCAGAACGATTTTTGGAAAATGATCGAATTGCGATTTTTTTTTTTTAAATTAAATCCAATGTCGAGATTGCAATTGTTTCTTAAGCTCTTTGATCTGCTTTAATTTTCAACAAAGACAAACAATGCTCCATTGTATAGTATCAACACAATATTAGATA
>CM049371.1:6300790-6421544 GCA_026937815.1 Etheostoma perlongum | reverse complement strand
CAAGGCAGTAATTAGGTACTCCTGCCTCATGGCCCAGTGCATTTGTAGCTCGTTCTCATGCTAAATAATTCTTCTTACATTTATGAACCTGCCATTGTGTAGAGACTACTGCTAGTGCTGAAATCTATTGGTGTTATTGTCTATCCAGGCCTCACAGACCCAATAACATCTCACTCTCTCATTTGTCTGCAACTTAAGTTTATGTATATTTGTGAGTTTAGTCACTACTTTTCTTGCCCTTATTGCTCAGCAAAGTTGTAGCGTTCTGCATGTGGCTTTTTATCTTGGGTGCTTCCTGGATGCCAACCTCTCACATTATCTTACTATCTAGTGAAATGAAAGTGAGCTGTATTGATGTCACTGCATACTCATCTTCCAACAATGTACAGCCAAATCAGCTGATTCAGAGTGCTGAGAAGCATGTGATCTCTTTCTGTACCTATCCTCTCTTTTGCTTACGTTAATAGTGTGTGTGTGTGTGTGTGTGTCTCTCTTTGTGCATGAGCTTTCTTTACAATGTTCATGTACACTCCCTGGCATATACTGTATAGAGCCTGTCAGACGGCGTTGACCTACATAGTAACTGTTGAGTCATGGATGCAGCGGTGGGGTTTTTGACAGCATTACATAAGTTTTGGTTGGCAAAAATGGTAGCTTACCCTGTTTGGCCATTAATGTTGTCACAGAAATGGGATTTACAATAGTCAGAACCAGGCTAAAATTCCCCATCGCCAATTTCCATCCATCCTCTGTTTGCCCACAGACATCATTCATGTCATTTTGTGCTGATACAACCCACAGTTGGCAGTGAGTGATGACAATCGCGACATTTAAGACAAATACCCATTCATTTAGTGTTGTATGTAAATTATATTTTATTTCACAACAGGAAAATATGAATAAAGGCTGTCAAATTTGCATGAATATTGCAACGGTTTGCAATCCTACTGCACCACTGCAGGCTTCAGTAATGGCCAATCTCCTGTTCTCTTAGGAGAAAAAAATGCTGTGTGGGTAATACAGTACCAAAGAAAAAAAATACTATTCAGCACCCAAAGTATGACTGAGCAGCACCCCAAATATGATGTCCCTTTTCATACCTCTGTGCCGGTGTCAAATTTCACACAAATGTTTAAGAAGATAAAAAATATGAAGTGATCACATTTAATATCCAAAAGGTCAACTTCACTGTGACATTATAATGTTCTGCAAAAACTCTTTCTGGCCATTATTCAAGCCATAACTCCTGAAACGGAAGATGAGATTGTGACCATATTTCTCTGAATTGGTGACCCTAATCTTGGGTGTCCACCTTGTTGAACTGTGGTGATTGTATAGATCATAAAATATAGAATTTCCTCTTTGTTTCTCTTATTGAACTTTAACACTAAATGGCATACAGCAGAACAAGAACACAAAGCTTAACAAAGTCAAGCCGAATACATTTTATTTATATATCACAAATCAAAACCCCTCGAGGGCTTCATAATTCTATACAGCAAATCAACATCCTCTGTCTTTGGCCCCTTAACTCAAAAAAAGGAACATCTCCCAGGCTTTGATCTTGTCTTTTCATCCTTCTCTAGAACAAGCTGCCAATCTGCCATAGTTCGGCCTTAGAGGGGTAAGAAGGATTGTCTAAGATGGCTTTGATTTTGTCCCCCTTCCGTCTCTGCGCCACTGCCTCCACACTGTCCAGTTCCAACCTGATCACCTAGCTGGCCTTTCTTAACCGCTTGTTGAGACTGTTGACCTCCAATCCTTGATGCCACCACCCTGATACACACCACCATAAAGAACAGAGCACTGGCTACTACAGACTGATAGATCTGCTGGAGCCTGTTGCACACGCACACAAGGATCTGGAGTCTCCTCAGGGAGAACAGACAGCTCTGTCCCTTTCTGGAAAGGGTTTCAGTGATGTCCAGAATTTTTAAATTAATTTGGATCCTAAGGTACTGTGTTCCCGTGTTTGTGGAAAGACGTAGGTGCACGTATTTGGCTGACGGTTTAGGGTTTCCCCTCAAAAGTTTTTTCAATAAAAAATTATGCAATTTGACATAATTTTGGACCATTATTACTATATCTGTGTCTGAAACATTGGAAACGCTAGAGCAGATAATAAAAAATAAAAAATAAATAAATAGCACTTCAAAAAGCTTAAAGACAAAACGGACCAACTACAATCATTACAGAAAATATTTTAGTTACATTAATTTTTTAGCTTAGATGTTGCCCAAAATGGCTTGATGCTGCCTGCTGGGCCTAAGCCTTATGAGGGCTCCAGACTAACTTTTACTAGAGAGCACTGTAGCCCCTAACTGGAAATGTAAGGGGCACATACAGAAAATCTAGGGCTGCACACCTAAACTCGACCTGCAACGCAAAGAAGTTTTTTACATTTTCCCAATCTAACTGTATTACTGATGCTTTGGTAATAAATACAGAAACAATGTGCCGTTTTATTTTGGTTCACAGTCACATTTTAATTGAATGAGGCTCAACAAATACATATTCAGAAATGTAAACAAAGCATTATTACATTACTCATACAGGCTCTCCCTCCCTCCTCACGGTCTTTTTTGGTTACCACTAAAATAACAATCATATCTTTTTTTTTAAATACTTTTGGGGCATTTTGGGGCTTTATTTGACAGGACAAATGACATGAAAGAGGAGGAATGACATGCAGCAAAGGGCCACACACCGGAGTCAAACCTCCTCTAACAACTGAGCTATCTGGGCACCCATAACAATCATATCTAAGGTGATTAAACTTCCACTGAAAGGGGAGTATCTAACTAAGTACCCAGTGTGGGGGGAAATGAGTGATGAGCAAGACAGAAAGAGAGGAGCTCATAGACTGAAAAACACACGAGCATTATTTGTTTTGACGAGGTAAATAGTTATATTTGATCAGCGACTGTTAATTTAAAACCATAATTAAAAATGTAACCTTTTTAATTATGGCCAAGCAAAGCAGCCTGAATGTATTTCTTGTTTTCACAGACGGTCTCCCCTATCTGCTGTCGCAGCTCTACCTCTTACCATGTGAGGGAGCGGTACAGCGTGTGTGGCAAATATCAGAGCTAACATTAGCATTGACGCCAAAAAATGCAAATACATGAGTGAATTTACAGGCAAATGAGTGATTCCTGCAGTTTTTTGTTTGAAAGAAAATGGATGAATACAAATGGATGAACTTCGACTGCGGCTCACCACTCATAAATGGATTATGGAATGCAACATTTATTTTTTCTCATGGAAACATGGTAACAATAAGCGCAACAACAGCATGTGCACGTTTTTGCCATGGTTGGCTTCACGGATGATGAGTCTGACACGCAAGTGTGACACGAGAGTAGATGACGTTACTCACGCACGACTAATAGCTCACGGACATTCGGCCGCACACACATTGGCCAACTCTGGCAGACTACCTTCCTCCTCGTTTTTCAACATAAAATTATGTATTTGTAAAAATACTCTCACTGTCTCAGAAAATGGTTGCAAAATGGGTTAGTCTATACTTGGGAAAACCCTGCCCTATGGTACATGAATGAGTCCGCCCTCTTCTCTTCCTCTCCCTGGATGACAACCAGGGCAGGGGGCCTGAGGCAGTAATTCTAGTTGTTTACTAAAGTGACAAAGAAATGTGTTATAACATGTTCATATTTGTGTACATCTAAATGTGCACAATAATGCTGTGAGAAAAGCAATCCAGTCTGTTCAAGCCATTTATAGTACATACATTTCATAAACTGACAGGCCCCCATTTGCAAAACATAAAATATGATTTGGAATATCCAGAGAAAAGGGTGTCTTGAGTTTTGCTTCAGGAAAAAGTGCTGAGATATTTTTGGAGGCTCAGTGTGCATTGATCCTTATATAATCTGAGTTAGAGTGATTTGAGTGTATAATCTTGAAATCTGCATGAATAGCCAAACAGATGTGCAGAAAATCATAAGAGGTTGTGGACTTATTCTACCAGAACTTGTTGCAGTGTTGGAAGATTTACTTGAGGCTCCTATGCTGTGTGAGTCGTGATTGGGAAACATTCTGCTCAACCCTCAAATGAATGCAAATGCCATGCACGTATTGTTGCTGCTTTAACCAACTGAAATGTTTAGCCCCTAATACATCTTCCAGGAAGTTGTGGAGCAATGATTTAACGGTATCCCAAAGAGGACACAGGAGGCTCTGTGTGAAAGAAAATTAGTAACCATATCTAGTATAAAATAACCGATCTGCATCAAAATGAAGGCAACATTTATTTTGTATAATATTAATCAAAACAGTGATGGCATTTTAGTTAAAATGGAAAATTATTCTCTGAATTTATGCAGTAACAATATAAAAATTTACACAAATTTGAATTTCAAACATTTATCCATTATTTAACAAAAAGCTGTTATTTCCTTTTTATTGTATGCACTGTTCAGTGTCGTTAAAAGATTTGCTCATGTGCACCAGAATAAAACGTGTGTGTGTATATGTGGGAGTAGAATTGGGATCAGTGTACAGAAGCAGATGTTTTCTCCGGGGGGGCAGTGCGCTCTGCAGTGTTTGGAAAAGGAAGCGCACTGTGCTCACTGTAATTGGTGCATGTGTTAAAGCCAATCCTTGCTGAGGTCCCCTGTGCAGTTTGTTATACTGCATGATCCCCACCTTATCCCAGTGGATTGGAATCCAGGTTGTTGCACTTCAGACATAGTAACTTTGCATATAGTGACTGAAGGGGAGACAAATTACACTCAAAGACACTGAATTCACCAATGCAGTGGTTCCTTTTGAGCTCACCATCTATCTCTTCTGTGCATGTGTGCGTGTTGATCACATTGGTGTTTGATTCTGGACCATGTGAGTTAGGGGTGGGAATCTCTTGGCACCACACGATTTGATTCCATTTCAGAGGCCTTCGGTTCTAAACCAATTATCGATGCATCTCAATGCAACAATTTTTATATTTATGTATATTTCCATGTGCGAGGTTTAAAAAATATACATATAAATCTGAGTTTGTTAGTTTGTGTGTGTGTGTGTGTGTAAAACTTAATTTTTCTTTCCTCTAGGCCATTTCTTGTGTTTTTTTTTTCTTCTGTATTCTTGCCTAAACTCTACGTTGTTGTCAATTATCCCATCCACTCTGATTTGTACATGTCGGACAGTAACTTTTAAATGAAAAATAAATTTGAATATTCTATTAACTTTTTAGAATCAAGCATTAAATTGTGTCTTTATGCAGCTAACGACCTCAAACAGGTGCATCTAATTTAGGATAATAAATGGAGTGGAGGTGGACATTTTTGAAGGCAGACTAACAGTTCTTTGAGGGCCAGAATTGTAGCTGATAGACGGGTGTTAGACGGGTGTTCAAATACTTATTTACAGCTGTATCATACAAATAAATAGTTTAAAAAATCATACATTGTGATTTCTGGATTTTTTTTTTAGATTATGTCTCTCACAGTGGACAAGCACCTACGATGACAATTTCAGATCCTTCCATGATTTCTAAGTGGGAGAACTTGCAAAATAGCAGGGTGTTCAAATACTTATTTTCCTCACTGTATAATATAATGCCCATATTCGTTATGTTTTTCATTGAGGCTCTGGCGGCTGGCTGGTCATGACGCTCCCTCTGTGCTTGTCAGATTACAGGCAGCCCTAGACCCTGAAAGGAGACTATTTTTAGATGGCTAATAAGAATTAATTTAAGGCAGCACCTTCAGTTGAAACAATAGGTTCAGTGAACAATACTGTCAAGTCAGAAACATGAGGTGAAAAGTGAGCAAAATTATTAATTACCTCCACGTCATTAAGCATATAAACAATAGAATAAGAATAAAAAAGTGGATCTGGATCATCTTTTTTTCAGAACCACACTTGAAACATTAATGGCTTGCTGTAGTTTTAAATCATGTCACACTTGAGCTACAGCAACTGTATGTGTCTATTGTATCAAATGAATATTTCAAGCTTCGACATGATAAATCCCTCTTCCTATGTGTCGCCTCTCCACGGCAGTTCTTTGATACCAGATTCCTCTTTGCTCAGAGACGTCATGATCTGTCTCTGACCCAAAAGCACCATCTAGACTGCACTGCAGTTTCACACGCCGTGGCCAGCTGTATGTAGTCCACGAAAACACATCTGAAGCATGCAATATTGATGGCAATATCCACAAAGGCGTTTCCAAAGACACAACTGTTGAAAAAAATGCTCTCATGCTTTCTCAATAAACCAACATCATTCATGACATACCTTACATAGATAAAGATGTTAGCCAATTAAACTTGTACTCAATTATATCTAACCATACATTTCAATAGGTTATAAAGCAACATCTTCATAAGACATAAAGTAGCTTTCTAGATTAGAGATTTATTTATCATTTAAAATGACTTATGAAGAGGCAATAACAAAATGCATTATACACTATAATTTACACTTTTAAAGTAATTGTTTATTCCGTAATGATTACTTACTCTCTCTTTACATACAGTTTGTATGTGACTGTACGAATAAATCAAAATTAGTAAATGACTCAAATTAGAGATGATCCAACACCATTTTTTTTCCTTTCCAATACCTGAACTTGTATCGGCCAATACAAAGTACTGATTTTTTTTTTCTTCTTTTTTTTAAACAGCTGTATACTACTAACCCTGTATGAATGTGATATGATTGCTATAATTGTTGTGTGGCTTAGCTTGGGGTAAAAAACCTTTGTAAAGCATGAACAAATATACAAGTTCTATATAACTTTATTTTACTATAGTCTGTCACAACTGAAGAACAAAAATCACTATATAATCATTTTATATAATAAATTAAATTTAAAACAGAGACCACAATTAAGTGAATTAAGACCTTTTAAACAGTATGAAACAGAAGGGGAACTGAAATTGGCAACCCTAGCACCACCCCTGGAATAAGCTTTTCATGCTGTACAAACTGGAAATCAGTTCTTCTATGTCACTCTTACAGTTGCTGCCATTGCAACTTGCTGCAGCAAAGCAGAATTGATTTCCAGTTTGGTCTGCTGTCAGACAGGTAACGTTAGCAAATAACCCGCCGTTTCATCCGGTGAAACTGCTTTTTAAAGTAGATTTCTTTTTTTGGGGCTAAATTATTTGGTAACGGATCGGTGCAAAGCCTTGCGTACTCACTGATACCGATACCAGCATTTTTTAGCAGTATTGGAGGCAGTTTCTGATATTGCTATTGGTACAACTCTAACTCGAATAAATGTTGTGTGGCAACACTGCCTTAATATTGTATTTAGATAGTTATGATTTCTTTTAATGAAAATCTCTGTTGAGAACTAAAGCAGTTTCTTTTGATCTAGGAATGGTACCAGATGATACTAGCATTCAGTTCCCCTCTCTATTGTAAATGAAAGTTATGAGAACATATCATGCTAGTCAACTGTAAAGTGTGTGTGTGTGTCAAAACTAAGGTTGATTTAAGATGATTAGGAAAAAGATCAGCTTCATGATCAATAGCAAACATTGTTTGAATAAATGCTGTTGAAAAACAAGGAGTGTTGGAGTTAACCGATGTGTCATTGTTGGTTTGTCTAATATTGAAGGTGACTAGGGCTGTGGTGTCGGCAGCTGTTAAGTTGCAAGTTTGGAGCTTGTCATCATGTAAGTCTAAAAGAGAGCCAGATGTAGCAACAGGGACACTAAGCATTCATTGAGTGAGGGAGAGAGTAAATGGTATACATATAATCCCTTTTCACACTGCATTTAGCCCCAGGCTAAGTGAGTTGTGAGCCACAGGCTAACAGATCCCTTAGCACAATCCTGTCCCATTCCAAGTGGGCTAACCCCAACTTTAGCCTAGGGCATGCTGAGCCTGCTCTGGAGAAGGGTTAAGCCAGAGTTTGTGGGGTTATCCGCTGAAAATCGACCAAACCTGTAGCTAAAGTGGCCAGGGTGAAACAGGGCTTATTGAATTTACTTTGTTGATTTCTGTTTCCAAAAACGTTCAAACCCAAGGAAATCTCTTAATTTATTTTAATGACACAGGATGTTTTATTTAGTCACCTGTCAGTGGCGTTATAAAACCTTTGACTCCTCCAGTTACTCTAACGCCTGTGAAAAACACAGGCACCCAGATGATACATTCAAGAGTAATTGTAAGTCATACAATGTCACAACCGTAATACAGCTTGCTTTCTGCCACACAGCATCATTTGGTCATTGATTACATGCCAATTACAACACAGTAATACAGAAAGGATCTTATTTATTGATACCTTTCAATATCAATTGATCCTGCTTGACGGGCTATGTTGACAAGTAACGTTAGCCTTAGCTCATGCTTATGCTTGGTGGGGAACGCTATAAGGTTACATCATACAAGACATTTGTGGAGTTATTATAAGGATAATTGTTTTGATCAAGGTTAAGTTAATGTTAAACAGCACCGGGCCAACCTGCGATAATGTTCGCCAGCGTACAGATGTACAGATAGAGGACAAATCTAATGGTAATTTTGCCAGCTATGCCACCCTGTTTTATTTCTGCCTCACTCCTTACCACTAAGCGGACAACCGCCCGGGGATACGACACATCAGCCAGCCACTATTATTAACTTGCAGCAATCTGAACCCAGCCAGCACAAACTTCAGCCCCAGGTGATAACAATGCTAACGGCAGTAACAGAAGGTTTTATGTTCCGTCAGGGAAACTGACCAGTTTGCCCTAGCGGAGTCCGATTGACTGCGGTGCTGAAATTCATCCCCCTTTAGCATTTAGCAGTCTTCTTTACAGTTACGTTTGACCCACAAATGGTGACTGTCTTGTGGACATAAAAGGTGAAGGTGGGTGGGGATAGTCCAAAAGCAACACCCGGCAGCCATTCTATTGATGTAGGAAGTAAGTCTCAGCAGGGTTGAGTAACATTACAACAAAACTTTCCCTCCGGTGCTGATATCAATCAAAAAGTGACACTGACATGAAATATATTGTGATATTGTGGTTTTAGCTGCTGGCTAATGTCAACTTGCTTGCTTGTAATCTGGGCAACTAGCTGTCCCTGATGAGGATCTGATCCGTTGTTCCACAACCAGGACGGAATCCGCATTGTTCCTCTTCAACCCGAGGTTTGATCGGCCGAACCCTCCTTTCCAGCACCTTGGAGTAGACTTCACCAGGGAGGCTGAGAAGTATGATACCCCTGTAATTGGAAACACACCCTCTGGTCCCCCTTTTTGAAGAGGAGAACCACCACCCCGGTCTGCCACTCCCTAGTCCCAGACCTCCAAGCAATGTTGAAAAGATGTGCCAACCAAGACAGCCCCTCCACACCCAGAGCTTTCAGCATTTCTGGACGGATCTCATCAATCCCTTGGGCTTTGCCACTTTGGAGTTGCTTAACTACCTCAGCAACTTCCACCAGGGACATTGACAACCATAGAGGGTGTGTTAGCTGGATTTAGGAGTTCCTCAAAATTCTCCTTCCACCGCCCTATTACCTCCTCAGTTGAGGTCAACAGTATCCCATCCTTACTGTTACCGCTTGGATGGTTCCACGCTTCCCCCTCCTTAGGTGGCGAATGGTTTTCCTGAAACACCTTGATATTGACCGAAGGTCTTTCTCCATGTCTTCTCCGAACTTCTCCCACACCCACTGCTTTGCCTCTTTCACAGCAGATGCTTCAGCCCTTTGGGCCCTTCGGTACCTTGCATCTGCCTCTGGATCCCTCCGGGATAGCATATGCCGGAAAGACTCCTTCAGTCAGATGGCTTCCCTGACCAACGGTGTCCACCAGGGTGTTCGTGGGTTACCGCCCTTTGAGGCACCTAAGACCACAGCTTCCCACCGCAGTTTCAGCAATGGAAACTTTGAAGATTGTCCACTCAGGTTCAATGCCCCCAGCCTCCACAGGGATGCACAAATAGCTCCGGCGGAGGTGTGAGTTGAACGTCTGTCAGACAGGGGCCTCCTCCAAACGTTCCCAATTTACCCGCTTTACCCATATGGGCTTATCAGGTCTGTCCAGACCCCACCCCCCCTGACCTAACTCACCACCAGATGGGTGAAGATAGGGGCGGTGCTGTCAACGACTCACCGACTATCATATGGCCTCAGATCAGATGAAACAATTATAAAATTTATCATTGACCTCACTTCAACAAAGAAATATAAAAAGTCTGCTGCTGGATCCTTCTTCTGTGAACTTCAGGTGCCTCAGATGAAGCTGGGAAGGATTAAACACTGGGTTTCCACACCGTAGTAATCCACCGTGATAAGGATATTTTAAATGAATAACGTCAACATTTCTACTGTGGTTTACCCTTGCATCCCTACTTGCAAGTTATGAAATGTATTTGCATTAATATTTGCAATTACAGCCAAATACTGTTGCCTTACAATATTGTATGGCTGGGATGCATTGTTTGTAAAAACACAATGTATGTACAAAACACTATTTACTGACTAGCTCTTTCAATGTTCAATGCAGCTTATTTCACATGTATTTCTTTTAATTCTCTTGATGGTGTCTCTTGGTGAGTTTGTAGGACTGCTACATCTGTCAGGACAGATGCCGGGGCTGGGTGCAGTCAGCTCTTGCTCAGCTGCAGCAGCCCAACCCCCGCTAGAACACGTTAAGTCAAGTCAAAATGGACCAGATATGTTTACAACACCTTGTTAAATCAATACCACAAAGAATAAAAGAATTTCTAGCAAGCTCTACCTAAATAAGTGGCCACAGAGTACATATAACGTATAATTAATTTAAGATGCAATAGAACCAATAGCTAATGTGATGATTGCAGTGACTGAGATTCATACAACAGGCTACATGGCTTTATACATCTGACAAATATGTATGCACACTGTCTTTGTGCATACAAACGGTTTTAGTTGTGAATCTACATATAGTTTTATGCATCTAGCCCCTGATGGGCAGATTTTTTTTTTTTTGAAAGATGCAACCACAGCTATTATGCACAGATGATCTGGTCTAAGGCAATTTTATTTTCTCTGTCACATTGGACTTCACTTTCCATGACTCACTTTTAATTAAAGTATATTACATTGTCTGTGTTGCTGTTAGATTGTACCTGTGACCATAGCTGTAAAATTTAAGAGGCTAATCAATTATATACTGATCAGCACCTAATCAATTATATTCTGATCAGTACCAAGTAGCATGATGTCAACAACTAGAAAAAGGTTTGATGGTTTAAAAATAAAAAATTAATATCCTTAACATGGATGATTGTAAATAAGCATGGTTGGCTTTAGTTATGCTACATGTAGTTGCCAATGTGTTACTCTAATAATAATAATACTGTATGTGTCAAATTATTTTATATTAGCATGCAGATGATCATTTTATTGATATGAAGATAGAGGGGCAATAATGAGCAATGCAAATTGACATCACTATTTATTATATATGCACGATTTAAAACAACAAAATCAGATTAGTTTCACTCAAAGCCTTTGTTCTTATTGTAATGACAATCTGGTATTTTGTGGTTGAGTGCTAAAACAGTTGGCATACATCATAAATATGCAGCAGCTACAGAAAACAAAATGGCTAAGATACAATAATAGTGACCACATTTCAAAAGAATAGCTTCAGTGCATTATGATAATTCACTGAGATCATTTCTAAAATGATTATGACACAGCTGTCGTGAATTATTTTTATCTGCCTGTCTGCTTTTTTGGGGGGGAAAATAATCAAAACATGGCACAGTGCCACAACTTCACCTTGAAGTGCTTTAACACCATTTGGGTGGCTAGCTGTCATGCTTGGAACCAGCCTTCAGGAAATGTAGCTGTGAAGAAAAATATCTGAGGGGATGAGAGCAATAGAGTGGTTGCCATGGCGATTCAGTGACAGACGGGACGGGTGGTGCTGGATGTTGGTTTTTGTGGGCCACAGGACGCCAGACAGGGTGTGGAGTAGCCAGGGTTGTAATGGGCCTTCTGAGGTGTGTCGATGGGTCTCAGTTTGGCACCCGGCCCTGGGAATTCATGGAACCCCCATCCCCTGAATCCTTCATATTGGCCTGTTCCAAATGCGGGCAACAATTGTATTCACGGAGCGCAGATTTTAAAGGCGGCTCTTCATATGCAGATGAGTGTGTTTTAATTGTTGCAGCGCCTAATTCGTAATGTATGAGAGGAAAGAGGAAACGCATTCGAGGATTTGTATTCAAATGGAATATTCAAGGCTTCTAATGAAATATTCTGTCAGTTTGGAGTTTCTATGGCCGACTCTGCCAGTGAAGCTGCTTTTAAGAAGAGATGCATGCTGCTTTAATGAGCCTCTGGGCAGCCTCAGCCAGCCTTTTAAACTCGGCCTGTTTATTTAGTGGCCTTTCTTTGTGTGCCGTGGACATTTCATTGCAGGATGATGGACCAGACATTGCAATAATAGCTTGTCTTGACAATACGCAGGTTTAACATCCAACATTTCTGAAGTCGGCTTCCAATCCTTGATCTGTATTTCTGATATGATTAACCACAAGGATAATCCTGTCCTGTGGGCATAAAATGCATTGTATTTTATCTGTGAAACATATTTTCAATTAACAGGAAGATGGAAATTGATACACCATCACATTTGTTATAAATGGTAGAATGATATTCCTACAGTGTTTTCTTTTTTACATGTTACTAATGGGCATATCCAGGTTGCTTAATTAGAGACACACTGGATATGTTAATTATGCCAAGAGGAAGGAGCTGGAGTGTTAAATTACTTCCCAATGCAGTGGCTCATCCACTAAAAATGAGAGGTATTTTAAAGGTTTGAAATGTAATCACAAGGGTACAAATAATTTAAATAACAGCAGCCTTGATTGTATCCTGAGGTGAAACTGCAGAGAGTAAGAGCATCCTTATACTCATAGGACGTGCTTATCAATGTTGGCTATAAAACAATCCCTGTTGAGCTTTAAAATATTTTTTAGTGGGTGTACTAACTGCCTTCTGACAAAGCTACTGAACTTTTGATAATAAAATTCAACCGAAAGTCTCTTTTTTTTTACATTAATGAACCTATTCTACAGTCCCCTCTGAACAATTGCATGCAGTAAGTCTTTTTTGAGTACTCCATCAATTTAAGCAAGATAAAAGCAACATGTCCCTTTTATTTATTTTTTGTCTGATTAACTACTCAAGTGCATGTTAGCCTTTATGTATTATAGTAATTACTGTGATCATGTTATTGTAGGCTGTTAACATCACAAACACAATTTTCACATAAAGTAGTTAATATGTTAATATTAATGTGTATGGTACCCACAAACTGCTGATCACTAATCATCCAATTCTGGAATACAGATCCATGATTCTTTAAAGGATAAAGTCGATTAGGCTGGGACACCTAGTAAAATACACGGATGAATGGAAAAACATGTTGACTCCTTTCAGTTCAGCTGTCCCTGTTCTCAATGGTTGAGAACGCTTTGCTCAAAATTCTCTGTCATTCTAAGCTTGCTTGGAAACGAACACAAAATAACTAATTTAACAATCATCTTTGTGGTTTATTTTATGTCCATTTGTTTGGAATCTAAAAAAACATCTAAACATATGCATCTGTAATACAGTATTGCTTTCATGGAGCAGCATAGAACCTAATTAATCACTGCACAAAAGAACCACATTCTATTTATAATGCACTGTAATTAGTCCGCATGCATAGAATAAAATTAGGGATTCGTACATTGGATGTTTGGTGATTAAAGATGATTTATTGGGGCTATTTAAATAATAGAAATTGAAAACAATAACTAATGCAATTCACACCCTGCTTGTAATCCTAACAATATTTATCCCAAAGAAACTTAAATTTTTAAACTAAGGAAAAGGGAGGAAAATGTGACATCCAGTCCCATTTTCCTTCACATTGAACATGCAGTTTTAATTTGATTTGTACTGGAAAAGTTATTGTTTTGTCCAACAGAGCCACCAGCTCAAAGTATAAAAAATGGTTATCAATTTGCCATGTGTCTTGCTTTTTAGGTCTCTTGTGCACTTCTTGCAAATATACAACATCACTGGGACCTCAGATGTTGCAATAGGTTTTTGAGAGTGACTGCACACTGTTGGCTTATTTATTTATGGATATACAATCTCTCCCTTGTTTTCGTCTGTCTTTTGAGATTTAACTGTTCCCATCCAATATTCAAACCCTCCTCAAAAGGACCACTGGTGTAGCAGATGGAGCTCTACAATGAAGCATGTAATGAAAATTAATTGTTCTGAGGTGCAGAGTGTTGCATGATGCTTTTATAAGTTAACAAATATTTAATGTCATTCTGAGAGAAAAGCCATTGCTAATGCATGTTTCCAAATGAGTGTTATGCTAGCTGGATAGTTAAAGTGTAACTCCAGTCACTGGTTACATTGTTAAGCCTTTTTCCCCTCAGACTTGTGGTGAATACTTCTGTTTGGATTGTGTGAAAATAGATAAGTGTGTTAACTAGATTATCAATATTCAACAATATTCTAAATAATGTCAGCAAAGGAAATAAGAGTCTCAAACTGTGTGTGGATGAAATGTTTATGTATGACCCAATCTTTTAGATTTAAGTACACTTAAAGTGGAGTAATAGATGTTCTTCTATCCTTGTTACTTCTATTACCACCAGTATTACTGTGTAATTACAATACCGCACATTGGCAAATTGGTCCTGCCCCTTATTTCACAAAATCATATTATTACAAAGTAAATAGATACCCGCAAAATTGTGTTCCCTAAACCCACCAGACTCCATGTAAATAATCAGTAATTTTAGCATCGTAAAATACGGCTTTCTAAAACATCTCTGAGCTCTGAGCAGCGCAGGGTATGCGACTATATGCTACGTTTGGTCAATGTTTTCTTTCTTTCATTCCAATTTTGGGTCTGCAATTAATATACATAGATTTTTAATTTATCAATAGTGAACTTTATAACAATGCATACATGTTGAATGGTAAAAAACATCATAATGCGACTATTGGTAAAGTGCTGTTACAGTCCTAATATACTATTTATTTGATTTTCCTTATTAGCAAAAAAATTCAATATACCAAATTCAGATGCAAAATACAATGTATTCAACATATTTTTCAACTTCCTTAAATTCTGCATGTCAAATTAAGCTGCTAGATGTAATGTTTAGTGTCCATCCGGCAACTTCAGCACCCGGGAACTCAAGGACAAGCAATTGATCCTAGAATCAAGATCGGTAGTTTGCGTTATAGCTGCAGCCAACAACTGTTTTGTTTATTTCATCGCTAAATTCACTTTTGAGACTTTTTTTATGCAAGAAATCAACTGTAGAGTTTGAGTATGGGCAATTTTACAAAAATTGATAGCCAATTTGCTCTAATGTTGTCAGACTTGTGAAGCTCCAGGATGCTCACAGACCCCGCTGTCATTAATCACTGCGTCTCCAATGCTAGCAACAGACGGGGGTGTCCTTAAAAAACCCGCTATTTGCAGAGCCCAGGTCACGGTCATACAAACTTGACCATCCAAAAAAGAAACAAGGATGTGTGAAAGCCGCCTGTCGTCTCATTGATAATTTGTCATGACTACTATATCTCTATGACGCACCTTCCTTTATGATGTCAGGAGTGGAAGTAGTAGTCTTTTATACCTTACCTGACCCCATGTTCTTTTGTTGTACAGTGTTTTGTGTAGCTCAGGTGCACTTCCCTAAGCATCCCAGCAGAGGAGACATCGATGCTGCATTGGAATGAAGACTTCTATTTGACATTGATGCACCTTAGTGATATTATATGCAAATTGACCGGGATCAGGGCGGAGGCTGTTTGATGTGCAAATGATGATATTGGGGCACTGCAAATGTGCACACCACTGCTTTTCTGTTAATTGCCTTCCCTGTGAAGTCAAGAAACTTTATTGGAGAAAGAATAAATGTGAGCCTAAAGAGACTGGGATTCATCTTTCAAAGTTTGAACTGATGGAGGATGTACTGTATTCAACAACACACCACTGAATAAAATCACAGGCTATGATTGTAGAGGGTGATCTACATATATATGACTAGCAGAGTCTAAATATTTCAGTGACAGAGAAATTGGCTTTAAAATATAAACCGAACTATAATTGTGCTAGAATTGCTCTTCTCCCCTCTGTCAGGATCAGATACGGGCTGCCTCACTTTTATTGATTCTCTGTTCTCACACTAAAACTGTAATAACTGGATGTTATTCCACTCTATGACCTTATCAAGGTTCAACACGGCCTAGTATCTTACACTACACCAAGAAAAGGTCAGTCCAGATGATATCGTAAGCTGCTGCCTAGCATTTGCCTGCAGTGTCACTCTGCATTCTTTTGCATTCACTATCCCATCAGTGACCTGTTAAAATAGAATACTTGGTCAATTGAAACTTTGAATTTTGAATGACTCTTTGATCAGCCATATATGGTGTGTAATCAAAGACATACAGTTTATATCACTTGTATTATGCATTACCTGTTGCAGTCAACCAGCTGTCAAACACATAGCATTGCAAAGAAGCCGACACATCCCATGAGTGTGCCAACTACAGCTTTACAGGCAAATAGCATTCAGAACCTTTCTGGTGCTGCATTGGATACAAAGGAGAGCCTGACTTGTCAGTGCACACGAATCACTGTTTTAAGAGTTTTTGACATGTAGATGAGCAGAAATTGAGCACCACTTTATTCATTGAGAAAGTAACATCTTTTTCTGCATTATCTTATAAAAAAACAACAAAAAAAACATGTCAGAACAATTGCTGAATGCTCTACTGAGCCCCATCATTGAGCCTATGTCCTAGGCATATCCATCAGTTTTGTGCCCATAACATGTTTTAGTCTTATGACGTACGGGGAACTGAGACTTTACGTCTGTCTGTCTGTCTGGGTGTGGTCTATCAAAGATGAATACCTAAATAAAGGATCAGGCTGGCAATATTATATAGTTTTGGAATTGTAAAAGGACCAGGGCACTCAATCATCCTATTCATTCATACTGAAGAAAAGTCTTTAAACTCATACTCTCTCACATAGGTGTTTTCAAATATAGATGTTTTATGAGGACTGTGTGATTGTATACCAACTGAGCTTGAATGACATCTCCCTGAGCCTCTTATTAACTTTCTTGCACCCTGTGAGAATGGAGAAGTTACCCTTTTTACCTTCTGGAGGACTGGGGGTGTGGGGGTTGAGGGGTTATTTTCACAAGTAAATGATGTATTCTAGTGAGAATTTACAGCACGGTATTGGTGTTCTCTACATCATGGCACCTATCGGGGTTTTAAATGCTTTTGTGCAATGTTGGCGACACAGTATGTATTAGTAGAATAAAACAATTGTTGTTTTGGTTTTTTGGGATTTGATGACAGGAATTAAAATTATTTATATAGTCATACTTATACTTTGATGAATTGCTTGTTAAGCATTTCTTTAAAGACATGAGTTGCATACATATCAAAAGAGCATAACCGCACCATGGGTTCCTGTTCAACATGAGAAGGCTTTCAGTGTCTTTGCACATATTGTATCTATTGTAAAATATAGGATGCCGAGAAAGTCTATAGTCTGTTTTGACTGTGACTGCACCAGCAACAGACTGTCTAATAGGATCACAGCCAACTTAATAATTCTCAGCGGCTTGTTGGTGGTGTTGCATCGTGCTGTTGGTCAGGCGCTCCACCACCACAGCCTCCCACCTTCTCACTGCAGGGAGAGTGCTGTTTGCTGGCTTGTTCAACATTTGTTTTTACAATATGGTTGCTAAGTAGTCAGTATTGGGGAGAGATTCAGGTATTTGTCATGACCTCATAAGAAAAACAATCTTATTGATCTATTGCAACTTGGTGTAATGTATTTCAGCTTAAGTCTATTAATATTCCAGATATAATGTGAATTATCAAGAAATTAATGAATTGTTCATTCTTAAAATGAGTGTACCATCTCTTGAATACTGAAAAAAACAAAACAATGAATCACAGGCCAAGTTGGGCTTTACTGAGGAACTCAATCATTTGCTCTCTTAGCATGCTCAAAGCTGCCTGTAGATAAGGATTTGTCTCGGGTTTTAAGCAGATATTTGACGCAAAGATGGGTGATTTCTTTGCCTTGGAGGAGCGAGCAGTATAAGGAGTGCAGTAAAAATTGCCAAGGTTGACTTAGGACAGATAAGAGCCACAAATTTATTATAATTAACCAAGCTGCCCCTGCCTCTCAAGCTGTTGTACTATCTACTTTCATTAAAAAAAAAACAGACAAGAGCAAAGGAAGGCAGGCAATAAATACTGATCAATTCTTTGGAGCTAATTTAAGGTAGAAGGTAAATGAGGTTAGGAGCATATCGGGGATAATCTTTGAAATTGCTATCACATTAAAGTCATTAAAGGCTTCAGAAATTACCTTGAAATATTGATGGATATGAAGACACTTTTATGACCGTTTTTCTAGGTGCTGCACGATACAGTGGCATGCAGATGTAGTGGACCTTTTCAGTTCAAATACATTTTCTGGCCTATTTACTTGATAAATATAAATGTGTGGGTCATTGGTTTCACATGTTTTAGGTAATTTAATATAATCTAGTAGTAATGTAAAAAATGAACATACTATGAAAGTCATGCAATGTCTTTTTAACTTGTTCCTCAAAATTTAGGCCGTACTCCTTTTCTTGGGTCTTTTTTCTTTTGGCAAATATAATCTATGCCCCGCATATACTGTTGTTATCCCCCAACTTTTGCAGATGTTTTTAAACAATTGCCCTTTGATTTCATATAATAAAGGAGCTTACTTATTTTAATATAACAATAACAACTGCAGCTTAACAGCTGACATATCTTTGAGATTTTTTTATCAGCTCTAGCTAGTGTAAGCTAATGCTAATGTTAAAACTCTACATTAACAAGCTCATGCTAAAAGATGGGTTAATGAGGTTAGAGCTACATGTACATATGGGTTTTCAAGTGAAATGGTTATTGATGATGAAATATAACCAAACACCAAGTGTGGCTGGAGTATAAACTTCCCCAAAACAAAGAGCTGATATTTCAACGCAAACATGCCCACAACGTTTTGCAGCTTAGAGCAATTTGACCTTTTTTGCATCTGATTACATTTATCGTCTGGTAAAGTATAAATGTTGCCTTTGGGCCAAGAACAGCATGCAGAACAATGGCAGAGAAAAAAATCTTTAAAACTTCAGGCAAGGAATTTAAAAATGACTGAGAAATTGTATTTGGAATTTAATATCCTACTCTGTCAGTGCAGTTGTTTTCAAACGTACACCTTCAGACTGTAAAAATAGATTGCATGATTTGAAGTGTAAGACATACATTATAAATATGCTCCAGTTACCACCAACTCTCTGAAGACGCTAATTCTGTAATTCTACAGTAACTCCATGTGGCTATTAGCGCTGATCTTTCTGAATTGGACAGTTTCAACAACGAGGCTCATTTGCATAGAAAGGGGCCAATTTTGTACCAAATATGCATATTACCTAATTTAAATATGTGCAAATGGCACAGGAGCACCAAGATGCTATTTGCTTGGCAGCACTGTTAGGGGTACATTTCACTCTTTGTGGGAGCTCTGAGAGTTACTCGGTTTCTTTTTGTCTTATCTGTGCAGATTGAGCAGCCGCAAAAGCAACGCAATCCGTTTGTGAATTTGTCTGATTAATTGTTCACTTTATTGTCAGCAGGAGGAAGACCCTGAAATAAGCCCAACCCACGTTTTCTAAATCAATTAAGGTACAAGAATGTGTGTACACGTACACTTGAAGGTATGAGTAGGCAAGTGCATTTGGTAGCTATGTATGCACATCCCAGTGTTTCCTCTGTGCCGATTTTTGAGAAATATGGGCGTACAAAAAGCCGTCGAAAAGCAGTGATTGTTATAGTGCATGTCAGAGAAAAGCACAAACACGGCAGAAAAGAAAGAAGGAAAAAAAGAGACTGCCGCTGTCCGGAGAATAATTAGTCAGTTGAGATTTTGTTTGTGTGTGTGCGTCCTTGAGAACTATAAGTTGTATAACTTAGGTTGTCAGTTTATTTAAGCCTGTTATTGTATTAGTCTATAGTTGTTGCAAATTTAAAGTAAGTTAACTGGTGATTTTTGTTAAATTTAAATTGCTCGTGGCTGTTTTGATGTAATAGCAATTGTTGAACGCCCTTGCTCACATTTGTATTTTATCTGCATTATTTAAATGCTACACTAGTTACACTGCATTAAGATAATGTAATTAATAGTGGGTTTATTGTTATTATTCGCTATATATATATATATATATATATATATATATATATATACTTCCTATGCATTGTGTATGGTAGCCTTTACAATGTTATTAATTTCTTTTCAGAAACACACACACACACACACACACACACACACACACACAAAACCATACCAAAGCTGCCCACGATTGTACCACTGCTAAAAAATAATCCTAAAGGAAACACTGCAACACAACCACTCACACAAAGAGAGGTTTCTGACGTCTGGCTCTGCAGTGTGGTGGGCTTTGTGATTTAATAGGGGTGCAGTGCGGGAGGGCTTTTTTTTTGATTGATTGATTGATGGATGGATTGAGCTCAGGACCTCATCTGCCTTGTTTTGATGAAAATGAAGAGAGGATGAAGGGTTATGCTGGAGAGGTGGTATGTATGTATGTGTGTGTTGTGGGGGAGAAATGACAGCAAGGTGCTTTATTGAAGCCTGTATGTGTTGGTATACAGTATGTGTACCTGTGTGGATAGTCTTGTATGGTTATGCATGACAACTCTCTCTGTTTGTTCACCTCTTAATCCCTGGCTGAACGGTCCTGAAGGATCCAAACGTCTTCTTTACCAACTCACGAGTCATTTCACCTTGCCAAGCATAAAACTACAGTTTACTGTTGGGCTTTTGATAAAGTTTAATTTAACCTTGCCTGAGGGGAATGACATTGTGCTCCAATAACTTTCTTATTCTGTTCAACTAATTCCTCAAGTCACGCACAGTTAACAAACCGATCCAAAATGGCGAACTGAGCCAAGGTAGAAGATAGACCTTGAGAAGGGAGCACAAAAACAGCCATTTCAGATGAGCTGCAATTATCACTCAGCGTGTGAAGGGCTGAATTGTGCTCAAGAGGAAAGTCACTCTACTGTGTTTTCCTGATTGGAAATCAGTTCTCATAAACACTGCAATCACCTTTTATAGTCTCCCCCAGACATTTTGATCCTCAGGGGCTGTAATAAACACCCAGGGGAATACGAGGTGACATGCAGTTAGCGTTTTGTGATACGAGACAAGTGATAGCCTTCTTTCCCTTCATTTAAAATTAAAACTGAACAATCACATTTGTATCTAAGCTGCAGTATGTAGGATGGTCTACAGTATATCAAAACAGATTTTTCAAATAGGCAGAAATCTCTGCTCCTCAGCCTGAGTTCTTTAGGCAGTGCTGTGCTCAGTTGAGCTTGGTCCATTGCAGTCCCTAGTGGCTCTGGAAGACCTTTTCTCATAAATCCGGCAAGCCATTTTCATTGTCTTTTAGCAATTACTGACTTTTTATTCTGCTTTTAAAGACCCATCTTCTACTTTCACTCCTGCAATAGTTAAAGGCACAATCTGTGACTTAGTGCATGTGTGCAGGAACAAACTTTTAGGGAGGGTTTAGTTAGAATATGATTTTCTGTTGTATGGTTTAACCTTGCACGGAGCATAGTTGTTGTATTAACCTACTACAGTCTAGGCTAGCTGCAGGAGTCTTGTATTTCGGATTTAAACTCCATGCTGCTCCCGGCTCCACAGCAAAAGCTCAACTTCAGAGATCAAAGTAAGAGGCAACAGATATTGAGCGTCGTCGACCAATATCTTTAGCATGAGCTAGACTAGGAAATCATGGGTTAGTGTCAGCAGTAAAAAATATGTATATGCTACAGATTTGGTAAAGCGTAAAATAAACCTTATATCTAATAAGTAGGCCTGTAGCAATTACTACATAATTGTCTAATCACAATATTTTCCTTTTTTTTTAACTGCAATAATTGCTAACATTAGCTAAGTTGATAAGAGGTATAACTATTGATAGTTGTTTTTGTTTAGATGTGCCACATTGTAATTATAAAAGTGATTTATTGCTGTTTTGTTTTTCATTGATGGGGATACACGTTGTATTGTCATTTTAATGTTTATTTAGGTAAAATATAGTGTTTTCTGATAGTAAACCGGCGTTGTTTACTTTATAGACTGTTATTTGGGTCTCATGAGATTGATCTAACCAAAATATCTGTCCTTTAATTAATTCCAAACTTTACTATAAGAAACAATAATATTGTTAAGCACCAATTATTTGAGACAATTAATTGTACAGAAATTAATACTAATTAAGTACTAATAAGATATATTTACAATACATATAATGGTTTCCCTGTGAGTCTGCTAAATAAACGGGTAATCACAGAATGCAAGTACAATAATAAAAATATGAACTAAGAGGCTTAAGAGGTTTCCGAATGATACTTTCAGTTGACAGTAACTTCTTTTCGTATATTAAAAAACATTGCGTGTATGTTATCTCATTCATTAATTAAATTGTAATATACAGTGTTGTCTTCAACATGTCATTTATCAGACTTGGCCTAAAGCATAACTTACATTGTAATTTGACATCCATGACTCCAAGCTTTCTTTGTGAAACACTTGAAATATCTCTCTGGAGAAGCAATTAATGCTTAAAATAGAACTTCTATATACTTTGCATTATATTGTCATGTCAGTCAGCATTCCCTGGGTCTGCTCATGACAGAATTGTCTTTCCTTTTTTGTAAAAATGGAAGTTGGTTATAATTCAGATTTATGACATCTGCTCACAATAACTGAATGTGACAGTTATTCTTCAATGCTTTTATTTTCCCTCGTGCCAGTCTAAATGCCAAAGAGATTGAGACTGAGGGAGGAGGACAAATTCTGTTCCTAGGGTTGTTCTGACTGTATATCTCTAAAAAACCAAAAAAACAGGTTTTAAACCCACCAAAATGGATCCAATTACGAAGAGAGCTTTTTGTGACGCTTGTGGAGTAGTGTGTAATTGTGTAACCCTAATTTTCCTGCCACGGAGGCTCTGACAGAGCCCTGTCATCTCCCCTAAGCCTCTTCTCTCAGGCACCATGCTGAAATGAGATCTCGTCTTATAGCTTCAGAAATGCTGAAAGTAATATAACGGACCCCAAGAGAACAAAATCACCTTCTTACAGAGAAATCCCTTAGAAAAAGGACTTTGAGCTTCCATATCTACACTGGCCTCTCATCTGACATGATGCAATGAAGAAGGCTGTATGATATCCAGTCACAGTACGTCCCCGCAGATGACGACACAGAAAATGTTTTGTCTCTCGGGAAACAGTAATTTGTCAGCATAGGATTTTCTTTAATTGGAAACTTGTTAATTTACATGTATGTCCGCATGAGTGAATAATCCTATAAAACAAATAATTGTAGTTGGAAAAGAGCGGTCTGGCTTGTGAGACTGGCTAAAGTCACGTGGTGTGTGCCCCTCCCCCTCTACCCATGTCTCTGTCCTTAGCAGCAGCATCCTTTGCCATGGTAATCTAATGGCTCATAAATGTTTTATAGCAGTGCATGATTGTGCAATGACATCTGGCTATTCCATGTCTATATTGATTATTGACAGAGAAGCTCACACTGATGAAAAGATGTATGTTATCCCTTTGCCTTGAGTTAAATAGACAGGCTCCGAATTCAAATAAATAGCATTGAGATGAAGTATGTTTTGCCTTATATTTAAAAATTCCATCTTCCATCTTCATCAATGAAAACATAGGAGCCATTCAGTCATTGGTGTTAACTTTACAGATGAGCTGTTTTGAATGTTTTACGAAAACAAGGTTAAGAGAGGGTGAGTGTATATAAAAGTATTTGCAGGGGGACTCTGAAATTACTGCAGATAGTAGCAAATCTCCTGCCTTTGATCTTTGCAACCATCAAAGAGGTCCGTCCTCCCAAAGTCAGACACCCAGCTACAAATGGTGCTGCATTTCATATGCTTCGAGGACGTCAAACAGCATTTCTTAATTTCTCTCTCGCTGGTCTGTAATCTCTACACAGAAATAATGTCAGATTGTTGCTTCCTAGATCACAGACTGCCAGCCACTAGCACATAGTTGGCACAATAACAAATGTAAAGCAAAGCACTGCCTGTAGCTATCAGTGTATGAATAAAAAAAGACAGGAAATAGAGGCACTGTCTGGCTTTTTCTCTGTTCAGCCAACCATAGTGCTTTAAGACACTATGCTTACTCTAGGCCTCTTCACGGGTTTCTTTCCCACATGATGTTAATGTTTAATTATTGCTGCTGTATGGGCTCAATTGCTCAATGGGTCAGTGTCTTGTTTGTATCTCAACATCTGGCGGCTGTAATGCGCAAATAAGTGAGAAATGTATCAATGAAGTCGTGGAAGAAGACTACTGGTTAGTAAACATAAATATAAACAGTGACGTATTCTAAATATAAGTATTTGCAAATGTTTTATGAGAGAGAATGTATTCAATACATTTTGAAGTCTTTGTTTCCAAGAAATCTCCCCTAGAGCACTTTTTCATGTTCTCTATCCTTTCGATGTTATCTGGAGTTTTTACATACATTGCATACTTCCTGTTCCAAAATATTTAAATTGTACTAACCCTTTTAGGTTGGAAATGAATTGAACAAAACAATGGAGAAGATAAGTGTTTGTGATTGGAACTAATTTTTACAACTTGTTATTCCAAAAAAATACAATAATGAAATGTGCTTAATACTAAAATTTCATGGTACTTCAGAGAATTCCAAAATGATTTTCAAGTCTGAAAATACCCTTAGACCCTAGAGGGTTAATGTCTGTTGACAGAACATTTGCTTTTCCATAAATAAAAATACAAACCTTGTAGAATGCTTTTGCCTGTTGTTATAACTTTTAAATCACCTTTTCCTCTCCCATGTTTAAATTGGTGGACTGTAGCCCAAAGGTCCCTGCAGCTATAATCTGGTTTTTTTATCATTTCATGGTGGTAAAAAAAACTTTAAACACTTCTCTCTACCCATACCCTAACTATTTTTTCTCCTCACACAACCACTTTAGGGCAAAAACAATATTATCAGTTGTGTCATCAGGGTGCTGTTAATCTGCAGCTTTCACTCCCTACATCTGAAGTGTATCCCCTGATATTGCTTCAGGAAATTAATCTTATTTAACCGTTTGCCATACTGGGATTAACCCAGAGGAGTTTTAACTGTGCAAAAAAATGGAAATGTAAATTTCTTCATACCTTAAATACAAATACTTGGGGTGTGATTTATGTAACTTCTTCTTAATTTGTCTCTACAGTATGCAGCTTATTTGACATGACTTTCTTGATAATTGGAGATATGAGGACCTTGAAGAGACAGCGTGAAATGAATCATCTTCTGCCACATTCCATCGCTAATGTCACTCTTCATTTGGGGGACTTGCAGCCATTTCTGCCAATCAGGGACATTTTAATGACATAAAAAGACAACTCATCAGCCCAACCAGTGTACGTCACTTACCACCGTGATGTTCAGCATCGACCGTATAGTCTCACTGCACCCTCGACAACCATCGACCCATCTTCTCTTTCAGATTTATTCAAATGTTGTTCTGCAGCTTTCTCAAGATATCTGCTATAGCCTGCTAGTAATGGTACACAGTACTAACTGTAGACAGTGATTGCTTGTTTTTTCCCATAATGCAGGAGACAACTATGTGAAGAACCGTTTAAAATTGATTTTGCTGAGCAATGGAAATCCAATCCACTGCAGAATTCAATTGGTGGACTCTGTTAATGTGATCATAGCTGAACCTAAATGTTTCAAAAAAAGTTAGGGCACCAAAACGCATTGTGTGTATCTTTTGAGGTATAACAAACATAATTCATCTCCTTCCTCATACAGTAAACTAGTTGCAAAGAAAAAATATATATTTTTAAATCATGCATTGTTTACATCCATGTTAACAAGCTTAAAGTATTGTTATTCTTCTTGCCTTTGTTGGTGCATTGCTACGTTTCTTTGCTTTTTTGCCACCATCCACCAATCAGTATACAACTTGCAGGACTGTATCAGGTGCGCATGCAAGATTCAAACAAAGCAGGGATCCAAAACGTTGCTCCATAGCTGTAAAAAAACAAAACAAATATTTGCTAGTCTTGTAGAGGCTTCCTTTTAAAAGTGCCCTGCCACACTTTATTTCATTACTTTTTTTTTAGTAATGTCTGAAGTTCTACCAAGGACTGTGTAACTTTCTTTTGGAAAAAATGCCTTGGTAACTTTGTTTGAAGCCATTCTAGTGTGGTGTAGAAAGCCTGCAAGAAGACTCGGCTTCATTATTTTCTGTTGTCATTAATATTCAACGAGCTAAGCTGCTTGACTCTGATTGGCTAACAGCTAGCCAATGAGAGCCTGGCAATCAGTATCCTTAACCAGCTCAACTGAGCAAGCTCATGAATAGTAATGAGCTCAGGAAACATGACATCAGCTTTTGTAATTGGTCTGATTTCTCCTCTTATTTCTTTTCAATGGCTAGAGCTGACAGAGGAGGTAGTAGTTCATTTTCACATTCATCACATAACACAAACACATATTGACCTAACATATTTCAAAAATGCAAGTAAAAATGGTTTTGTGTGGCAGGGCACCTTTTAACTTCTTTTGTGTCCACTGAAGCTGTTACATTTTACTCATAGATACATACCACAATACATATATTGTACATATTAACTTATTAGAAATTCAATAAAGTTTTAAGATTAAAAATAAAGAGTAAATATGACGTGAGAGCATAAATGTATACCTCCTTGTATTTGTAGTGATATTTTTAATTGTAGCATGACAAATCCCTGTGTAAAACATGACAATAAATGACACCTCCTTAATTCCAATTTATACATTTTTCTCTGTAGTCTTGCAGTGTTTATGTTTGCATACATCTTGCCCTGCGGAAGGTGAACTCAGTCCATCTTGCACAGTTGTAATGACGTCAGTCTCCTTATGAGGAATAGTGGCAGATATCTGCCAGTAACGACTAAATCACTTGATGAAGGAGAATAAATAGATGTAAATTCAATTACCGCCTGTGCTTTCATCGGCATTCACGCGACATTGGGAGTGTGCATGTGGGAATTTGTCGTTCAGGAGACATTGATTAATTATGCCACACACAATTAGCCCATCAAATCGAGTGTGTCCTCCTCTCCTGTGGAAAGGTGATGTCAGAATTTTATGGGGCATTAGGCAGTAGTGCTCCTTGTATTTTCTTAGCGATCACCAGAGAGTAGGCACACCAGGGGAGAGGAGCATTTGCAGACTGTTTTTGTATGAATAGAGAGTTGTCAAGCCTGCAGGGTAAAGAGAAGGCTAACTGATCCTTTTAGACCAATGTCAATACTGATAACCATCACTGTTTGCTCTCCCAGCAGGGTCCATGGCCTGCCTGTAATGTCTGTGGCATTTCAGTGATTGAGAGAAGAAATGACAGTGAGACAAATTAAGAGAGCAGGCAGAGATGGCTGCCCCTATAGCTCCTCATTCCCCAATCCAAATTGTCTCCTAATAAGTTGCTTTTAGGTTTTAGCCCAGACATTGAATAGAGAGAGAATCGCCCTGAAAACGCAAAACATCGCTTTTTCTACAAATGCTTTGTCATGGATATGAGGATTTAGTTGTATACTCTCCATGTTTAATTTAGCTCTATCTATATACAGTACTTTTTTTTCTATTCTGCCACTATGTCACACGTTCATAATCTGTCATGTTTTACTGTAAGTGAGGTAAACTAATTCTCTGCTCTTACCAAGTGGGCTTGTATGGACTGTCACACCTCAAGTGGCCAAAGTTGCCAACATGTTGCCTCATCAGTTTAAGAGTCTTGTGGAACTTGACATCTGCAATAAATAGAAATTTGTTTGGTGATAAGCAGTGATTTTTGCAGTCTGCGGAGATCAGTGGTCCGTGGGAATGTATAGGTGTGCGCTATTAGTATAGGGTGTGTGTGTGTGTGTGTGTGTGTGTGTGTGTGTGTGTGTGTAAAATTAATATAGGTACCGAGCACGCGTGTGTGTGTGTAATTCAATAAAGTAACAGTGTAAATTAGAATTTCCTCTTGCAGGATTAATGAAGTATTATTATTATTATTATTATTATTATTATTATTATTATTATTATTACATCTTAGAGTTATTGTACTGGGGAAAGATTCAGTTATGACTGTGTGTAATATGTGTAGTTCTAATTCTGAAGTGTCTTTGCTCATTAAATAATTGTACTTGTGTAAAGGCACAGACATTCATTTGAAGGATTAATTATGCATTCCTAATTTATAATTTGTTTTTTTCTTTAGATGACCGTTATATATTTGTGTTTTTTGCCAATGAGGATGCCATAAAAGAGCATCATAAAGTATCAAATAAATGTCTCAAGGAGCTCATAACAAGACTCCCTAAGGCAGCTTTTGTCTTTGATTTTGCAATGCCAGACATGGGTTTTATTTGTCCAGAAAATGTGCTGCAACTACACGTTGGTGTGAAAAAGCCTCAGTTAACCTTGTCATCCTTTATTTCTTTCACACTCTCCAGCCATTTTCAAGATGAGAGACACGTATGTGAGGGTCTTACAGATAGCCGTCACTTTGGCTTTTCTAGGAACTTTACTGAGATGACTGAAAGAGGATTGTTGTCGTCCATTCACCAGTTCCCCTTTCACGTGATTGTCATTTCAATTTTGAAGGTCAACGTACAGTCAATCGGTACTGGTCGTGGTATGGAAAAGAATTTCCATGACAACCATTTGCTAAGGGACAGACTATGAATACAGAAGATAACTCAGCATGAAAGAGAGTTGCAGGTAAAAGAAATTGCAGCACTTTCAGCGAGCGTGTGTGTGTGTGTGTGTGTGTGTGTGTGTGTGTGTGTGTGTGTGTGTGTGTGTGTAAAACACTTCCAGAAACATCCAGGATGATCAGCCAAGCATTTTAGCTGTCTCTGTATGAGCTTTAGCTTTCCAACCCACTTTACTGTGATCAATTTGGGGAAAAATGCCGTTTCTGCAGCGTCAGTGTGATTGTGTGTAACAAAAAGAATACCTTTTTTCCTCAAGCATGAAGTGTGCAGATAGTCAAGGTGCAAGTGGTCAAAGTAAATACTTGCTACTCCGTATCACATTCAAAATTAGTTTGGTAGGTATATCTTTAGATGCAGGCCACAGAAGGCAGGCTTTTTAGTGCAATGAAGCCATGATGTAAAGTTCACACTGGTATGAGAAAGATGAGATGTAAAGTGCAACTACAGCACCATTAGAGCTTGTAACCTTCTTGCGTGAACCTATTGATTTCCCCTTCATGATACATAGATATACACATTTCTGTGTGGTCAAGGATAATGGCTGGATGAAGTGTATATTAATAATATATGTCAAGCTTCTTCTTAGAGCGGTGTGGTAAATGTCCGTGTGTGCAGTAGGCTTGTGCATGGGCTGGCCAACATAGGTTATCATAGGTTATGATTGTATTATATTACATGCTCAGATGGATGTTGGATTTTATAGCCACCCAGTGCATGGTGCTCCCTGTTGTGCAGATGGCTTGGAGGGATACAGTCTGCTCTAGTGTCAGGGAGGAATAGTTACGTTGTGATAAATACAACTCCCATGCCGTTACTATACAGCCTCTTTTCAGGGTAGAACCATAATTCCATGCAATAGAGCTGGATCATAATTTTAATTTAAGGAGGCATTCTTTGTGGTGAGGCGTGATGTTTTAATACCAGGGTAAATCTTACCTCTCCTGGGAGAAATATCGATAATATTTAGAATATAGTACCATGAGGGAATTGTTTTAATGCACACAGTGTTGCGAGACAAAGACATATGATCATATTTAATGAGATTTGGAAGCAGAAGATTCACTCTTTGTTTTATTAATACGATTCTGCTTTCACCTAGGCTTTGGCTTGGAAGTCCAGTGACAATTGATGAAGATCTAATGTAGTTATTTATGTGTCCAGTCTCCTAGATGGAAATTAAAAAAAAAAGAGCCATGCCTAAAGTTACAAGTGTATGGTCGGGAGATGCAAAGCCCTGTCTAATCCCTGTCTAATCCCCGTCCTTTGCCTGGAGTCAACTTCTCCAATCACACAGAGCTCCCAGCTCTCCTCAATTAATCCCTGAACCTAGAACACATCATTATTTAATTCCAGCTCCATTGCACTTTGAGCCTAACTTAAAGCGTGGTGATGCAGACTGACTACCTGTTACCTTTATTAAACACTAATCCAAAAATATGCAGCAGAAATATATATCATGATCATTATTATCATTACTTTTAGGGTGTATTTTGCCATGTGTGTGTTTGTGTTCGTTCCCCCCATCCTTCTTTCTGAGTTGGCAGGCTATAAATGTGTCACTCTCAGACCAAGGTATGGCTCTAAGGGAAATCTTAGATCCCTCTCAAATCAACCGTTAGAGAGAGAGAGAGAGACAGACAGAGAGAGAGAGAGAGAGACAGAGAGGTCACTGAATTCAGTTTTTTTTTCTGTCTTTCCTGTCTGTCCCCACTTACCTAAAACCATCTGCCCCACGGCCTAGCCCACTTAACCAAACTAAAAGCCTTCAGGAGAAGGAGTGGGCCTCAGTTATAAGGGTCAAGCTGATGCCTGTAGTCCTGTATTATCAAGAGTCCTTTAGTTTCAAGCTCAAATGGTGACTCTCGGCTGAGAGATGTACTCAGATTCTCATTCATGACATTTCATTCTTGTTAAGAGTACTCTACCAATTTAGCATTGTAGTCGTATATCATTTTAACACATTTTAAAAAAAGAAGGATGTAGCAGAACAAGATATGTTTTATTCCACACATTCTTCTTTGTTGTCAAAGCGTAGAGCCTACATTACCTACATTGCAACTTGTTCGGTAAGAGATTCAAGTGTGTTATGCTTGTAGCGGTAAATTTAGCCTTGAGCTGCTAGCATTAAGCCCCAAACATATTTAGTTTATTATCATATGACAAATAAAAACAGATCAATTAATCAATCCATTCATCAGAGCTCTAATACTTGGGAGTGGCTGTAACTCCATCTGTTAGCTTACTCACCCAGCCTTTTAAAGTACAATTAAATGTTGTCTTTTTTTACCAACTAAGGTTCTAGTATTACATGATTACATCAATATTGTTATCCATAACTGTTAGCATTCACCTGACATTTCACACTTTTAACCAATTTGAGGCTGTTCAGTGAACACCAATTTGTATACCTACGGTTTGATTAGACACCTTGGTTTCACCTAACTTTTGCATTGTGAGATAATCAAATTCAATAGGAGAGAAGTACAGAAATGTCTCAGATAGGTCTTATGAATTTCTTTTTGGATTTCATGTCACCTTTAAAGCTTTGCTTTGTCAGGAAATCAGGGAATTGCCAAAGAGTTGTTGGCATTTAATCACTCTCAGTTCTCCTGTCAAACGGCCCCAGGTCTCTTGAGATGTCTGTTTGCGGAATATTGGGCCATGTGGGTCATGACACATGCACCCTTCTGGAAGACACTGAAATAGCAGCACATATGTCGAACATGGCTCCTGCTACATTGTAGCTCGTCTGGCCCAGGCCCAGTTCTGTCAGCCCATACGACTCAAATGTATTTCCTTCATTTCCCACTGTTTTTGATTTGGTTCCATCTGTTCTCACTCAGCAAGGGGCTGGACACCCAAGGTTGAAGTAGCACGCAGGCTGGCAACCTTTTGTGAAATACTGGATGTGTCTCTTCTAAATATCAATAGTCAAAATGCAGGGTATAATGACTAAGCCTAAAACTGAAAGCCACTGAAGGGCTGCTATACGGACTAAAACAAACAAATAAATGGTCTAGGGTTAGTTAACTAGCTGACACGCTCTCTTTTACCTGACACCATTACAGTAGCCTCCTGTTGTGAAATTACAGAATCCAATAGTCATTGTTTGCGTTGTGATGGCCATTTATTGATCACAAGATCTTCATATCAACATGCAAGAATCCATGTGTTCATCAAGCTCCATCAACAAACATTTCAGCATCCCAGCGTGAGTGTTGCACAGTGTATAGATTTGCAGTCAAAATGTATTTGTGCTTCTCCATTTAACAGCACCCCTGTCACCTATTGAAAGGTTCCTACCTAAATAGACATCACTCATAAGCACACCAGTGCCACCAGTGGACAATTTGTGTCCTACACCCAAACACATTATTTTAGGGTATTTATAAAAGCAGATTACAGACTGACCTTTTTTTGGTGGTGATGGTTATACCCTTGAAAAAGAACAATGAGATTAAATATCCTGCTGGCTCCTGTTTAAAAGAAATTTGATTTAATCTAATGCTTTTACATATTAATTGAATGATACATTTTTAAAGGCGTTACATCAGATAGTGTTGCTTTCAGTGCAGTGAACATGTCTTATGCTTTCTATCATTGACTACTTTTACATGTGGTCGTGCAAAATAAGTTTAGCAGCGGTGGTGGACTTGTTGGACTGTGCGAACACAGCATCCCTCTTTGATTCCTTCAGCCATCTTCTTGAAAAGGACAACGTAGCTTGTACGTACTTCCTATTGCAAATTGTTAGCTGGTTGGTTTTTGGTTGGTACAGCAAGCATAGCAACGTACAGAGCTGACCATAAGCCAAAAAAGGGCAAGAAGCCATAAACTGTGGTTAAAAACCTAATTGAGACGCATATTCCGAATGCGCTGTATACATTCCCATGTCAATGCCTCTTAAACCCGAATTATACCTGAATCTGTCTTAATCGGAAAATAGTATACATTTAGAAAAAGGCCTTATTCAGAATATCCAACCGGAATATGCTGTTTACACGACCTGTATCAAATTCTGAATATTGGTGTGCATGTAAACTTACGGATTATTACTACTGGCATGCACGTCTATATACTATATCAAAGATTTAGATGATCAAAAGGGCTTTGAAGAGAGATAATTACAAGTGTTTCACTGAAAACGCATCAAAGTGAATGGAAATCCCTTGATGAATTGGAGTTCAGAATGCCAAGAAAGGACATAGTGCTTTGTAAATGTATCACCTGCATGTTCATGTTTTCTCAAAAGGTTGGTGGGAAGGTAATTACGGCTAATGATACAAGTAAAATGTGCCACTTATTAGGCTTCTGTGTCCAAGTAGTGTCCAATCAAGACAGGATAACGAGTAGCACGATTCCAGGGGGATCCTCCCCATGCTCTGCTGATGTGTGTTCAAAGGAAACATCTGGCCTTTATCAACGCTCTAGTTCCCTATGAGACTATCACTTGGCAAACCCTCATGTCACTGATACCTCTTTTACACCACCTACCAGGGTTGGGCTATGGTTGTCTGATCAGGGTTAAACGCTCTTTTTGGAAATACAAAGCAAGCCACTCTACATGGGTATGTCCCTGCTCATGACAATTTACAGCTCACCTAGGTCAACCAGGGAGCAATAACAATGACCTTAAGTGCTAGAAATTGGCGTGGCTTTCACGTCATATTTAGTGAACAGCTAACATTAGTCTCTAGTCAATCTGTGTACCAGCAGAACTAATGTTTTTTTAGCTACTTGAATCGGTCATAGTGTGAGCGATAAATAAAGCTTATTTTATGATTGTTTCACAGTAATTACGGTATAAAGCACAAATAACAATCAAAATCTATCAGAGGATTTCATCCCGATTGATTTCTTCTACTCTGCGTATTTATTGCTGCAGCTGGAAAAGGAAGTAGGTTACTCTAGTATCGATTTTTTACTATTTTAAGATGAGAAGGGAACATTTCTCTTTGTTTGATTTCATTTAAAGTAAAGTTGGGGTTTGCTGTTGGCTTCATAACTTTTTTGTCTTTTCTTTTTTAAACAAAGAAAAAAAGAGTTGCGCTACCACAGCAGCCGCTTTAAACTGCAAGCTGGTCTCCAGCGAGAGAGAGGGAGTAAGGGCGGTGGTGCAGAGAGAATTAAACAAAACTTACTTTCATACATTTATGTTCTTGCGATGGGTTTCTACAGGTAGTTTTGCATGTAAAATTCTGCTCCTGCTCTGCAAAAAGCAGACGGAGTGAACATCCGGTCACCTGCTGCCAGTGGACAGAAATAAATTGAACCGTTTCGCTCTGCAGTTGTTGAAGCTGCCTGTGAAGATACTAGTTGTATACACACTACGGTGGAAATGCATTATTATTTATGTTTTTTTTTTCAAAGTGTGCGGCGGACATAAGTGGCAACATGTGACAACTGCCCCACTTTCATTCCCAGCCAATCACATAATCTTTCCCGCCCCGACTGTTGGCGACACAGGTTGTGCAATTCACATCGAAATCGACCCTGGTCTACCCTGATCAAACCCACCTCACTACCTGGGGCCTGAAGCCGAGTAGATCGGGGAGGGTTACCCCATCCACACGCGCAGTCGACCTGGGTAAAACCATGAGTGAGACATTGGTGTGAAAGGGGTATAAGCAGGGAGAATATGACTGCAGGAATAAAACTCATCTGGAAGTCAGTGTTTACACACATAGCAACAAAACCTGGAAGAGCAATATTTTAAGTTTGTTTACAAAAATGAGTAGGTGGATGGTTTTCTAATATCAAAAGCCCTAAAAAGCTCAGTACAAAAGTGCGAAGTGTTGTTAATCTGGTTAACAGAGGAGAAATCATAAAATAAACTACGCTGGGAATGGGGTGACAGTTCTGCATTTAGACTCAACGGTTTAAGTTGTGGAAGAATTAAAAGATAAAAGTTTTAATTTGACAGCCGAAGAATGCTCTTGGCCTCATATGCTGCTTTGCGCATTAGCTCTGCTGTGATATGATAGTGCAAAATCAAAACGGTGTCTTTACCATAAATATACAACTTGGCTTTCAGCTTTTTCCCTACAGCTCGGTTTTCTGCAAAATATGTGTTGACAAACGGTGCCACTACACTGGGACACCGTGAGAAAGGATGATGCACGATGACGACCTTAAAGAGTAAACTAAATATCTAGTGTATAGAAGTGTTTCCTCCTTGCATGCCACACTCTGGGGTGGTGTAGCACAGGTGGTGCGAGCCGTTAGCGATCCTCTGAACAAAGGGTGAAGTGTGGGAGAGCCTCTATGAAAAGTTGATGGATTCATTTTCCTCAGTTTATCCTGGATCCCAGCCAGAAATAGTCCTGCCTATAATTTCATTATCATTCTTAGGTTCATCTATTTATTTAGAGACATAAGCGCTGGAGTTTACTCACCGTGCAAGCAAGAGACGCCGGCGCTAACTGTGATATTTAATAAGATGTGTACTTAGTTCCTGTTCTAATTAGCATCATGCAGAAGCCGACTAATGCACATTTGAGTTGACATTGCTTACATAATTTAACATTACGGGTTTTAATAAAACACCCTCTTCATGCTTCATTTCCACTGATCACCAGCTGCTGGGTCAATTGAATAATTAAGAATTTAATTAAGCTTCAGTTTGGATCACAATCTTCTACACAGTCAGGCCTTGTAGTCTAAGCATCAGCACCAGGGATCAAATAGGGAAGGGATGATGTGCCAAGCAAGAATTTAGAAATGTGAGCTCTATCATGCGCTGAAATAGAAAGGTCTGAAGTGGCTTATCTATTTGATCTCTGAATCCTCCAGTTCCACTCCAGCGAGTGGGGCTGTTATTTTTCTGCTTGCTCATATTATACTGCAAATTCCAGTACAACCCTCTAAGGTATGCAGCATTTCAGTCTGTTTGATCCCTTTGGACTGCTCCCCTCATCATTGCCAGCATGTAATACAATACATTATATTGACTTCTTGGGAAGCAGCTCTCACAGTGAATTGACTGTGTTGCTATGGCCTAAAGTAGGCTAATTTCACGCAATGGTGCATGAATAAATGTTGACTGGAACAACTGAGCCCTGCAGTATGAGAATATTGTTTCCCTCACTCTGTGTCTCCATATGTTAACACACTTGTTTTAATGTTTTTTTAGTGTCTGCAGAACCGACTGTCTATTGGAATGCTGAGTATTGTAATTGGCGGCACTATAAAAATCCCAGCACATATTTACTGTATGTTCAACTGAAAAGGTCACCCATATACTGTACATTACCAAATGCACACAGTGGTGTTGTATGAAAGGAGATGTGTTGGATTCTGCTGACACATTATCTCCAGCTGTACCGACACAACGCTAACGGGACTTGTGAGGGAGTGGACGTTATTCAATGTGCCCTATGATCTTCCAGCAGAAGGGATGTAGGCATGAACGAAACCTGAGTGGTCAGCGGAAGACATATGATAGACACAGCTGTGAATGGCAATACGTGTCGGCTATCCAGTGTGAAGTCTTACACAAGCTCAATAAAATAAAATGTATTCTACGGTGTGTTCCAAACTATATTATGTACCAAACATACACATCCGCTACTTCATGTGGCCCTTACCAGTAGGGCTGTGACGGTATAGTTTTTTTCTTACCGCGGTGAAGAAGCAATGTATCACTGTGGTATGGTGGTTAACCACAACCCCCTGACGAGAGTAGCGTATGCGGGTGACTTAATTGAGTGTCCTCAGTGCCCGTGTTCGGGCAAGGAGAGTGAGCGGGAAGGGAGAGTAGTATATGAGTGCCACTGTGAGAAAAAGCGAGAGAAAAAAGACACGGAGGTGAGGTTTTGCAGTTATCACCAAACAAGCAGTGGAGTAGTAACGTCTAAATGGCCAACTTTTCCAAAACTATTGCATCGTTTATAGCAAAGATGATGTAATGTGAGTTCATAGTGAACAAAAATAACAAGCTTGAGCTTCTCAAGACACAGTGGGTTCATCTGTTGTCAATACTGCCAGTAAAGTGAACATTTCAAGTTCAATTCAGTTTTATTTATATAGCGCTAAATCACAAGTTATCTCATTGCATTTTTCATAAAAGAGCAGGTCTAGACCATACTCTGATGTTATTTACAGAAACACAACAAGTTGCAGCCATAGACTGTAGAAAAGAAAAGAAAAGATTGCATTTCTTCAAGTCTTAGGGAGTCTGGTTGGCATTTACTGCTTTCTCTTCTCTCCATTGATCTATTCCACACAGTTGAGAAAGCTCTATTGTCAATAAAGAAAAAAATTGTTTGACAATGCCGAGGCCAGATGCTTCGCCACACAGCGCTGTAGCAGCTGAGCAGAGAAGGCGACTTGGCAGTTTGCTAACTTGTTGCTCTCGCTACCAATACAAGCTGCTCTGTTATTGGCTACAAAATGTGCATGAGGGCTAAAATGTAATGTTCCTGTTTTCGGGATTAAGCTACAAGCAGACAGAAACTCTGCTAGCAGCTAGGCTAATGTGCAATGATAAAACACTGCAGCGATAACGTTAGTGTTCATATTATGCTCATTTTCAGGTTCATAATTGTATTTTGACGTTGTACCAGAATAGGTTTATGTGGTTTAATTTTGAGAAAACACCATATTTTTGTTGTACTGCACATTGCTGCAGCTCTCCTTTTCACCCTGTGTGTTGAGCTCTCTGTTTTGGCTACAGAGTGAGTCATCTCACTTCTGTTCCATCTTTGTTGGTTGCACATGCCCAGTAAGTACTACTAGCTTGTCAGTTGCAGAGTATGAGGGTGTGCAAGCTAGCTGCTAGGCGAGAATTATAACCATAGACTGTATATTAATGGATAATGCAACGCTTTGGCAAAGTGCTGCAAATGCGGAAGTGCCTTAAACCTGCATTCTATCTGAATTCCAGCAGAGGGCGACACGAGTGGTTGCCAAAGGAGGTCAGTTTCTTTAGAAGTCTATGATGAAGTGACCCACTCCTCACTTGATTTATTACCTCAGTAAACATTTGCATAAGGAGTTTATGGTCTCGCTAGTTTAAAGTGTTCTGCAACACAGAATGATCATTTCTTTTGTCTTGTTGATTTTAAAATCTGCAATAAAGCAGGGGGTGTTTTAAGGCATGGCTATAATGTGATTGCCAGTGAAATTGTGTAATGTAGAGTGTAAGGGCTCCTCCCTCACTCCTCCCTCTCGTCTAAAATCGTCACACCCCCAACCAGGATGCCTGCGCCGGTAACGGCAAACTCGACGACGGATAGCAGATCTCCACAAACTAATGGATGAGCTCACACATGCGCTGTCTATTAATATACAGTCTATGATTATAACGTGTGTTACAAAGTGACGCAGGTGCGTGGCAGAAGTAAAGGCTGGAATGCCATTGAGCAGTTTGTGAACAATGTTTTCTGTTGGAGATGGTAAGTCCCTTTGGGGTAGACTTTGGGTTTTTTCACTTTGTAAACCTAAACATGCACAAAAAAGATATATAACGCAATAAAGGAAAGGGGAAAAAGCCAAAAAGTATATTATCAGCATTTTAATGTGTCCACCTCAGCTGATAATGGAGAACTGTCTTTGCCTTCCATACTGTGTATTATATTAAACATACTTGTAGAAATAATTAATTAATTGGTTACAAAAAGAAATCCCCCATATAACGTATTTAATGCAAAGCTGAAGCGACGAGGAACTTAAGTTTTTTTTCTCCATTATCTTTTGAATATACAGTATGATAGATAGATGAGGATAATTAAACAAATTATTGTTTTCATCATATTTCATATCACACGACATCTGTTCTCCTTTAAGTTAATTTTAAAAATGTTATTTTTATTTATTTAAAGAAAAAAAAAATTGGTGATGGCGGTGATGTCATGGCACATAGTAGTGGTTTTTGGCACGGGCGAAGCAGGCAGTTGCCCGGGACGACTTTTTTTTTTTCATGACACATGACACAAGCACTTAAATGTTTTTTAAAAAAAAGTGGTTTTCTACTGTATTATCTCTCATTTCACCGTGTTGGGGAATTGGCGCCCCTGCTTGATGAGAAGGAACAGTGCAGAGAAACTGTGTGAGAAGGGGAAAGGGGAGGGGGGAGACAGTTCACCTCTAGGTGGAACGGGTGGCTGGGCATAGGCGCCGCTACCCTGGGTGCTCAGTATTAGCGGAAGCCGATCGCGGTTATGTGTCAGTTAAACTTTTCATCTCCTATCTCGAGTTTACGGCTTCATTATCAAGTTGATAGGTGTGTGTGTGCGTGTGTGTCGGCCATCTGAAATGCAAACATTTTTTGACTACGTTTTTGTTAAAGGTCTTTCCCCCATGAGCACCCACGGAGGAAAACATAAATCAGCGCCCTTTGTTACTCGAAGGGTGTCTAGCCCTGTTCAATGTAGAACCGCCACTGCTGGCACGCACACGCATACATAAAGCCTATCTGATTTACTGCTTGGTACACATTGTGCTGACAGTGAAAATCACACTAGGTATCACAGCACCTGATGAATAGACCCAATGTGAAGTTATAGTTGGGTTGTAACCCTATGATATATGCGAGTTACAAAGCTGTATGAAGACTGCTTACACATAAAGTAGTATTTCTGAAGCATTGATAAAACTTTATTTTCAAGGAGCCTTAGTGCATTATCCAAGACACAGTTTGCTGCCCCAAGGGGCGACACTTCAGATTAAACGTGACTGTGGAAATAAAATAATTCTTATATAAAGATACAAATGATACGAACTGCCCAAAGGATTGGACTGTGAATTCTAACATGTGTATGTGCAAAAACTAAACCACATAACTACAACAAGCTGGTCTTACCAGAACTTTGAATCTAGTCATATCTAAGAACTAGGGCAGAACGATTTTGGAAAATGATCGAATTGCGATTTTCTTTTTTTTAAATTAAATCCAATGTCGAGATTGCAATTGTTTCTTAAGCTCTTGATCTGCTTTAATTTTCAACAAAGACAAACAATGCCTCCATTGTATAGTATCAACACAATATTAGATAGATTAAACAAACTATTCTTTCTTAGGCTGTGTATGATGAAATTAGGTGATGCATGGATTTATATGAATGGCATTTATTTCTAAAGTACGTCAGAGTGACTGATTTGTTGAATATCAAACCTTGTAAAACATGTAATAATTACCATGACAACATAAAGCACTGACAAATAATACTGGTGTAAACATTAATATAAAAGTCTGTAACAAATCACGCAAGCTAAAGTGCAGATTGCAGGAATGCACTTTTTAAGCAATGTCCGTGAACTTTACTGGAAAAGTTATCAATCTTTGAATATGTAGTTCAGCACAATGCCATAGTGATCCTACAGCCTGACCATGTCAGTTACAGCCGCATGTCAGCTCCACTGCGATTTACTGTTTAACTCCTTCAATGTAGCTCCGCTAGTACGACCCAAGGGGGTAAGCCTCTCACCACAACACGTAGCTCCTATGGCGCCATTTTGATGCTAACAAGCCATCACCTGCCATTAGCATTTTATTGCTGAATAACTTTACATCTAAAGCGTTTTAAAGACTTTTTCCATTGTTTATTTCTAAAGAAACACAACAATGTATAAAAGGCTCCATAACGTTATACCTCACTTTATGGCTTCATAGCAAACTTTTTTGTAAGAATAATTTTGTTGACTTTGGGAGGTCCAGACCAGGACCACGACCGGTCCTGCTAGAGGGAGTTGAGGTGGATGCAGTTAAATCATACAAATACCTCGGGCTGTGGCTGGACAACAAACTGGACTGGACAACACACACCAGCCACCTGTACAGGAAGACACAGATCATACATGGTTTTGTCGTGTTTTTTTTAAAGTTTGTAGTCTTGCCCCATGAGGTAGGAACATTAGCAGGGCAGGTCTTGCATATTACCTGACGCTGTGCAGCGAGTGGCAAATTGATGCTTCCTCTGCAGACCGTCATGTGACCTCCGCCTTTGCAGTTAATACAATCTCGGTTTAACATAATCGTTCAGCCCTACTAAAAACTACTTAAAGTACGACAACAAATTCTACAGATATTAGTCACAGTTAGGGTACCTGCTTTGCCAGACCCTCCTCCAAAGCGCACTGGAGGAAAGTCTGGCTACTCCATTTGGGGATGTTGGGGGTGTTCTGGTTTATTGGCATATCTTTAAAGCAATCACAATTGTCTTGGTGCTACGCACCGCTGCAAAATGACCTTGTGAAGAACTTGTTTTGGTGGAACATGTGTACATTAAAAAGTTGTTTTAGTTGTGCAACAGATAGTCTAGCTAGCTGTCTGGATTTACCTTGCAGAAATCTGAACATTTTAAACCGTGCTCAGATTACAGGAGCATGATAATCCAACCGGATTTTGGGTTTCACCGGGTGCACAAAGAGGAATTTCACTGATTATCTGTTCTCAAATTGTGACCACACTCAAATTACAAGAAAATCGCAAAGCATGACAGACTACAGGATATTATAAAGATTATCTTACAGCGGGAAGTACGCATCAAATAACTTTCTCTCACAGACATACTCCCCTGTCTTTCTTTACCTCTGTCGCACGCACGCACGGATGCACGCACGCTCTCTTTATTTCACTCGCTGTTGCACACACATTTTATCTCACCTGCAGGTCTTCATCTCTTTATCTGTACACGGAAAACACGGTGAAGCCACATTTCTTTCAACCTCTCTACTGTATAGCTGTCCTTTAAATACACAGGATACACCAGCCTTCTTGTTTCCATTTTTAACTTTTCCTGTCCTAAATGTATCTCTACTGCTGTTCATTTCAGTCCACTCAGTGAAGTTAAGTCCACAACAGTGGAAATTTGTGACAAATATATAACATCATATTAGTGGCTGTTTTTGTGTAATGGGAAAGTTGTCCAGAGCAATTTATAATCTGAGGTTGTGTAAAAAGTAAGGGATATTAATTAGGTAAGAGAAAGGATAGGGGGATTGCATTTGAATGATTGTTTTTGCTAGAGGTGCTTACTTGGTCCACAGTAATTTGTTATTGTGATAAGGGACCAATTTGTTGGTATATTTATATTAAGATTTATGTATAGTGTTTATCCAGATTGAATGTATTTGTGTAAGCTGTGTAACTAGTTTAAAATGAAAAACAAGTAAAAGTTACCACATTTCAGCATGTAGCCTGCGTAAATAAATACTGTAGGTGAGGCCAAACACACCCTTTAATCTTTAAATTGTTGGTTTTATTCTAATAAATTATGTATTTGAGATGTCACCGCTCTTCACTAAAAGATGGGTGTAAGGCAGAAGTCTATGGTTAAAATCTGAAAGTGGAGAAAGTGTGTAGTCAACAAACTCACAGGTGGATTTGAATTCAGTTTTATGCAGGAAAGATGATTAGATACTCAATATAGCACAACTTCTGTGAGGATTTTCTTTTGACATTTCATCTGTTCCCACAAGCTTTTTTTTTTTTTTTTTGCTTTAATGGTTAAGCTATACATCACAATAAATACATTATAGAAATATGCATACCATAATTGAAAGATCTAAACATGAGCCCTGGTTTATTTGATTTAACTGCAGCTGCAAGTTGGGAAAACAAGCTGCAATAACACATATCACAACCCATTTCCTCACGATTAGGCATGCTTCTCAGCTGCTAAAGGGATTTAAGACACGATAATAAAGATAAAAAGGAGACATTAATTATTTTGTTATGTTAATTAAAGGCAAGAGGATTAACAACAACACAGGAGCCTTGTAAAACATTAAACAGACAGGGGCTTTGACATTTTTCCAAAACTATTAATAATTAATGCATTTTGTCCCTGCTGTGATCAAACAAATCATATGGGATGAAAAAAACGCTTTACATTCTCACTTCATTTAAGAGACACTTTGAATCCCAGGCTCTTAAAGATCTAGCAGTAGTAGCAGTTTATACACATTTTTAAAACAAACAATGAACATATTCTTCTCACAAGTATAGTGTAGCAACCAGGCTGGAACAGATGGAGCTGTGCCACAGAAATCCATATTAACAAAGCCATATTTTCTTTCAAAACAATAATGATGTCTGTTTGAAATTAAGCAACACTTGGGCTGTTTTTAAGTAAGCTACTCCACCTCTCTGCACCTCAAGTTGGGTCCCAATTCAAGTTCTAGACTGGTAACATTAGCTAGGAATGACTTCCATTAGTAACCTGGACAAGTTGTTAATCAGATGAATGTTGTGTATATATTTACCCTTCACCTAATATATTTCAATCCATTGTGTTTTTTAATAATATAAAATGGATTCAGGGTGTCACAGGAATTGTACACATGACAAAGCATATGAGGCCATGTACATAGGTGAGGTCTGTAAAAAAAAAAAAAAACACACCTACCTGAATTTGAAATAAATACCTGGTGGTGTTTGATTATTTCTGACCCAAATTACTCTGTTGTCCTTCTGGCTGTTGTTGCACAGTATATGGGGATATTTTAGCAAATGTTTCTTAAAAAATGAATGCTCTCTGTCCACTGGAGCGCTATGGCTTTTCATTTTAAAACTATTTATTTAAAACAATTATACTTATCAAACAGATGGAATTAGAAATAAAGGCCTGCCTTTAATAAAAATCCTGCTTCAAATAAAAGCCGGTTCCTGACTTTTATATGAGGAATTACGGTAAAAAAAAAGAAAAGAAGGGGGGAGAGCTGCCGCTTCACTCTAAACCTTAGTCATCCATATTTAATGGTGTTTGCAAGCTCTCATAGAACTCTAAAAAGGGGGCCCAGACCTTCCTGAATGTTTGCAAGGCGCCTTTAAGGGTGTATCTGATCTTCTCAAGCTTCAGGAAATGCATAACATCTCTAATTCACCTTGTGAAGCTGGGGTGTGCTTGTTCCTTCCAGGACAGCAGGATGAGATGCCTGGCAATCAGGGAAGTGAATGTTATAAGTGGGTGATTTTCAAGGCTAAATCCAAATGGGGCACTTACAGGGTTAGGGGTGATGTTTTTTTAAAGCATCTTATTGTAGGCGCCAAAGATGTTGGCCCAGAACGTGCTAAGTTTGGGGTAGGACCAGAACATGTGTCTAAACTCCGCTGGTTGACCTTTTACAGCGAGGGTATGAAGGGTCCACATAAGGGAAGATTTTCACCAGCCTTGTCTTGGTCAATTGTACTCTTAGAACTATTTTAAGTTGTATCACACTGTCTGGCACAAGGAGAAGATGTGTACTAAGTCAAGCACAGTCTTCTATTGATCATCTGTGAATTCATCACAAAGATCGTTCTCCCAAAGTCTCCTGACATTCTGCAAAGAGTGCGGGGAGAAATTGCACATGCTGTTGTAAAGAATCAAAATTAGACCTTTATGTGATGGGGATAATGTAAGGATATGGTCAACTGTGTTGCTCACTGGAAAATCTGGACAAAACCTTTCTGGACAAATTGTTTAATTTGGAGAAATCTTAAGAAGTAAGACATTGGTAAATTGAATAATTGAAAGAGTGCAAATGATCTGAACTTGCCATCCACAAAAAGATTGGCCATAAACTTAATACCCTTAGTTCTAAAAGTAGAATCTGAGAAAGAAGGTGGGAAGTTATAATTATTCCTAATGGAAGAAAACCCACTACTGCTTAATGCAATGTTAATGTTATTAGTAACACCTGTGCTATTCCTGCAGGTCAAAATGTCTGATGTGAGGAAAGGTCTATTGGGTGTTTAAAGGTTAATGATGAGTGAAGAGCGATAGATGCTCTTGTAGTCACACCTGTGGCTTTTACTGCCGCACACTGCTCCTCATGGTTGCTGATTTGTAGACACGTGTCACAGAGAGCTGCAGACAAATTGAAATACTAGCTGCTGGAAAATTACAAATGTGTGAAATAGACCGAGCTGTGAGGAATGAACAATATTAGTGTAACTGCTGCACTCACTCCAGATGGCACGTGGCAATTTGACATTAACACCAGTGACATGAGCTTGCGGGGGCTTTAGCCTGCTTGATGCATGAGACTGTGTTGTATGATTGGCTCAGACATGACCTCAGCATTTTAGGGGTTAATGGCTTAGGCTCTAGGTTGAAGCGGGTTGATGTATTAAGATTGATTTGTCAATTGTGAGCATAATGAAATGGCATGGTTGAAATTATCTTAAGCGATTTGATTATTGACAGTAAAAGGAAGATGAAAAACTTAACAAAGGTACTAATATTTGCTGGCTCCTAGCAGCCAACTCTGGATTACATATGATACACCCAAGCTGGCCAATTGGGGTAGCAGGTGTCATCACCACTCTGCAAAGCCCACACCCGCACCTTCTATTTGGTCAAAAACCCACTCACTGCTTTCCACACCAGCTCATCTTTGTTGGTCCAGTCTTGGCACATAGCAGATGTTTTGCATGAATAGAGAGTACTTAACTGATGTTAATTCTCAAACAGATGTTGGAGGTGGCTGTGCACTTTTGTTTAATTAATTTTTGTCTTTTGCCTCTGCTTCTGTGGACACTTAAAGCTTTTTTACAAGGGCAAGATAAAAGCTGTCACTGGGGTGTTAGCTGCAGTATATATTCTCTTAGAAAAAAAATAATGACGTCCTGCATTATGTTTTAAATTCAGAATCCTGGCTGTGTATCTAAAGCATCTGTGCTTATTTAGAGAACAGAAAGCATTATTGAAATCGTTTTTACACCTGGGCAGTGGGCGGCTCTCACCATGTAAATGATTTTAATTTCCCAACAATTTGAATATGTGTCAAACGCTGTATTCAGCTTTAGGATTGGCTGCCTGCAACAGCTGGCACCAGCTGCTAGTCAGTGTGCCATAGTTGATTGTGCCCAGGCTCCCATTCTCATTTCATTTGTTTTTTTCTTACTGGAGAAATGGCTATCTACATCACACCACACACTGGCTCTTCCTGCGCCACATTGAGGAAGGTTTGTGTCCAATGCTATCAAAAGCAGGTTGGCGGATCTTGTGGTAAGGACAACTGAGGTGTGGCTATCTGATCACAAAGCATGACATGTTTAATGACAAACTGGCTGAGAAGAAAGGAAATGGCTTAATACTGTGTAGAAATAAGAAGCTGTGAAAAGGGCGTAGAATAAGTGAGGTGGCTAGTGGGATGACCCTCCGGGAGCACCACCCCGCCCTGGACATACCCATAAAATGTATGAAAAATGATTAGGCTATGACTAATTACCCGTTTAGTGTCGCTGAAAGTTGTTAAACAGACCATTGCCTTTTAATACCTAAAGTAAGGAATGGGATTAATTAAGCATAAATGTATTCTTCTACTCTGCCAAGTCTCTTTCTTACAGTCTCTAAAAACAGTGTGATGGGGTTTGCACCTTGGGGAAATAGTTAGTAATGGCCTGAGAAAGGGATCTCCTTTTCTCAACTCACTACTTCTTTTTGGGTGGATGAATGAATGGATAACTACAGGAGCAGCTGCCTCTATAAAATGGAATTGCAGAGGGAAAATGGAAGCTAAGGAGAAAAAGGATTTATGACAACTTTTTCTTTTGAAAAGCATGACCTTTTAAAGATGAAATCCATAATGGTTTTTAATAAAGATATCATTAATATCCATCTGTAATGTAACGAGTAGTGAAACACTAAAAATGGCAAATATGCCGTGGTGGTACCGTCTATTCTGTATTCCAGTGTTTTCCCATTCCACATAGACTAATTTGTGTGTACACATTGTGTGTGTGTGTTTTTTTTTTTTTTAACGCTATTTAAAACACGCATTCGTTCAGCTGCATTTCCTTTTCCTGCTCTTCTCAGTCTCTCTGTCACTCTACACACACACACACACACACAGTCCCTCCCCTTTGTGCACACAGCGTCTGTCTCTATAGTGTTGCCAACTTTGTCAACAAGGTATTTTTCTCCTGTGGTCGCCAAAACAGTCACTTCTCTCTGAATCTGTTTTGTGAGAAGCAGAGGAGCAGCTCCTCCCCTCCCCGTGTGCGCATGCAGGTAAAAAGGGGAGAAGGGACAGGGTGTGGGGGGGCGGTGTAGGTAGGAGAGACAGCGGGACGCAATGGGAGAAAGACGCAGCTGAGCTAGCCTGGCCCTGGGCACGCCAGCCTTCTTCAAGAATTCTTTATTGATCTTTTTACCTCCCTTTTTGAAGAATTTCTTTTTTACTTCAAAGATAGGCTACCTAAGTAATAATCCTGTAATGAATTTGATTATTTGGCTAAAGATTTATTTCTTTCTGTCTTCCGTGCTGACGCAACCACTAAGCTTTACGCAAATAATTGCGTAATGATGTCACTGATATGCAAATGACATCAGGTGCACAGCACAAAACTATGCTCCATCATCCTTGTTGTAGTGTGAATTATTGGTCCGTTCTAGGAATATCAGGGACCGACCCCGTGATCACGTTGTTTTTCCGCGTGTTCTTATTATCTGGTACATTGGAGTTTGGCATAACAACTTATTGCATTTCTGCTTGGAGCATCAGGTGTGTGAAAACATGGAGGCCACAATAACAAAGGACACCCCAAAGCTCTTCAGTTACGCATTACTTTCCTCACTACAGGTTTGTACAAGAGCTCAAAACATAGACCTATTTGACTTGAATTGGTTTACTTGTTACTGGCAATAGTAATAATTTAAGTATGTATAACTAATTTAAGTTATTCTGTTGAAACCAATGGACAACTCCAACCTAAATCGATAGCACATTGTGGACGTTGGCAAAATATATTACATGCATGTGTGAATTTTCTATGTTTAGGAAACGTTTCTAACCATTCAGCACATTTGTTTAAGTGATATGTATGATGTGTGACACAGAGCCAGTTGAAAACAGCAAAGTGTCCTTTTTAAGATGTCATATGAAAAGAGTATCCATTATAATGTCTGAAAGCATTATGCTTAATTATTGTGCAAAAAGCATTAGGCTCTTGAAAAATGAATGCAGAAACCTGTTACATTCTGAATTTCCGTTTCTGGTTGTTATCAATCTACAGACACACCAGTCCTTGCTTTATATTCTAATCCCGCATGACCAAAACGGTTTGGCCATCAGCCAGCTGTACATATGCAATAGCCTTAATTAATGCTTATGTGCTGCCCCCCGCCCCTCAACATATTTCTGTCAAAGAAACTGACTAAAGGGATATATCATCTAGTTATCCAAGATGTGCATCAGGCAACCATGGCAACCCTGAAGCATGTGTATGTGTGGAAGGGGATCAAACGAAGTCTGTTGTGCATGTATCATACTGTGAGCAATGTGTCTGCCCCTCATTAGGAGGCACCAGAACAATCCTGTAAATTAATCATTGTCGATATAGACTGAGCCATTATTATTAGTTACATCTACGTTTGAAAAGTAAAAATGTCCTTCCTTGTCTCTTATGGACCTTGAAGAACAAGACAGGAACACCAGCTATCTCTTATGGTGCTTTTCCACTGCGTGGTATCTAATCTACTTGCCTTTTTTGGTTTTCCATTACGAAAAAAAGTCCCTGGGACCTGCTACCAGGTACTTTTTTTAGTACTACCTCAGTCGAGGTTCCAAGCGAGCTGAGGCGATACCAAAAGGTGACGTGGAAACCTGCAGACTACTGGTTGGTTGGATCACTGCGTTTTTAGCAGACAAGAGTGCGGAGTGTGTGTCCAGAACAAACAGGACTTTTAAAAAAACAAGACAATATATAAAAGAAAAGTTTTTATTTAGCTATTCAAGTAGCACATCAAACCCTCTTCTTCCTCTGCCCCCTGTGACAGTGTCCCCACCGGCTCTGCTGGCCCAGATGCATCCTAGTTGTTGTCATAAGCCTCTCCATGACACTCAAAGATTATACGAAGCCCAGCAGGTCAGAACCAGAGATTTCACCAGTTGTACATCGAACGCCCACCAGACGGTCTGCGGCGGCGATTTTGCAAAGCGTGAATGATCTGAAACACAAACAGTACAAAGTATACATATTTTGGTGTGTAATCATGGTTGCTAAAGTTCATGTACTTTTATATAACGTATAGTAAATAGTGACCGGGGCCCCTAACACATGCAATTGTTAGCTAACGTTACCATATTGGTACGTTACTATTGTGTCGGCGAACAATAGTCATGTCGACGTCTGAACTCCGTCGGAATTCCCAAACTCCTGTTTTTTTGTCAGCGGTGATTTTTGTTGCTTCCTTCAGCTTCTTTTGAAACAAAACATTTCTTCTGGCTGTGTCTAGTAGCCGACGTGCTGTTGTGAGTCGCGATGAAAATCACATCATCACGCGTAGCTATGGTGACCAGCCACGCTGAGGCGTTACTCAGTCTGCAATGGAAAACGGACGCAGAGTGCATCGAGTCAAGGCGAGTAGAGGCGAGTCGAGCTGTTACCAGCAGTGGAAAAACACCATTAGAGGACCTACTACTCAGCACACACTACATTTAGAGAGAAAGGGGCTGAAAGGAGCTCAGTGCCAGCATCCAACACATCTAATGACAAAGTTGTCTCACCTTTTTCTAACAGTTTATCTGCATGTACTTGCACCCCTCTTCCGGTAAAGCACTGAAACGGGCCAATGTCCAATGGGCCTCATTGGGCTTTTCACCAAATTCTGCTTGTCATGCAATTCTGGACCACACACAAAGTCCTCAATGGTCACTACACTGTAAAACACACTGTGCATTCAAATGCTGAGAACTCATGGTAGCAAACTGGATGAGATTAAAGGGATGTATTTATCATACGCCATTAGTGTATGTGTGTGTTTGTGTGTGTGTGTGTGTGTGTGTGTGTGTGTTACGGTCCGGCATTAATTATGGCCAATCACTTCAGCTCCTCTTGGTGCTCTAAAAGCAGGCAGGGCCCTGCTCTGATCTGAGGATGTAAAAAGTCCAAACAGGCTTTTCCTAAAAGGAAATTAATATTATTGTTCAGACAAGAACATCAATATTGGACAACTCTGCAAAACAGTTTACCTGCCAACATTTTAAAAAATCTGCAATTACAATATAATTTCTGAATGTAGCAGCTGGAGTGTGGTGAAATATTGTAATTATGGTCTTCCGCATGAAAGTCATACTCACTAGGCTTGCCTCGTTAGTCTGTTTTCCAGTGTTACACAGAAGTGGGCCTCTGCCTATAGTTCTGGAAATTTCACAAAGTGCTTGCTCAGTTTGACATGACTCATGCAGGTGAGCAACAGACCCCAAAGATGTAGTGGATTGCCAGTTGAACACAGATTACTGCACATCTCTTACTTTGCTGCATCATAAATCACAAATACCAATCTGGTGCAGATGAATAAAGATCTCACCACACAACACTTCACTTTTTAACGGAGCATTTTGCTTATGTAAATTATATATACCCAGGGATTGTGAGTTGTCACTGTTGTATCTGCGAAAATATGTCTAATTTCTTCCTCGTAATAGCATGTTGCTACAGCTGGCTTCTTACAGCTCTGTGCAAGGTGGTAAATCCAGTCTGGAGCCAGCTAAGATCCGTCTGTCAGCTGGGAGATTTACACTTTACATGCTCTTAAAGTCTTCGTCCGACACGAGGGTGCCAGAAACCCCTGCCAGATTGCCAGACACCAGGATAGCGAAGGGCCCAACAGCCATTTAACGGCTGTGCTTTCTAGGCTTTATAGCCCATGCTGATGCACTGAGGACATAAGAAAAAGAGAACATTGATTGACCACTTGGACAAGGCAAAGCCTAGCTACACTAAAGAGCTTTTGCTTCCTAAGAATTTAAAGGAAAAGCATTATATTTATTTGTCATGTAACTAGGTATCTGACCAACCCATTCTACATCCCACACTTTCCCCTCTTTAATACTGCTGTTTGAGGAATAACGCTGTCAATTTATCTGTAGCAGTGATGTCCATTGAGAAGGTAAATAATAGTGAAATCCTTAATGAACAATAGTTTTCCAGAGTAAATAATAGTATATTTTAATGACCAGAATTTAAAACTATTTTGACACTTCTGCATTTCTATTTATTGTGTAGGACGCCTGCGACTTAGCATGTGAGCAAATATGTTGCTAATTAGTATCAATACTACACACAAGAGGCCTTCACAAGCCACCAGTCTTGGATTTTTGCATCAATATGTCTAATATTGATCCTGTGGTATGTCATTACCGCAGAAGAAGACATTTTGGGAAATCAGTAGCCTGTGTACAAAATGTTATGTAATGCAAGTTGATTTATGCGCATCAGGTTGGTGTCCCACATGTTGGACTCAATCTAAAAACCTCTACTCCACACTACCCATATGATCATATTTTCAGGGAGGCAACAGCACTTGTGCAAAAATTAATTTTTTTTTTTTTATTCCTGTGTGACTGTGGTTTAGACAAGCAAACACATTTTGCTAACATTCATCATGTTTTCTTAAGTTAATTTCTAATTCTAGTACGCCTACCATTGTTTTTAATCCTTTTTTGCAAATAACTTTGGGCTGTATCTTTACATAAAAGGCGCCATTGAAATGGTTATTTTCAGATATGAGTTTTCTGTCATTCATTTTTTTAATCTTCCAAAAAATAATCTATTCAAGAAAAACAACAATTAGTATGACTTCAGCAGACAAAATAAGATTAGTAAAGGGATGTCACCTGTGACTTTGTGTGACATACAGTATATATCTGGACTAGGTTAATTCCCCAGCCTGTTAATAGATCTTTTTTTCCTTCTGTGCCTAATTATGGACTAACCTTAAAGGAAAGTGCTGACATTTTTAATAATTTGTTTATTTCTCCTGTTTCTTTCAAACACCGGACTTAATGAAAACCCATAGCTATTAATCTTTTGATACACCTCTGAGCTACTTTGTCAGCAAGCCACCGTGAAAGCACAAACCAAGCCTGACAATTGACTAATTGCAGTCATTTGAGAATGATCTCTACTATAATGAATTGGAAATGCACAGCGGTGTAACACAACATTCAGGCACCCGTATCTGTCTGGTGACCCACTTTACAGTCAGAATATGTAGGAAGCTGTTTAACCACTTTAAAAAACACCTCTCCTAATTGGAGCAGGTTAAGTGCAATAGTAATGATTGCAATCAGAGAGTCCAGTATGATTTTTGCTTGCCGAAGACAGGAACCTATCAATGGCACAATCAATCATCCAGTCATGCGCCATAACCAAACTCCAACTAATTTCCCCCCTTGTGTTTCATAGTGGCTCCTCAGGAGAATGACTCTTACCTGTCCTTGGCACCTTGAAAATTGCTGTGCGTTTGATGAAGACCTCAGTGGAGGGCTCATTACAGCCAGGAGACAAGTGCATGGGAAAGAATAGATAGAGGAAGGTGTGCATGTGAGAGAGACATAAAAATAGAGTATAGTGTTGTGACTGTGGATAAAGTAGTAAATATGAGCAATGGGGAAAGCCCCTTGTAAGGTGAAATAAGGGGCACTTGGGGACTCGCCTTGTACATTGCACCTGTCTTATTATTTAACTCTTATTTGTTGGTCTTACTGTCAGCAATTCCCTGCCTTATTGGCCTTTACCTGTAAAATGTCACGGAAATGCTGACAGGCTGCCAAACCGGAGATATCTGGACTGCTGCTGGCTTTTTTTTCTACTTGGACTAGCATGTATTGTCAGAATTATATGTACACACAAAGCACTGCACTTAGCTGTATTTGTACACCACAGTCCACCTTTCAAATACAAATTGATTTAACAGCCGCTTTCTCCTATTGAATCTTTCCTTTCACAGCTCACCAGTAACTCAGATATATATAGATAGATAGACATAAAAAAATATAGTATTCTCCTGAAACATGCCTCACCTATTCCTGCAGTCTGTCAGTAATGTTTTGTGTAATTGTGTATGTTTCTGGGACGATTCAATTGTCTCTTGTATTCCTCACTCAACTGAGCATGTCATTACACACATCATTTGTGTGCATTTTAATGTGGTATGCAACAAGGTTACATTTCTATGGTGGTTCAATTTGAGGACTCGTAGCATTTCCCCTGCAATCATTTCTCTCTCTGTCTCTCTTTTTTACTCGCTCTCAGAAATTGCTTCTGCAGTGATTACGCAGTTCTGTGCCTCACTCGGTCATGCCACAATTTTAAGTTCACATTGGGGAGATATTCCAATTATCAGTCAGGTAATGCGAAGAAAATTGTAACTTTTTCTTTTTAGCCTGGGTGTGCTGATGATTTTTTTTCTCAAGTGGACTGCATCATACAGTTCTATCCATCTGTTGCTTTATGTCCTTTTACTTGATGTAGCAGTTGTAAGATTGAAATGCTACTCGTGACTGGTGATTGTACTGAAGTGTGTTTCTGGTAAGCTTAAATGCTAAAGACTGCAGTTGTCCCTGGGTCCGTTTATATTAGACAATACATTTTTACAATTAGTTTTACCTTTCATAAGCGGTGAAAGGAGTATGTCACATTAAAGTCTGTGCTACAAAATTTAGACAAGCCCCAGAAAGTAGTCAAATGTCCTGTACCAACACTAAAAATGATTTGGTATTTAATGAAGGTTGTATGATTGCCTTCTCTTTGACCTATCATAGAATTATTATTGCCTCCTATTACCTTTCTTTGTTTTCTCTGACACACTGTTCAATCACAATGCCACGGTGTATGTGAAAGTGACAGCATTCTTATTAACTTTAATTACTGTGTGCCAAGTCATGTGAAAGCAGCGTTTTGTCCCAGGAACCGCCCAGCACCCCCACTCACAGCAATAGGCCCTGTCCTTTATCACCTGTGAAGGTCTAATCTTATCTGCGGCTGTTGCATGGCTCTTCATTAATCACTCCACCGGCCCAATCAAATGGTGATGGTTGACGTGGCCTTGTCCGGCCATCCCTCAGGTGCTGGGAGTTGGTCTTGAACTGTCCTAGGCACAAATGCAGAATAGATTCTGTGGCAGATTGTAACCAGTGTCTGTGTGTGCATAACACAGGGGTGCCCTTTACATGGGGTACACGGCATGCCATGTAACCCTGTGCCAACCATCCAGTGCACCTCAAGTTCAACATATTGTACTGCTGGAGTTGACCTTGTCTCATCAGGAGCAGTGAACTCTTCGAGCTCAGATCTGGGTACTGTGCATTTTGCTCAGTGACACCACACTCTCTGCATGGTTGACTAAAGCAAAGACATACAATGACTGTCCCATCTGTTTGTGAGCTCAGTAGAAGATGCAGTGGAGGTGCAGTGGCCGGCCAGCAATATCATGAATGGCAAGGGTTGTTTGGTGAAAAAAGGTTGCAGGTAGGAGAAAGACGAGGGAGATGGGGTAGAAATAGTTTGTTCTTGTAGCGGCAGGATATAAATGGCACAAAGATGAAACAAATCAACCTTAGGTAGCCCCAGCCGTTAGCCAATCCATAGTAATCAGTGAGGCTGCATTGAGCTCTCCGCTTCATGGACCCTTACCAATCAGCAGAGAAAACAGAGATCTGTCATCTGTTTTCCTCAGCTCACTGATGGGGGCAAGGGGCAAAGAGAGTGAAGTGTGGTAATTATCTATGAATTGTGTGTATGGAACGGGTTGGTGGTGTATGTTTCTGTGTGTTGGTGTCATCATCACCTTTTCAAAGTGGTTTTGCTTTACACTAGTTGTCATTCAGTCAACATTGGGATGTGAACCAATACATTCCCACTGCTGAGGTCAAAACACAGATGGCATGACTCACTTTGCTGCCTTCTAAAATAGATTTTGTTTAATCTTGTCTTATGGACAAGTCAGGCCAAATGACATCCAGGGGGATGTGCTGCGTCTTTTTGTATTGATCTCCATTAATTACTGTGACAGTGAAATAAATAATAAAATAAACATTAGGCAATGTGTAATTCAAAAACCTCACTTATCTCCTCACACACTGTGCAGGCACAAAGGCAGTGAACATACAGACAATAGAGATGCACATATGCAGTCATACACAAACACATATTTGTTTTGTCTGCAGTGGCATCATAAAATACTCTTCATGTTGGGCAGATGACTTGGCATCAGTGTGCTCAGGTTTCCATAACCTTTGGATGCCTCCCATCCTTGTCCGAGGACAAAGCTCTGCCCTATAAGAGATGAATAATGAGCTTGTTGGCAAAAGAGACGTTGCTAATGTTTTGTTCAAATATCTCAAATCTCTCCCAATGATAATGTATTCTGTGGCAGTGCCAAACAGCTCTATATTTGAAGAGGTGATTTCATTGCAAATATCACTTATACAATCTTCTGATTGGAAAAGGAAACTCCCTCTCACTTTTTAATGTCTGGCGGATGTATAGGCATCATAATAAGGGCTTAGTTTGTTTTCCTGTAATTGATGCTTTGCCTGTGTGGCAGCATAGCTTTGTTTTTTTATGCTAATGGTTGTAATGACCTGTTGGTCCCCAATCTAGCAGGGAAATGGCAGCCAATGCTTTGGGGAGTGAGCCATTGAGCTCTCTTCAGTGCCGCTTTCTTCACAGGTACCTGGGATTAACTGAGCCAGAGCATGACAAAAGGAAAGCATTACAAAAGCAGGGGAAAAAAATTACCAAATTACTTTTGGTATATGCATGTATAGCACATCAGCTTCAGGCCAATTGATGCTTGTGTGGCTTCTACCAAGCTACCTGGTGTAAAAGTGCTCACTCTGCTTCCCTTATATCGGGCTCTTGAGGCTTGATGCTGCCTAAACAGCACAGCTATAATTCCCTTAAGCAGTGCACTATACAATAACTGTAATAAAAAACACACAAACAAAAACAAAGAGGTGGGCTGTTATGGATGTGCCTCTCCAGAGTACCTAATAATCTACAGTGTTGCACTGTTCAGTTGTTGAGGACTCGATACATTCCAAGTCATGATGGAAGCAGAGAATCACTGAAATACCAGCACTGGTACCCAGAGTGGCATTTAAATATTGCTTTGTTGTAATTTGTTCAATTGTAACTAAACTTATTTTAAAGTTGGGCGTCCACATGACACATGTTATTGCCATTACAGCAATTTGCATAACAATTTGAGTTATGGTTGTTGATTCCAAAATATTGATTTGACCAGTTGCAGATTTTTTTGAGGACATTTTTGCAGACTAAAACTGTCTTTTTTTTACTTGTAAAAAATTGAGTTGTTGTGGAACCAACAAAGGAAAGACAATCACCTAAGAAGTTGTCTAAACAACAAAACGCCTGTAATTCTGAGGTCAAAAAGTACATTTCACAGTGTGTTCCAACTACTAGCATCACTGTGAAAACTAATTCACAAAACTCCCTTACAATACATGGAAGCATTAAACAAACTAGTTGAATATGTGAAAGAAAATATAAGCCTGTCTGCCTACTGCGGAAGCTTAAGCCCACATTAGGTGATCAGAGGCACAAAGGTCAGCTTCATAGGAGTCAGCTAGTACCTCTTTAAGACTATGACATTTTACTTTTTCTTTTCAAACTTGAAAACACAACATTAGGAAAGTAAGAATGAGGGGACCCGGAGAGCAGTCTCACAAAGCCCTTCCCCAGGGTAGATTATTGCTCGGTAAAACAAAAAATATAGAACAGGAACACTCTCTTTCCACCATTATGTTCTTGTTCCTGGACAAAATTTTTGAAATGTCAGTTCTTTAGGACCACAGTTCTAATTTTTGTTCCACTCAGTGTGAGTAAATAGATCTGACTGTGAGTTTTTGTTCACAGATCCCAGGAGAGTGGTATGCACGCTCAGCAGAGAAACCTCTCACTGCAACCTCCCTCTAACATATTGATCAGGAATTGCTATTGGCGTTAGCCCTGTGAATAGAATGCTGCTCAATTCCCCACTGGGCAACTGAATGGAGAGACAAAACCTTAAGCACTTTTTTGTGGACTGCTATTTCAGCCAGATCCGAGGCCTAATGGCGTTACCGTCTGGCGCAGACGAAGATAAACAATTGGAAGTCTCATTTTTGTGTGGCTCACATTCTCAAATTACTTTATATATCTGTGTTTCTGACTGCCACTCTTATGTTTCTGCAGCAGACCAAGAAAATATCACATTGCGATGATTTATAAAATCAAGGGCAGGTAAATAGCGTTGTTTTCTGACTCTTCGCTTAAACTTCTTTGTTGACATCAAAGAGAGGAAGAGGCTTGACATGTGCATCTAGATACATTATCCCGCCGAAAGCAACAATCCCTCTGACATTTGAAATAACTGGAACATGAAAAAAGACAATGTTTATACAGATTACAGAGTACAGAATGTGCAGCGTTTTGTATCCACATTATAGGAACAAGCATTTTCTTTTCTTTTTTGTGACTTCAACTATAGTATGAGGAGGGGAAAGGACCTCTTCATACTTCCCTTTCAATTTTGAACACTTAACATTTTCTTGTAAAAATGATTGCTTTTATAACCTCTGTCATTGTTTCAAATTATTACACATAAGGAATCCGTTTCAACATCAGAACAGGCACTAACCTTTTGGTCCACCAGTACCTTTCATCATAATGATCTGCTTTGCTTCATTTCATCGTGTTTTCCCTGAGCCTCAGAATAACTTTAGGTAGTCGAGTGATTTCCCATATATCATTTATTTATTTAGTAATTAATTAATTTGTGTATTAATCTATGAGCTATGTATTTAATATTAAATAATGCACAGTCCTCTTCATGAGATTTATGATAAACTTAGGGCTTTCTCAGTGGTCCTTTGTTTTCTGTTTGGTTGGAATATAGGGCAGTACAGTTTGGGTGCTCTTGTCAGAGACAGTTTGTGTGCTGCTATTTCGTAACAGTTTTTTGCGGCAGCCGGGATTCAAGAGACCTTTCCTGGGTAGTTTGTGAGCTCCCGTCGTCCCCTTCATTGGCGAGGAGACATAAGAAGGGTCCAGAAAGTTATGGAGGAGTGAGTGCTCAGAGGAAGAACGTTTGGGGATGACTGAGCTTGACAGGAGACTGGGTTCACCATCGCTATCTGGTGTAGCACAGCCACTCTTGTCCTCCTGTAATTCCTCTTGCTCTTCATCCTCCTCGTCGTCATCACAGCACAATGCGTGGTACAGAATTTTGTCACTGAAGCGGACTCTTTCTCTTGTGCCGGAGGTACGAGAAGTCTTGTGGCTGTGCGTGGAGCTGCTGGCCTCCTCGCTGGATGAATCTGGAGTAATAATACGAGGCCCATTGGGGATGGGTAACCCGCCATTCATCTGGGAATAGACTGAGGCAGTGGAGGGGGGCGGGGTGGGGGTCTGCGTCTGGGTGGGGATGGTCCCACAGCCCAGCTCTGGTCGCAGATCTCCTGGTTGCTCACCAGGTATGCGGGCGGCGGCGCCAGCAGCCTCCAGGTAGCTGCAGAACTCCCAGCTATCAGAAAGCACATCTGCATTGAGGAAGTCTAGCCTGAAGGCCTCTCCCAAACCTCGCTCACTGCTGGACGTGCTGCTGGCTGTGGCCACCGTCCAGTCATCTGGCTCCAGGTCAAAGTCAAAGTCGGACGTTAGTTTATCAATCTGACCCACCACCTGCAACAGAAAAGGGAGAGCACGAGAGAGAAGTGATGAGATATTGTAGAGAAACAAATGTTTAGGCTCGAAAGAAGTTTCATTTAGATCGAGATATTCCTCTATATATTATTTTTTTGGGCTCTAAAGATGGCCACGTCAGTCTGTTGGTCAGGCAGTCCACCACTTTCGTCCACACTGAAATATCTGAGCAATGACTGGATGAAGTGATATGACCTTTTGTGCAGACATGTGTTATCCAGGTCATATTCACATCAACATTTGCGAATACATTTTGAAATGGGTAAAGACCAAGCAACTGTATCTCAGAGCATCTGTAGTGGTCAAACTAGCATCATTAGAACGCAGTACATTGCAGATGCACTTCTGGAGTGATTTTACATGACAACACCATTAGCAGCATAACAAAGGGCTCTTTGCACCGCCACTGTATTACTTAAATGCTCCCTCTGGAGTTTAAGACCTCTAGTAGTGCGATGGAGCCCCTTGTCAAATGGTGGATACAGTCTTAAAAGAAGTGTCACACTATTCCACTGATCAACAGGTGGCGCTTACACTACAAGATATGCAGCAATGCTTCTGCCAACGCAAGAAAGAAGAAGACTGCAAGCTGGTAAACATGCACGATTTAAGATGCCTAACGAATGGCTTTGCAGATGTTTTATGAGGAAGGAAATGCACTCGACAAGTTTGTTAGACCTCAAGGATATAGACAATGTGTTTTGGTGAGTAACACTGAATGTAAGCATAACTCCACAGGGCCCCTTTAATGTTCACAGGGGCTTCATTATTAGTCATATTTTGGTATTTTCAAAAGCATTACAAATGCAGAATGCAAGAAACTGAACTAAAAGTGCTCACTGTGAATCTCATTTTAATATAAATTTCTGTGACAGCATACCAAATACATTACAGGAAATGTCCAGATGATTTACATCCCACTGTTTTACTCCCCACAGGCAGGTTTAACAAAAGCTAAGATTTATTCCCAGCTGCTAATAGATCTGTGTTTACCTTTACAGCTTGCTATTACATTTCTTTTCATCCATAAATCCTTAATTATTTGTTCATGGTTTTAAAACAGTTTTTAATTTCTGCCGGGGCCTCCTGTGGACAGGTGTTGTAAATTAGCTGTATGCTAATGCTATCAAGACAGAATTAAATCTCCTCTGGAATGAGGTTGTAGCATTGAAGGTGTGTCACGACTCATCAGAGAGGAGTTCTTCAGCCCTGAGAGAGAGAGAGAAGAGGTAATGAAGCATTCCTAGATGAGTGGTGAAAGCTCAGTCCAGTGGTTGACATTTTTTTGCCTTGATGATACACTGCAGCCACCCAACATATAGCTTAATGGCACAAACACTTAACCCGATGCTGTTGATGCTTTGACATATTTTAATTCCTGTAATGTCTATGTCGAACAATATAAACTACTCAAGTTTTCACCTGCATAGAAATGTGTTTTGTTAACGCATTTAATTCAATGTTAACTCAAAATGAACCTCACTGCTTCTGTCATCAGCAGAAACAGCGGTGAGTGTTTGATGAATAGAAAGCACTTCAGCTAAAATCACACTGGTTTGCTGACAACACCTAAAATCCAAGCCCTCTACACTTGACATTTTGCACCTTTATTCAGCATGTTCTGCTCTCAACAACAACCTATTGTGAAATAAAAACACTGTGTTCATGTAGCTTGTAAATGATTCATTTCCTCAAACCATTAAGCAATTAAGCCTAAAATAAAAGTTGTTTTAGAAACGTGCACATATGAGTTTGTGATTGGTTCCTGCAAAATTGTTAACTGAAGCACTAGAATTAAACATGCAGGTTTCCAGACTGAGCTGCAGGGTAAAATTAAATCGCCGACAGAGTGGGCGGGATTTACCTAGTCGATCTCTGTCCATCTTTAAAGGTCCCATGACTCTTTGGATGCTTTTATATAGGCCTTAGTGGTCCTCTAATAACATATCTGAAGTCTCTCCCAAAATTCAGCCTTGGTGCAAAATTACAGCCAAAATTAGAGCCAGTCCCACAATAAGCTTTCCTTAGTATGTGCCATTTCTGAGTCTGTAGCTTTTGAGGAGGAGAAGGGGGGCAAGGTGGAGGTGGGGGGTGTAGCTTTGACTATCTGCCACATTGCTCGTTTGAAAGCCATGTCTCTCTCTCATGGGTGGGCCAAATTCTCTGGGCGGGAAAAGCAGAGAAAGAGGAGGTAACCTTGCCCCTTATGACCTCATAAAGAGCAAGATTCCAGATTGGCCCATCTGAGCTTTTATTTTCTCAAAGGCAGATCAGGATACCCAGGGCTCGGTTTACACCTATTGCCATTTCTAGCCACTGGGGGACCATAGGCAGGCTGAGGGAACTCATATTAATGTTAAAAACCTCAAAGTGAAATTGTCATGCCATGGGACCTTTTATTTAAATAAAAAATAAAAAAAATAAATAAAAGGAATTGAGTTTCAGACTGTAAATGCAAACACACTAATAATGTGCTAAGCAAAATCTCAGGTGATTGTCACTGCAAACATGGCAACTAACATCCATGAGCTTGATGATCTTGTACAAATATCTCAAGATGATGATTTAAGTTCTCAAATCAAAAACAAAGATGTTTTTTTTCCACACTACAACATTTTATCTCATTAAAATTATATATTTTCTGCTGTTAAGTCGTAGCACCTGCATGCAAGGCATTGGTTCATCTGTTAATGAGCTTCTCTTCAGATCTGCCTGTTGTGGCATTGTTCACCCCATGAGTAACTGGACCATGCTTTACTATTGGCAGACTGCCCAGAGGGAATTGGGCTGTAGGAGTCCACTAATCTTTGAATTACTCAAGGTGTTTGCTGTGTGATTTGATGATGTTTTACTCATGGAGTTGTTAATGTGAGACGTTAATTTTTCAGGCCCATAAGAGGCTGAAAACTTGAGTGAGGAACTTAATCAGTTGAGTTAAACTATCTGCCCAATGTATTTCACAGGCTCGCTATGACACCAATACAGACTATTTTGTTGGTTCGAAGTTATTGCAATGAGCAGAAAGTTGTTACTGTGATATTACTGTGATATTTTTGAAATAAAGGTAAACGGAATCCTAAGAAGGAAATGTCTGACCCCTGCCTGTGGTAAATATGCTAATTTAGCTTGATAAGTTTGCCCAGCTCGAAGTGTTCTACAGAAACTTTCTAGGTCTTTCTAGGTCACAATGCAGCAATGAACACTAGTCTCTACCTTTTCTTCCACTCAGGGAAGGTGTGAGGAAGGAGCTATGGAGTAAATTGGAGGAGCAGATTTCAATAGCACAAAGGATGAATGAACACATCAGGAACCAGTCATTAACAATGCCCACACTGTGTTTAAAATAGAAAAATGCATCATGAAAATCTGCAAGAGTCAAAAATGGAAGGCAAAAGTAATTGTGACTTTACATTGAGACATTTTAACAGTGAAAGACCCTGTATATCAAACCCGTAAAGCACTTTAGCAAAGAAGATACCAAATGTCTTTTTTTGAGATTATCCAATGGTAGGTCCCAAAGTGCAACTAAGAAGTGACGGGGCATTTAAGAGTAGAAAATGAACCAAACATTGCACTAGTAAACAGAATTAATCCGATGCTCATTTCCTATGCAATAACCAGCTCGTGTTTACTGCACCAACACTTAATGATCCCTGTGCAGATGAGTCTAATCAGCCGGAGTAATTGAAAACACCTGTGTGGGTGGACAACACCCGTCACGTGTTTCTACTGACTAATATCTTCTGAATGACTGACAGGTGATATGATAGCTTCTAACAATGCCTGGAATGTACACAGATTGGTTAAATACTAGTTAGTCAATATAGCAGCGTTTATGTCTCCTTTGTTTCGTTTTCCTTAAAATTCTGGCTATGCAGCTTGAAGCTGTGATAAACCTTTAGAGGTGGGCTGTGTATCCCCTGTGGACTTTATTGCGTTACCACTTGACAAAGTTTATGATGCAGTGATGGCACATCCTGGTGACTGAAAAGACTCCATTTGCAACACAGTTAAGCAGTAATGTATAGTATAAGCGTGGATACAAGTGCTGGGGATTTGAGTTTATCTTTAGTCTTTAATTTTCTCTCAATTCCTCCGCCGACAACTTACTTCCTTTACTGTAATTGGTGTCTAGTGGAAGCTACTAAAACTATGACGATGACTATAACACTATCCATGATTCTGTGTGTGAGTGACAAGCACACAAATTATAGCAATAAACATTTTTTTTTTCAGAATATGGTCTACCCACTATAAAAGCATGGTTGCCCAGCCAACACTAAGCACAACTGATCTTTTTTATGCAGTCCATACAGAGCAATAAGTGGTAATGTTACTACTTTTTTCTTTTTCAATCCACACTATGAGCCGGCATCCCCGAGTCAACTGTGGTCACTGCACCTGATCAACACCGCGTTCAGTCATTTCAGAGCTCTCAGAGCTGCTTTAAAAGAGAGGCTGCCTCGGCAGCATCAAGCAAGGGTGTATTACTGTATCTCAACACCTGTCTGAGATGATTGGGCCGGGTAATTGAGGGTCAGAGTAAAAGAGGGCACTTGAAGCCTTGTCTGTGACACAAAGGTACAGTGATGGAAAAGAAAAGGCAAGGATTATCTTACAGAGTGATGGTCAGTAATGTAAAAAAATCTCAGAAGAGGCTCTGCTCAGGCGGAGTAGTGATTTGGGAAATAGATTCCATACTGTCCGCTATCATCACAAGAGGCCTCTCTGATATTCAGCTGCAGCTGCTATCATGATTTATTTATTGTGAGTGTGGTACCTGTTCCCAGCAAATGTGAAAATGTGGGTGTAAAATTGCCTCTAAGGAGAGAAATTTGTACCACATGTTTTAATCACTCTGTTGCTTTTTAAGCAGATGTTTAACAGGAATAGCTTGTTTTGATGTGCATTGATGGCTTTCTGTATTAAAACAGATGGAGGTTGCCATCTCTTTTATAAGTGTTCTATACGTAAATGATCTAAACGTGCATCTTTAATGATTCTCATCATCATAATGTTTTCCAAGTTCATGCCGCATTGCATGTTCTAGTATTTATCAGCAAACAAAAACAACTCTGAAATATGGCATCTGTAGCAGTGCAGTCTGTACATATGTAAAATATATTTCAGGTGTGAGTTACCAAAATAAACGAGACATAACACTCACTGTGTTCATTTGAAATGCACGCTGTATGAGTGAATTCTCTGTGGATCGCTTCATTACGTTGTGTTTAAGTGGCCTCTCTCCATCTGTTCCTGTGCCACCCGTTTGTCCAGGAGTCATTTTCCGAGTAGACTGAGAGAAGTTTGCAGTGCTTGTTCGTCAATTATGCAGCATCCAACGTCTAGTGTGTTAGGGGTTTTTTGTCATGGGAAAAAAATCTAAAATGTGTTCGGAGGAGCCATTCTAACACATCTAAATGTTATTTCTTTCTGAACATGTCACAATAGATTTCCAGCCTGCTCCTGTGCAGCGCTGGAAGCGTTTATGCCAGTTAGAAAGTAACAGCAATTAACAAAATAGCCTTGCTTGCTGGCTTTGTAAGTAAAACGCTCGCAAAAATAGTTTTATTGCAGTTAGCTCCTACAGTTTTGCAGTTTCTCCTTACTCCTTAACCCATGCTTACTTCCCCTCAATTTAATTCCCCTCAAGACGTGAAGAGGGGACAATACAAGGCACTCACATTGCGGTGATATGGTTTATCGTATCCCCAGAAGCTAATTTATCATCCCAGACTTACTTTGAAAGAAAATATTTACTGGATTTGCTAGAAAAATTGTCCATGGACTCGTAAACGTGTGCAATCTCATCCAGACATCTTATTCACCGTTGGATGAAAGAGCACTTTGGGAGCATTTTAAATGTCTCGTTACGTACTTAATATTAACCAGCAATATGTATACAACATATATATCTGCACAGCGCTGTTGGCTTGGAAGCTTGGGCCACATTACATGAAAGCTCAGGGCAGTTTTATGAAGCAGGAGCCGGGTGCTATGACTGGCCCGCACAGACCAATGCACATGCCTGCTTGTAATCTCAACATTGTCGTGTATGTAGATTAAGACAGATACAGACATTTTAACACATTTAGTTAAAACATTTTTTAGAACATACTAGGTGCATGGATACACCGCAGCATATTTAATTATGCCATGAGTCATTCAATAATTTTCTATTTTCTATTTCTGCCGTGAAAACATCAATCCATTGTGACACCTGCGATTTTAAACTGACCTTTAGCTTTTGTACTTTAAGACAAAGCAATCTACAAACTTTGATTTCATTCATTATACAAAATAAAGATTTTGTCTAGACTACAACTTTAATATATCTGCATTTTCTGCGGCAATGTAAAAACGACAGATTCCTGGATGCTAATTGTATTCCTCAATTACATTTGAGTGTTGTTGGATTCTGCTGCAGTTGACTCTGCAGAGGTCCAGTGGGTCTGTGGGTGGAAGACATTACAGACAAGTCAGGGGGACCTGATTTAGGTCAGGCTATCTTGATTGGTGAGATGTGTTGCGTGGTGTTGGCACAGGGATGAAGTGTCCTTTGAAGTGTTCGCTGGAAGCATTTGGTGTAATTATCCTGTCATGTGAGGGGCTATAAGCTTGAGACTTCATTAGGCATATGCCCCCTGCTTTTTCATCTTTTCTCAAAAAACACATCTTTATGAAGGCCTTAAAGTGCTAAACAAAGCTGTGATGAGCATAGGGCCAATACCTCCTGACAACTCACTAATCAAAAGCATCATTACAAACGTCAACGCATAATGGGCCTCATTTATCCCTTTGGGGCTTTAGAAGAGGTGTGCTACTGCAGTCCTTGAATTCTGCAAAATCAACCACTTTCTTAGCAAAATTTAGTTTATTAGACTGGGCAGAGGCATCCACCTGCTGTATGGCAAATTTTGGATGGTTTATACTATTATGCTGGAGAGGTTATGGGTTGTACAATCAGTGAGGTAGCAAGATGGGGACTCTGTCTTCCAGCAACAGGGAGGCAGCAGATGTAGCATGCGCTGGTGCTGGCAGAGCACACTGATCATTTATTGAGGTTCTCCTTCATTGCTTCTATCCGTGTTGAGAGGCCTAGCGCTGGTAATGACCAGTGAAATATGGTAGTGCCACGCTGCAGGGCTCCTCAGTCTGTCTGCTTCCCTGAGATAGCACTCGGATTAGGCCAGAATACTGTCAGGTTACGCTGGTCACAAAAAAAGGTGTGCGCAGCCAGGCCAAACTGACCCATTTTAATGACTCGAGTCAAGTTTTTATTAACAACATGGTGTCTTTCCATGGAAAGCCTGTGAAGGTCTCAAGTGATTACAGTTAGTCGGTGCTGCAAATGTGTGCGTTTATGCGTGTGTGGTGGGTTGGAGGGGAGTATGGGTCAATGTAGTTGACCCATACTGGAAAAAGGGGAGAATCTCTCCAGCAGGGGAGAATACAACACTACAGGAAGAGGCTCAGCCCAATCCAGCAGTAAATCCCTCACCCTGACATCTCACACTGCCAATTTGTCTACAGGCCAAACCAGTAAGCAGATAAGCAGCAAGTCTACCCTGAGGGAGAAGAAAAAAAGATACATAGTATAGTTGCATGGCTGTCCCGTTTTTGTGCTAGTGACTAATAATACTCTGTGTTGTGTGGGGAATGTATGAAGCGTTTTACTGTTGTTAAAGTTAATTTATTACAATAACAATGCATTACATAATTCATACTATACTAATAATAGGCACTAAAAACAGCGGTAAACATGTTAGTAAATAAAAAATATCACAGCATAATCATTTTTCTAGGCTGTCAAATTCTATTTGCATCATATGCTGTGTGTAGCCAGGAAACAATTAAAGGTTGATTGAAAATTAAATTCATGTCATTTTACAGACTTGTTATTATGGAATAATAACTTTGTGGGTTTGTTATTTATTGACACTAACCTATTAAGCAGCTGTGGTAGTAGTTCACAAATGTGAGAAACCTAAAGGAAAATAATAATAACAATCTCTATGAAGCCCAAAAGTTGGACTTTAAGTTGGCATTTTCTAAACAAAATGTGTAAAAGTCATTTGACAAAAAAGTTTGTTTGTTTTTTTTGTCAAATGACTACACATTTTGTTTAGAAAATGCCAACTTAAAGTCCAACTTTTGGGCTTCATAGAGATCATATATGGTGCAAATGCTGGAAATATTGGTTCCCAATTGCATGTAACTGTAGATAGGCACACACAAATATGTATTTGTGTAATGTATGTTAGTCTACTTTATATAAACGGGCATCCATCTGTGGTCACAACCTCTAATAGTCATACATTATTCAAAGATGGAGCATAAGAAAGATGAAGGGACAGAGGGAGAAAGCCAGGCAGCAGACGAAAGACTGGCAGTAAAATAATCTTCCATACTTATTTTACCAGCTGTTTAGGATGTCATTGTCAGCTTTGTTTCACTTGTGCATCAATGAGGAACATATTTGTATCTTAGAAAGCCTTCAATACAAATCTTTGCAACATCAGAGTTGATTTGCAACTCACTCAGTCACATTATCACTCGTATACAGTCACACACAGCCATCAATGCCTTTTATTATAAGTGAGGATGAAACTGCAAAGCCCCCATTCAGCAAAATATTCTGCAGTATCCACTCCCTTCAGACTACAAGAAGAAAAGTTCCATTCATAGTTGTGTGAGAAATGATCCATGGCTTGTGTTGCCATGCAAAACCTATCACCTGCTCTCTTTTTGTAATTAAAAATCTTTCTTTCCAAATTCCTGTTATGGCTCCTATCAATGCCTGTCTTCTCAGGCTGGGGACAGATGATATTGGGTGTCATTTTGCAATTCCAGGGTTGTAAATGGATTTACCAAAGATCTTGAATAAATAACCAAGATGCAAAAAATAAATAAAATACTACACCGAAGGTTAACTTTTTTTAAAATTATTTTTTACTGTTTTTCCTACAAGATTTTGCTAGATTTTTATTAGATCTGTCAACTTTGTTGGTTGGGGAGAGCTGTATGACAACTCTGTCATACAGCTTAGGGTTAATTATACAGGTATCATCCGTGACTGTTTTCAGTTGTTGAGATTATGTCAACAAGTCACAGTTACAGGAACACTTAGATGCTCCAAGTTAAGGGAAGTACATGAAGGGGTTGTTTTTTGCTCTATGTCTATAACATTACAGATGGTTTCTTTATTTACATCATTTGTGTGGTGTTCAGTGCACACTAGTACTGTTTGTCTTAAGCAAGCAGCAACCAACATTGCTAGATAGTGCAGCTGAAAGGTGTTAGCTGCTAGAAAACTGACTAAAAAGTCAAACTATAAAATCAATTTAGGTTTTCAGTAGTCATTACCACAATTGGGTATCTGCAAGGTCATACATTTTTCAGTGCTCTAAAATAACCAATATGTTTTAGCAATATCACCATTGAAAAATGTCTCATCGCCTATGGTAAGGTTCGGAAAAGTTTAGTCGGCTATGAATACTTGGTTGAACAACATGGTTAAAGTTTTAAGACTTTGCCCTACTTAATTTGGTGACCCATGGTTACCATGGTAACTGGAAGTGTGTATAAATACTACAGTAAGCACTTCTTGAATTAAAAAACAAAATTCAATTTAGAAGTAGAAACAAAAGGCTACAGATCTGATGCAGATTAAGGAGAGTAAACACCAACGCTGAGATAAAACTATGCTGGATTACACACATGCAGCGTTTCCTGTAAATCCCTCGGTGTGAAGGCAATTTGAACGCAGTTAGTGAAAAACTGCTATATACGTACATGTAGAGGTACAGTAAATGTAAATACATCTAATGGATATTGCAGGAACAAATCTTACCCTAAGTACTTTCCCAAACTGTAGAAAATGGAGATGTAAGATGTCTAAAAGTCGAGTACTTTGTCAACTAACTTTGCCACAAAAATGCTTTGAAAGGAGTTTGGCTGTCTAACAACTTCACACGACTACTCCTACCTTTTCTATCAATAGAAGACAGTTGTTACTTCCATAATCTCAAAAGGTCACATGTATGGAAAACATGAACAGAGGTATCTTTTAAGCATTTGAACAAACAAATGTTGCTGTTGGTTCCCTGGTGAGGACAGTGTCCGCATAATGTAACAAAATACATGTGTACACATGTAGTGTGCAGTGAATGAGTGCATAGAATGTATTACAGTGATTCTTGAGATCAGGGACAAAACATGTCCACCAGATAAAACACAGTTTGTGGGTAAAATATTTACTTAATATTACACATACTCTTAACCAGAAGACTAAAAAGGATAATGAAAGCACAACTAAATATTATTTCATGTTGTTTTATAAATATTTTTAATTCTAAATGATATGATATGTGACCAGTGTCTGTAAAAACCCTTGTCCGGAAGCAGGTGTCATTACATTACAATAGCTTAAAAACAATTAAAAGTAATTTTAAATTAAATGTTATATTTATTATGTGTAAGTAGTTCAGTAATTAATTTAATGAGAATCAAATGTTACAACTGAAAAACTGATTTTAATGTAGTTTTAAGACGTTTTAACTTGTGTCCTGGGTTTTTGTCAACACCGTCAGACCTTTTTTTTTTAAATAAAAAAAATCAGGAATTATTGAGGGCAGCTAAAACTCTGAGGACCCCTTTATCACTTCCTTGTTCTTTCAAATGCCATGAGACCACTCTAGCTCTGGTAAGTTTTTAATATTCTTTTAATTTTATACCTACTTGTTAATACTTTGCATGTCACAACCATAGTGTGTCAACACCATAAACAATGTAATGTAAGATTTGTATGATATTTTCTGTTATAAATGCTTAATTTAAGTAAAGTATAAAGGTTACAAGCAATGAATGACAAACAAGATGGCTCCTGTGAGAAGCACATGTGTTATGAGAGGAAACATGGTATTTTGTCAACTCCGTCAGATGTCAACACCATCAGGATTTGTGTCTGACGGTGTTGACACTTTCTAAGACGGTGTTGACAAATGCCATTATGTGCATTATTCCTCATTTTAGTGTAGTTTACTTCAATGATATTACTTACCAAACATTTGATATTACTGTTGCTCAGTTTTATGTGTTGAATTTCAACCAATTGCCATATAGCTTCATGTTTTGAATTGAATCTCATTTTCATAGCCTCTCGAGTACTTGATATGTAATAAGGTGTTGCATATGATTACCCATCATTTGCAGCTTATGCTTATCCATCAGAAATGTATACTGACCGCATAATGGTATGCATTTCAGGCTAGAATGGCTAGGGAGAAGCTATCAGTGGAGGAACGAAAGAGAAGGAATAGGGAGTATCAAAAAAGAAGGCGAAAAAAAATTGATAGCCAGCCTGAGCTGAAAGAAGAGTTGCTTAGAAATGAGAGGGAAAGATGGAGAAATAGGGTGAAGGAGGGCAAAATAAAAAACATCAGTGATTTGGATGAAAGAGAAAAGAGGTATAAGAGAAGGTTTTGGAAACAAGCACAGAAAGAGTCAAGAGAACGCAAGAACAAAGCACAGGAAGGCCAGCATGTAGACACCCCACCACAGAGTCCTTTGGACATCAGTTTTGAGGAGCCAATGAGTAGTAGACAGCTAGTTGCTGGTGTAAGGGAAAGATGCAAAACTAGAAAAAGACACTCCAGAGAGATTAAAGCACTGAAAGTCAAACTTGACAAGTACAAAAAAGAGAGGGACAAGCTGAGAAAGCGACTTGAACGTGGAAAACGTATTCAAAATGAGAAGACACAGGACTCACCTCTAACCAAAACAGAGATGATGGTTCAAGGGAGCCAACTCAGAAATCCTTTAATCAAAAGATCACTGCTCTTCCACCATGCAATGACTGCAGAGCTGAGAAGAAATGCTCCTCGTACCCACAGAAGAGGCAAACTTGCATCCCAGCATCCAAACTGTCTTTGTCTGGCCAAATTCTCAAGAAGTATCGCCTTATCCACAGGGTTCATGAGTTTGGCCTGACTTACAAAACACTGACAGAAAAATACCAAAACAAAGGAAGCCTAGGTTCCTCCAGACCATATCCCTTAGTGTTCACAGTTTTTTGGAAAACAATGCAAGGATGACAACAGACAAGCAAGACACCATTACCAGGAAAAAAGTAAAACGTCAAAGGATGATTCTGACCGACACGATGCAAAACCTTCACATTGCATTTGTCCAGCAAAACCCTAACATTAGACTTAGTTACTGTCCCTTCTGTGCATTGCGTCCATTTCACATTACATCTCCAAGAGCCTCAGACCGAAAGACATGTCAGTGTCTGTACCATGAGAATGCAACACTGATGCTTGAGGTCCTGAAGTCATTCAATGCTTTAACAACCAGCAAACTTGGAGAGAGTTTCCAACTTGTATGTTGTTCTCCAGCAAACGAATCTTGTCTTTTACGTACCTGCACCCGATGTCTGAACAAATGTTCAGTTCTTTCTCCAGAGCAAGGGAAAACACAAGTGGAGTGGAAGCAGTGGAAGCGTATTGAGGAGCGAACAGAAGATGTAGCTCACTTTCACACCAAACTTGTGAAACACACTGGCACTCTTTCAGAGCTTATGATTCTCTACCAAGACAAACTAAGAAATGAGACAACCACCCATGTCCACTCAGTTCAAAATCAAACCAAGGAGTACAGGAACATGATAACAAATTGTGATGAAACCACTGTTATTGTTCATGTTGACTTCTCTGAGGCCTGGAAATGTAAATTCAGCTCAGAAGTACAATCCTGTCACTATGGGCAAAACCTCCCACAGCTCACACTTCATACAGGCATGTTCTACACCAAACATGAAAAGGCAGGATTCTGCACGGTCTCAGAGTCCAAGCGCCAGGATGCTGCAGCCATCTGGACCTATATGGATCAAATCCTGACAGCCATTCATGCAAGATTTCCAAAGATTAACACTGTTCACTTTTGGTCAGATGGTCCAAGCAAACAGTATAAAAATAAGAAGAACTTTCATCTCCTCTGTGCTGTCCCTCCCCAACTGGGATTCAAGAATGCAACGTGGAATTTCTTTCCTACATCACATGGCAAGGGTGCCCCAGATGGCATTGGGGCAACAGTTAAGAGGTGTGCAGACAGTATTGTGCTGAGAGGTTGGGACATTGTGGATGGCAGAGCATTTTATGAGATGGTGTCCAGCAGCCTAAGTGGTGTCAAGCTACAATACGTTACCAGTGATGATTTTCAGTCCTATGACACTCTCCTCATGCCACCCCTGAAATCCATCCCTGGAACAAGGAAGATTCATCAAGTTGTAGCTCAAGGGAACATCATCCATTGTAGAAACATTTCATGTTTTTGCAGTGAGCCACAGATTTGCCAGTGTTTCAGTCCTGTTACTCACACTTTGGATGGCATCCCTCAGGACCCAGATGAAGGACCCAGTCCTCTGGCGATGCTGATGGAGGCCATGGAGAAAGAGCCTAGCAGAGAACCTGAGGGCACAACAACTGAATAGGCCCCGATGATACTCAAAGTGGAGACTGGCTTGTTGTCATGTACGAACAGAACTGGTGGCTGGCTAAAGCCTTAACAATTGACCCAGAGCATCAAGATGTTCAAGTTGAATTTTTTCACCCTCATGGGCCAAATGTTTGTTTTCAGAAAAAACAAGGACGGCGGGATGTCTGCTTTGTGCCATTTACAGATATTCTAGTCAAGCTAAATAAGCCATCATCACCCGTCCGCACAAGCAGCACCAGGGAGATCTATAACATATCAGCAGAGGTCATGGATTTCATAGAAGAGGAACACTTAAACCGTCTGTTGCCTGGTGTTTAAACTCCATCAACTACCTTGAGAAGTCAAATGTTATGTTTTTTATGACAGTTTAGTAATAGTTTAAAGGTTTAGCTGTCATTTTGACTATGGATGATTTGAATTAGTTTATACACTTTATAAGCAGCATATATTTGAAGATGTTGTGGACTTTACGAAGGGGGTTAATTTATTTTTATATTGCTTGTAAAGTCCCTCTACTCCCATGAGATGAAAAATTGGTTATATAATGTGTTTTCTTTATATCTTCAATGTTACCATATTTGTGAGATTTCAATGGTCATTTTGAATGAAATATTTTTGTTTCTTACAAATTTGTCACCACCGTCAGTTTTGTGTCAACACCGTTGATGCCTTGTCAACTCCGTCAGATTGACATATTGTTGTTATTGTTTGTAAAGATGAGCTGTTTTGTTCCCTCAAGAATATTTGTTAATAAAATGGTTGCATTTTCAAAGTTATTATGTAATTTGTATGCTTCTAAGTATCACTGTTCATTATGGAAATTAAATGATAAATTGATTAATCCATACAACCTAAACCGCAATCATTAAACATTGACTAATATAACTTTTAAAAGGTGATCTGATTCATTTAAAAACATTTTTATGTGATTAAGACAATTAAAAACCACTAAGAGTCAAACTATCTGTGATTAATTTAATTAAAAATAATTTTATAGACATTTTTAGGTGTCTGATGGTGTTGACAAAAAATCCAGTGCTGATCCCGCAAACCTCTAATTTATAAAAAAAAAAAAAAACTGGGAGGTTGTTCCAAAACATGGTTACATAGCCAAACCCTTATTTAACAAATATGTATATGCTGGTTTTTAAAATAATGAAGATTTTTTTTTTAGAAAATCAAAACCTGTTTTGTCCCTGATCTCAAGAATCACTGGTTACTAATTTGGAGATGCCATATAACACCATGACATGTTACCAAAACTATTTAACATACAGGCTACTTCTGCAGCTCTGCTCTATATGCAATAATGTATTAGGTTGTTAGAAATAATGAAAGCAAACGTCAGCCATTAATCTGCTGTGCCTGGCTGCAACTTTCTCTACAACTGTACTGGTTTACTGTGTTGAGGCTTTACCTTTTCACATGCAGATCTCATATATCCTGATGAAGTAAGACATATCCATCAACAACATGCCAACAACAGAATAAATCCTACACTAAAGTCTAAATTCACCATTGCTGCCTATACTAGGCAGGAAAGCTCACATGCTCTGGGCTCAGTAGCTTGTTTTGATATTGCTCTTTGTATTAGCATGCTTAACGTTGATGTGAATTAGCTGGCTAGGAATATACAGTATATGTGATTATTGATTAATATTTATTTCTAATCAACGTACTTGCCACAAGTGATACATTTTCAGCTGCTTGTGAATTTTCATGGTACCCTACAACACCACTGTTACAGACTCACATCCACATTTACTTACATGTTTAAACCCAGCCTGTTGAAGTGAGTCCCAATAAACAAGTGCCATAATGCATCATCTCCCATAATATCCACTCACAACTTTTTTTTTTTTTTTCCTGACACATTTATTGTCAATTACATCAAAACATGTAACAGATATATAACCAAGTAACCGCCAACAATGACTCTAAAGCATTTAATTTTATAACAAATGTCAGAGCACCAATCTACACTATTAGGCTTTGAACAAACATTGAGCTAAAATAGTTTGATTAACCCTACTATTTATACGGGGCTTGCAATCAATATGCCACTGGCATTTCTAGGTTCTCTTGGCCTGCAGCACTTATCTTAACGGGAGCGTTCTCCCATTGTCTTTTATTCTGCGAACCCATATATCAATACCCATTAAATATAACCGGATCTATCCGGCTGAAATGAAGACATTGAGGCTCAGAGGAAAACAAACATGTACGCAATTTATTTTTATTTTAACCTTTTTTTGCTTCTTATTACAGCGGTGGTAGACCTCAGGAATGTGAGCTATGAAATTTTGCTCCAACTTCTTTGTTTTTTGCTTTGAACTTCCAGACAATGGTTCTCCCTGTGTTTGCAACATTTATCATGAACCATATCATGTCAGGAGAGGATAATGGCCTGTTAAGCACTTGATATACAGGTAGAACCAGATTTATATGGACAGATATTTCCAGTCCCCCATAATCTTGAAATGATACATGCTTCGTTCCATGGTGCATCATCCTGCTACTTTATGTTTTAATACAAATACATTTTTGTGTTTTGTTTGCTACTACTGTGGCCATGAAGAGATGCAACTGGCCAGCAGCAAGGTTCCAGTATACACTGTGGCTTCCAAAAAACCATCGGCTGTCAGTGAGGCAACTAATAGTTTTTCCCAAGAGCAACATTTCTTGCCAGCACATGACTTTTATCTTTTACTGATGGTGACTGATCTGTTATCTCCATTATACATCTGAAGAGGCCTTTTCTTGCAGTTAAGTAACACGAGTGGTACATGGTGTGATTTTAAAGTGGCAAACTTATTATGAAAAAAATCACTTTATTTTAGGTTTTGGGGTGTTATTTTGTGTCTCTGGTGCTATCCAAATAAAACTATCCACGCTGTTTTGAGTGAAATACAGGTTTCTGAATGTGCCCTGCCTTCAATCTCCAGGTGAGCACGGCTTTCTACGTCACTAGCCGAGATGAGGTGGCTAACTGTAGAATGCTAGCGCTAGCATGCTAGCTCGTTCTCAATGGCAAGACACTGCTAGATCACACACACTAGTTCACCACAATCTCCAAAAGAACTACTTCCATGTCTCTGTTCTGCAGGTATTCCACAAGTTCCCCTCGTTTTAGAAGTCTCCCAGCTAATCCTGCTTTGTACTGACCAAAGTTGGAGAAAGAGTTATCTAGCTGATGTGATCTTACCTAGCTACTGCGCATGTGTGACTCCCAACAAAGATAGTATAGAAGCGAGATGTCTCACTCTGTAGCTAAAACAGAGACCTAAACACACAGAGTGAAAAGAGGATCTGCAGCAATGTGCAGTACAACAAAAATATGGTGTTATTTTTTTTTTTAAATGACAACATGTAAACCTATTCTGATACAACCTCAAAATAGAACCTTTGATCCTAAAAATGAGCATAATATGGGCGCTTTAAGACTCTTAGGTCATCCGCACTTACAAGGTATTATAGTCAATGTTTATTCTTAGATGCCTCTTTTCAAATCATTGTTGCCCTTACTAAGCCCTTACTTTGTGGCCTCTCTGTTAGCTTGAACAGGTCTCCTCTGACCTCATCATCAAAGCATTTTCGCCCTCCGGCCCGGACTGTGACACACGGTCGGAAGGAATGAGCTGTTTAAAATAAGCAATCAATCTAATGTTATGTTAACAGGTATGCTATAATAGGGTCCCATTTCCAGTAGTCTATATTGTTGATGTTTCACTTCCGGGATTACTTCATTGTCTTCAGAAAATCCACTGGATTTCACTCATTTAGCCCGGATATCCGTTGCATTGGGCTTCCTTTTGTGTTGGCATTTTAAACTCCGGTTAATTCATTCACTATGGTTAACCTTTTCTCAGATCTCTGCAGGGTAAATCCAGACAGCTAGCTAGACTGTCTGTCCAATCTGAGTTTTCTGTTGCACGACTAAAACAACTTTTACGTATATGTTCGACCAAAACATGTTTCTTCCGAGCCTATTTTGCAGCAGTACCACAGCTTTTCTCCCAAGACGATTGTGATTGGTTTAAAGAAATGCCCTGGGTGGCGTTCTCCGTCTCATTGTATTTTATTTGTAACTGTTTGTCGCTGGTTGTTTCTTAAATATATAAAAATAAATGAAAATGTTATCACAAAAAGAATTGCCAATAACAACAAAAAACAGAGCACATTTTTCTCCTATCCCTGAATGTGTTTAGAAGCAGACTCTCCTCCAGCACGCTTTGGAGGAGGGTCTGGCAAAGCGAGACTACACCTACAGTGAAGCATTATACCATGGAATTATTGATCAATTCCAAAAATAAAAACTAAAACTGATATTGCATCATGAAGCCACTTCTTTCAGTAAATATAAAGCTAGAAAGTGTGCTTCTTAAAGAAATTTAAATTTAATTTAATCCTATGATTTTCTCTTGAACTACAGAAGGGAGAGCAAGAGAGCCCTATGTAGTGAAGACTTTAAGATATTAAAAAAAACTGTAGCTGCTCTATTAAAAATAATTGGAGATTGAATTTGTGTACTCATAAAATCTCTGTTTGAGGTTTTACACCCAAATGAGCTTATCTGGTGCGGTGCTAGCAGTTACGAACCAGAAAATGTGCCCATATCTCCGTGAAATCACTCTGGCTTCTGTTACAGTGTTCACAATGTCGTACTTGCACTCACTCAGTGGAGCAGATTGAGGATTGCTCTCTTGATGACATAAAGAGAGTCTTGACTTCTATATTTTTGAATAATAGAATTGTTCATGTGCACATTAGGGCAAGAGTCTGCACTTAAAACCGATCCATTGACCATCTCCCCTGCCCAGTTAGTATCCGTTCAACGTACCACCCCACACTAAACTCCTACGTCAGCCTGTTTTACCTGTAAAACCCACATTTTTATGCATTTGTTTACATCATTATTTACTTCCACACATTTAAAAGTAAAGGTGAGTCTCCTCGTCATAGCTCAGTCAAATCCTAATGCTCCTCTGAGCATCCTTCTTGCGGGCTGCGGACAGTGCTGTCAGTCGAACACTCATTCACACTGGCCGGCAGTAGAGGAGGTTGTACAGGCATCTGGCTCAAACGTAGTTTAGCCGACTTCATTGCCAGTCAGCACCGCACCTGAGAGTCAACAGATACAGGGCCCTGCCTCGCGCTTTCCGGCTTCGCCATCAACCTTCTTCCAACCTACTTCCATTGAATGCAGTGTTGGCCAGGTTACTTTTAAAAAGTAGTTAGTTACTAGTTACTTCAGAAAGTAACTAATGCGTTACTTTAAATGAAATTTTTAAATGCTCAAATGTGACCACACCTCCACCCCTCTTTAATGGAACATACAATACATGTGCATGTTCAATTATTTATGATAAATCTGAATATTATATTGAAATGCACATGCATACAATACATTAACAGAAACTGTACACAAATCTAAACTCTTTTAATGTTGCTGTGGGACAAAGTGAGACTAGCTGTTTTGAGCCTGCCATGCTGTTGCGTCTGCCTTGCTCTGTATGCGATGATGCAGCAAAAAGGTCTCTCAGGGTCTTCTCGACTGATGACTCGGCTCATGGACTTTTAGTAAGCATACATATTAATGTAATGTTGCTCTACCAAGTGAAAGTGAAAACATTAAAGGTGATAGAATCATAGGTAAAGAGATTATTTCTTATATGCGGTCATTTGGTAGCAGAACATTAAAATAAAATCAGACAACCTGAACATGTATTGTTTTTGATAACTTTATCTGCATCCTCTGGGATGGTTAGACAGAATCAGTATAATGAATGCTCATATAATTACATTCAAATTAAAGAGGCTTTTGACAATAACTTTCATACACTAATCATATTACAACCAGTAGTCTGTAACATACTTAGGGGCATTTAGGTTAAATGTTGCGCAGGTTGCTTAATAATTAACTCTTGATATATACAAACATCTCACTAATTTGCAGTTATTTCACTCTGCAGAGAGAACCCCATTTGTGAGGGGTCATGACATCTACACATACTGTTATGGGAAGTGGAAGCAAAGATTTTTAAGTGATGGCGGCATGCTTCCCTCCACCCCCACTGTGCTGAAGTAGGTCATAGATATTGGCATGAATCGCTTTCTTCCTTTTTCTCAAAACAATTTTTTTATCAATGCTTCTGCCATTTATATCTGTGACAATCTGTAGGGCGGTCGCCTCAGAGTGACAAAACCTGTCACAGTGCGTCACTTTCACTCTCTCCCTGGCAAGCGGCGGGACATCTTTGAGTCTGCAGCACCTTTATCAGATATGGCAGTTCCTAAAGCTCTACCTTTAACAGTTGGAGGAGAGGAGCCGGCGACTTTACAGAGACCTATTTGCAAACAAAATCACTGGGAGACATTTCCCACAAGGCACCATCTGGCTGCCACACATACCTGCCTCCGTCATTCCCTTACCATCACTAGCTTCTCTATTTATAGACTGCTCTCCTGTCCACCCACCCACACATTGCATCTTGTAAAACAGCAACCAACATGTAGCAAACTGAAGAATCTCCTTCAGGCAATCAATCATCAGTGTGACAGATGTCAACACATTTCTCAGTAATGTGTGGATAACATCTTCCTAACAGTCTGCCGTCGCTAGCAATGGAAATCAAGAACAATCAGTCGGCTCCTTGCCAGACCTTGTGGAGATAGTGAGGCTGGCAATGACCTTCTTTATCATCTGGACTATTTACCTATTTTTAGCTTGGCTGTGTTAGAGTAAATAGTAAGGTGAGCTATGAAATAGAATAAAGCACCTAAGCTTGAGATAAAAACTTACTGCAGTGACTGAGCAGATGGTGAGGGCACTGGGCGTGATCTAATCTTTGTGTTGCAAGTTGATACAAGAAGATTTTGTGATGATGTGATATGTCAGCCATCAACTACCGGTGGGCTGTCAGACTTATCAATAACGCTGTAAGTGTCTTCTCTCTGAGGGGAGTAGGCTGAGTTCTGATCATTTGTATTGCGTTATTGAACAAGCATTCCCGAGCGAGGGAATTATATTGAGAGCCCTAACACAGATCGTGCACTTGCAAGCTTGTCAGGCATTTGCTGCCTTTTGATAAGGCCACAGTGACTATATTTTGAATGATATAAGAACCCTCACAGCTATGTATTACTTTGATTTTCAAAAATTTCACATTTAAATAAACTGAAGCAAGCAAGGACTGCAAAGTACTGCCTCACTAATAGATGTTCTCTCTGACTTCAAACAGAAATTCTGCTGTATTTATTTGCCTGTGTAACATATTGTCTTTCCATTCATTCTCAATCCAAGGTTTTATCCTCATGCAGCAATAATGAACTTTAACAAAATTCCAAAATAAAATACACCCTTTGGATGCAAAATTAGTCATCAAAATCCAGATGTGCTGGCACGGCTCCCCATTAAGAAGCCTGCATCAGCCTCTCTCTTTCTCCTTTTTTTTGGATGGATTTCATCAACCATCTCATAACGGAACAATTAGTCAATGCGCATGGATCAGCTCCTTTAATTAGATATTGAAATATTACTCATAAGCTCAAACACATATTGATTAGGCCTACTTGCCTGGAATCTGCAGAGAATACATATATGTTCACCTCAGAGCAATACCACAGCATATTTTCCTTCCAACAATTCCGCTAATTGTGTGTGTGTGTGTGTGTGTCTTTTGATAATTATAGGTTGCAGAGTTGGCAGAAAAACATTGTGGTGGTGTGTGGAGAAGCGCTACCTCACTCACACAAGCCCTTCCGGCGAGAGGAGCCTGGTAAACAGATCTCACCAAAGTGAGAGAAAACTCTCTTTAACTAGGGCAGTATTTTAGTGCATTACATTCCACTAAACGCACGACTCATTTCTGAAAGTTCTTGTCCCCACTGAAGGGGTTGTGATTGTCCAGACAAAGGCATGTCACCAGATAATGGTCTCCTTTTTCAGTATGCATTATCACAAAAAAATTATTGTTAAAGGTCCCATGGCATGACAATGTCACTTTATGTTTTTTTTTTAACATTAATATGAGTTCCCCCAGCCTGCCAATGGCCCCCCAGTGGAAAGAAATAGTGATAGCTGTAAACCGAGTCCTGGGTATCCTGCCCTGCTTTGAGAAAATGAAAGTTCAGATGGGCCAATCTGGAATCTTGATTCTTATGAGGTCATAAGGGGCAAGGTTACCTCTCCTTTCTCTGCTTTGCCTGCCCAGAGAATTTGGCCCAGTCATTACTTCATGGCTTTCAAGCAAGCAAAACTGGTCAAGGCCACTCCATTTAACTGAAGACAGTTGTCAAATGTCTGCCAACTCCAAAAATAATTAAATCAAGCTCATATATTGGAGATGTAAATGGAAAGTTCATGGTTTCCAACCAGAAATATAGTCCACTGTAACATGCACAATCCCGCCATTAGATTTCCTCCAGTTTGTTACATTCTGCTCTGCTGTCTTGTTAAAAACAACACATAACACAGTGGGGGTCTTTACCTGCGTTCTCCAGACACATTAAAAGGGCCAATTACCACAGACAAATAAGCAATGTACAGTGTAGGTGAAGGACAGGAGAGGCAATTTTCCTTCCTTTTCTCCTCTCACTTCATCTCTTGCTATCACGCTTTAATTTGGCAGTCCATAAACATTGGGCCTATTGTACTGTGTTGTTGACACAAATTGGAAGGAGAATAGAGATGTGTTGTTCCACGTAAAGCATATTCATCTTTTCAATAAAGTTGGCATTTGTAGGGAAGAGAAAGTGTGAAGTCAGGCGCAGCATGTAATTAGCAGGTAGAGGTATAGTACGGACGCGTCGTTGAGCCATCTGTGGGAAACATTTGAGGATCTGTGCGACTGAGCTTCCCTCGCTTCTTTGTCTTCACCTGCATTTCTCTATGACCCTCTCCACTGTTTGCTCAGCCTGCCAGCACATCGCCCCCTCCAAACCCACTGTAGTGCCTGTTTCCAAGTCTGCATGATGCAATACCCGGTGTTTACCAAACCACCTTCGGACGCAAGCTCCTCACTTTTCACACACCATTTTACAAGGTCCCTGGAAACAATTTAAAAAGGGGCCCGCATTAATAATTCATGCATTCTGTGTCCATTCGTAAATGCGGCACAAACCTACAAGTGCAAGTCCTTAGCTGGCCACTGTTTCAGGATTTCTCCCCGCCTTTCCGGCAGCTGAGCTTGGACACAAAAGGGGTGATAAAATGTGAGGGCTGGATAGAGAGATAACTGACTGGCTGAGAATGACTCAGTCTGTAGCAGAGAGTCAGTCTGCTACAGCCTGGAGGGAGAGAGCAAGGTAGGAGTGTAACAGCGCAAGGCAGTGGGGAAAGGGAGAAGGTATCACGGGTGAAATGAGGCCTTGCAGTTCGGTGGTGCACATAGCTTCATCATCCTGGGTTCATGTTCGGGAGGCAAACATGACTGGGCTAATGTTGCTTTATTTAAGAAGAGAAACATCACTGACAGTCAGAGTTATGTGACCAAACACACAGTGGGGCCTCGCCAATAGCATTCTACCTAATCAATCTACTGTGGGAGGACAGAAAACACGCACAAACAGCGCACATTCATGCTAGAACACACACCCTCCTCCACAATAGGCACTCACAAAAACACAGTAATGCACACACACTTCCCATCCACAGAGCCAATCTCATATCTTCTGGCAGATACTCATACACCCACACAAACACATGCATCAATCACTCTTATTTTTTTCTTTCGCCCTCTGAAATAAAAACACACTGTCATAGACACGCAGCAGATACATGTACAGCACACGCCAAATCTGTCTGACTCATACTACTTTGATCTTGATGGTAAACAGTGATTATTCTGATGCCAGCTTGTACGTCTAACCTCAGGGTGAGAGAGTTTTATTTATAGGCCAACAATAACCCTTTAAACTGTGTACTGCAGCTCTGACATCATCAGGCATATTCCTCCTTATGTGACCTTGGCTTTCCTGCGGTACACAGATGCAGAAAATGCAATGTGATCAAGTCAGTCATGGCAGAGGAAAATTCCCACCACCACCGACCCCCCAACCCCCCTCACTTTGTAGCCATCATTTATGCTTCACTTTTTTTTGTCACAAGGTGTTGGCAACCAATGATGTCAGAGAGGCAACGGATGCAGTGTGGACATTGGCGTCGGGGGCTTGGCGTGCGCTCCCTCTTTAAATAGCCCCAGATCTAATCTGCAGACAGCAGCAGAGTTCTGACAGATCCGGCTTCGGTGCCTCCTCCCACTTGGTGACACATTATTTATTTTTCTGCTCCTCCGCTCTGGTATTCACTCCATGGAGCACTGGCCCCTCAAGCTATTGTCAGTTCTGTTCTCCTTCCATGTCTGGAAAAATCAAATGGATTTACAGGGATTACCGTCAGCTCCTCCCTTTTTCTAGACTTATGAATGTGACAGCCTTCTACTTCTACACTATCCTTTATAAAGACTTGGTCATTCTTTTTAACTGCTGTTGCGGAACTGCCTTTACTTCTTCATGACATCATCACGTCTTGACCTGCGTTCTAAGACCCATATAGTGATATGGTTGCAGCAGTCATGGCAGTCTCAAAGTGTTCCATTAAGCCTGGGAGGAAGATGGAGAACACACTGTAGCATGACACTGTCCTACTAAAACTAAAACTAAAACTACATATTGTTAGGCTTCAATTGGCAAAGCCCTCAAGTATTTGATGTAATTATGACCCTTAAAAGTCCACAGTAAGATCAGGTTGGGATAAATGAATTTCTTTTAAACATGAGTATTCCGTAACCTTAAAAAAAGATTTATTTCGAAACAGATTTGGAAGGCACTGACAAAGTCAGATCAGGAAACACATGTCTTTCCCGAGGGAGGTGATTTTGTTGTTAAAATTACTAAATGTGTCTAATTTGAAGTGGTAAAATGGAACAATCAGAGGCTTGTTGATTATTTTTTTTAATTATAGAAGTGGGAAGCAATGATAAATTATACCTTATACACCAGTTCTTATCTATTACCTGAGAAACGTACTGAATCTGCAGCTCCTCAAAGGTAGGTCTACTCTTTGCCTAGATGCAGCTCCAATATGAAGTTCACAAATGCCTTGAAAACCGTATCATGCCTTCAGTTAAGGTTACACATCTATTATGTCTCAGCAATGAGTTGTTTGCCTCACATATTCAATCTTATGAACTGTGTTAAATCATCATCAGCTTTAATAATAGTTATCCAGAGATTTAATCACGATTGGCTCCATCACATTGAACTTAAAGGTGCCACACGTATTTCATTACTTTGTGGTAATGTCTGAAATGCTACGAAGGACTGTGTAACATTTTTTGTGGACAAAATGCCTTGGTAACTTTGTTTGAGTCCATTCTAGAGTGGTGTAGAAAGCCTGCAAGAAGGTTTGATTTCTTCTGTTCTTATTAATATTCAACGAGCTAAGCTGCTTGACTCTGATTGGCTAAGAGCTTGCCAATGAGAGCCTGGCTATCAGTATCCTTAACCAGCGCAACAGGGCAAGCGCATGTATAGGACTGAGCTCAGGCAACATGACATCAGCTTTTGTAATTGGCCTGATTTCTCTGCTTATTTATTTTCAGTGGCTAGAGGTGACAGAGGAGGTAGCAGTTCATTTTCACATTCTCGACATAACACAAACACATATGGACCTAACATATTTCAAAAAATGCAAGTAAAAAAGGGTTTTGTGTGGCAGGGCACCTTTAGTCTTAATGGGGAAATAAGTTATATCTACAGTATATAATGTAATTCATGGAAAGAGGTTGATAATGATAATTCTGACATTAATTCACAATGATGACAGAGATCCATTGTGGAAGTCACTTTTGATGCAGTTATTTTTTTCTGTAGACGCTGTCTCCAAAACAAACCCCAACTTGCTCAACCCACCTGTAGCCCAAATTTGGATTTTCTGGTCACAAGAGAGGCGATCAGGCTAGACCAGACTTTAGGCTTCATAATATCCCTTTTGAAACCTATAAGTTGGGGATGGGCCATGACTTTTGAATCTTCGAATAGTCATTTAAATTCTAAAAATCAAATAGTTTGCAAATATCGTCTTAAAGTAAATATCAAATATATTATTTTTGCTTGAAATGCCTATTCCTACTGTATTTTCATTTTCATATATCATTTCCATGTTTTTCACAAGTCTTTTACTTTGAATCTGTTATTTAGCATGTAGAGTTTTCACTATCCATTAAAAAATGTAGACATCCATGATTAATTCCTGTGAAGTTTCATCTCGTGACTTATGTGTCGCAGAAGTAACCACCGCACCAAAAGACTTTAAAGCCATGGCATAATCCTAAGGCAGTAGTCATAACATGTTGGCTTGCATAGCCATTTCACTGTAAATGCCATGCATACCATCCCTCTCCGCATCATGCTGACAAGCCTGGAAATGAGCTAATATGTAATGCGGCGCCATATCTGTGCTCTGCATTCAGTATTCTAGTGGAGGCAGCAGCAGCAGCAGCTGTGTGGACTGTGCTGGGATGAAAAAGATGAAAACAAGGAATATAGTTTTACTTTATGCAATTGTGTGATGACATGGTGAAATCCATTTCTATGAGATATTCTCTCGACCCTCCTCACGCCATGCTCAATTAATTTGATACAAGCTAGAAGCATAAATCCTAGATGATAATGCTGCGTTCAGGACAACAGCAATGAATATTTTCATCTTCTCAGGACTCAAGAACAGCAGGAGACAGGGAAATTAGTTTTGTATTATGTACTAGATGCTGGCGCATTCTGCAGCATCGACAGGTTTCAGCAGTTGAGGTGTGTGTGTGTGTGTGTGTGTGTGTGTGTGTGTGTTGGAGAGGGTGGGTGGGTCAAGGTTGTTAATGAAAAAAAACTAAAAAAAAAATTCACAAACTATTACATTTTAATGAAGATAGGTGTTCTGTCTATGTGTAGTCATACCGTATCTCCTGAGCAGTGGTCCTCTGAGGCGAGACTCATTGGTAAAGATCTAAATGTAATTGTAGCAACCCCCCTCCCCCAGAACACAGCCACAATTAAAAGTGCAGTCGTTCAAGCTGGAAAGTGGCCAGCTGTTCTGGGTTAATAGATGGGCTTGGCCAGACGTCTGCGAGGTGACCGCTAGCTGGCAGCCGGCTGGATAAGGTTGCAGATTGTAAGTGGACATGTACTTTATCCCCTCTGTGTGCAGTTGTCACTGGAGATGATGAAGCACCCTGAATCCCCCCTCCCTCTCTGTCTTTAGCACCCTTGTCTTGCCCTTATCCTAACCTTCCAAACCATTCCTTCTCTCTCCAAGGCTGAAGAAAATGTAGTGCTGACACGTGAGTATCGTCTCACTGGCCCCCTGACTTTAGACCCCAGAGTGGAGTGTTTCTATTGACTCAGGAAAGTTCAACTAAACTGAAGGAGGATTCCGGTCGATTTCAACCTGTAGCTCTGTCGTTTGTAAATTTGGACTCCGTCAGTAGTGAGAAAAATGAAACAAATCGGTGTTGCCTACTTCGTGTTATCCTTCTGCTACAGTTTACACCCAGGATGCTGAAACAGGGCAAGTTTTAAACATGCTTTTAGCCTCTTACCATGTTCATGACATTACAAGTGCCTACCCATGTGAAGTGATTCCTTCCGAGAGAACACGGTGAATCTGACTGCTGTAGATGTGACAGGCATAAAAGTTTTGCTAATTTAGCTGTTAATTCAGTGTTGACAGCAAGACTTAGGGACCAACTACAAACTACAACACTGAAAAGAGATACAACAAAAATATTAATGATTAAATAAGGTAGTGTCTCCAAATTCACCTCAATTATAACTTGTCTCCTGCTAGTTGTACTACAGCACTTACTTATAATAAGCATATGCCTATTTTTCTGTTCTTGTCTTGCCGTCAACACCGGAACTAAACAGAGCTGAATTAGCACAACTTGTATGCATTTCTTTCACATCTACATCTACAGCAGTCAGATTCACCGTGTTTACTCGGAAGGATTCACTTCACATGGGTACACACTTGTAATAGAATTTGGAACATGTTACAAGGCTAAAAACACGTTTAAAACTTTCCATGTTTCAGTGTTCTGAGTGCAGATCATAGCAGAAGAATAACACGGTATAGGCAACACCGATTGTTTTTGTTTTTCTCGCTACTGACAGCACTCCAAATTTGCAAACAACAAAGCTACGGGTTGTAATCGACCGGAATTCTCCTTTCAGAGAGCATGATAAAAAAGAAACCGAGAAGGGGAGAAAGAAACAGCCGGAGCCAGAGTCCAAGCCCTTTGATAACCCATGCTTCGTATCTGCTTACTTGGCACTATCCTACTGTACTTGTACAGGCATGTGCCCCGAAAACCTGGAGTTAAATCAGTGCAGGAACAAGCTTGGACATGGAATGACCTAAAATGGCATGCTAAAATGTGTACATTGCTATAAATATTCACCCAGTGTGTCCCGGTTACAGCTATTCCTTATTTCAGTGCTGCTCTGCTTAGTGGTTTCATTTGGCATCTGCTCTCATTTCCAGAGTATTTAAAAAAAAAAAAATCTAAGATTGAAACGTATTTGATTGATGGGTATTTTGATACAGTATAAGACCTACCAACCTTAGTCTATTTAATGATGTTGTTGAAAAATAGTCTACATCAACAATGTTGGTAAATAATTGTAATAATGCAACCTATATTCTGAAATATGATTGATTGAGAAATGCACAAATGCAGATTTTTCCATCTGCAACTCAAACTCTTGAATAATGCATTTGGATATACTGTACCTACTCAATCATTTATATAGTCAAAACAAATGACTGGGCCCCAAAGGTATTCACTCTCTAATGCAAAGTGGAAGAGAATCCGAATTTGGGAGCAGCAACAAATAGGTGTTTGCAGAGTCTCTGGTAGATCCCATCAAAATGCATATGAAATATTCATTTAATGGGCAGCACTTTATTTGGATAGTCCAATGGTAAAAATCGGCATCCCATTAAGTGACTTTAATATGTCACTAAAATGCCTCGGGTGTTTCAAATGCTTCTCATATTTTGTGAGCACTAGTCAATATATCTCCAGGCTACAGTTAAACTTATGGCTAGGCTCACTTCAGTAGTGCACTGTCCTGACTGCTTTAATGCAGTAGAAATGGAGGAGGAATACAGGAGTGGAGTCTCTTGCAGCTCTCTCTTTGGCTTCGTGCTGGCCTGATTAGTATTCTATCTGCAGCGTAGGACACTGGTCTAAATTTAACCAATAAAAAATAAAGAACTGGACTTGCCCTGCCAAATCTGAGAGAACAGAGCTGACCAGACCTGAACTGCTCCTACATCTCCTAGAGGACCGATGTTTGTGTTTTCTTTTTTGCCTCTGGCCACAATTCTGGCACTTGAGCAACTGTCCAGTGTCAGGGCTTGATTGGGTGCTTGTGATGACTGCTGCGAGGGTGCTTTAGGCCCACACCAACACCCTGCTACTGTACTGCTTGGATCCAACTTGAAGATGGCACGCCAGTAATACTTACTCTCTCATGCATGGAATTAGGGAGGCATTTTAATCATTGGTATGATTAAACATGGAAACAAACGTGTTTCTCAAGTGCTCTCATATGCAGAGTTAAAGATGCCTCCGCCTGTAGCTATACAATTACCAGTTGGCCACTAATGAAAGAATACATGAGGGTGAATACAAGAAATGCTATTTAACATGTCAGGCAGCAGGAGCTTTTAGTTTCTCGTCCCTTTGTCACCCTGAACATGTCACTAAGTGTCCTCAGGTGGCGACCGCAGATGCTTCTGCAATCACTGCAGTCCACCCAATTCATTAGCCTCCAGATACCCAGCACTGATCTCCAAAACTCACTGTTCGGCGGCAAGTAATGAAAGTGGCAATAAATGGATGGCATTGTGAGGAGCTGGAGAGAGTGAAAAAAGGGCATGCATCTATCAATTAAGTGACAGGGGCAGAGTGTGTGCAGTGAGTTAAGAGAATCTGATGGCCTATTTTTCCGCTCTCATTGGAAATCATCAACACTAAATACAGCAACAGCACATAAAGGAAGGAAATCCAAAAAAAGTATAAAATGGATGAAAAATACAGCAACTGGCTGTCACAAAAGTTTACAGTGGGTTTGTCGTCAAACATTCTTCACTGCATCAAAATGGAGTTTCACTGTTAAGAGTTGCTAAGGTTGACTTTGCTGCGCCTTTTATAAAAATAAATGATATTTCTAAATTGAACTGCCATGCCAGATTGTTGCTTTCTTTATTGTCCTCAATACTGTGAGCACACAGCACCTCCCACAAAGTCCAACATTTTCAGCAGTTCTGAGGCATGAAACATTTTCTGTTATTTTGACAATGTGGTGTAAAAGGAGGGTAAGAAGTGGGTGGGTGGGCTGAGTGACGATATAGTTAGCGGTGCCAGTGCTCTTTTTTTCTTCCTACCTTAAAGCTTGTTTTTGCCTTTAATGGCTCAATGGCCCTCAAAGAGATGATACCCGAGGCATCCTCCAATTGTTTGTTGCCTCTTTCTTTCCTTTCCATTTTTAAAGAGTTTTATAAAGATTATCCAGCTGAAATTATCTGCCCCACTTTTGTCGGTCCAAGATAAAGGACATGCATGTTGAGAGATGTACTTGAATAGAAAAGTTAATCCAATTCATGAATCTTCATGGATCAGAGGTTTTAGTATCCAGAGCATTTGAATTCATTCCAAGACAATATGGTAGTATGCAGATTTACCTCTGTACACCTCATTATAATGCAAAACTGTTGACATTGGAGTGCTCAAACATTATTTGTTTATTTTTTTGTTCAAGGATATAAGACTTGGTTGCACCAGATCTTGATGTGCAAAACCCCAGATATGACTATGTTTTGATATGCTAGAAGTTAAAGCAACAAAGCGTTTTTTCCTTAAGGAAATTCACTGGTGTCCAAGGATCAGATATCAATAATGTATTCTCTGACTCCGCTAGCCTCACTGATAAAAACAACAATATATTTGAAGTGCAAGCAGCATTTATTGGTCTTTGTTAGTCCCTTTTTTATGTTTGAGTGCATCAAAGCAGGTCTAAATTTGTTACTCAGACTGCAAACATGGCGGCAAATAGCAGGCCACGTGGCTTTGGCGCCATAAGATTCTTTGCTCAAACAAATGGAAAGAGAAATAAGGGATTAAGTAAGCTATTAAGGCGATAGAAATTCAACAAAAAAACTACTATATGATGTACTGGTTAAACAAGTATCAAAACATGTCATTGATGGGAAACACTAGCTCTACATTATAACCCATTAAAACAAACTATTTAAAAAAATGAAAATAGTGAGTTTGCTGTTCCTCTCTTCCTGAGCTTTCACTCATACATATGTATATTGCTGAGGCAGGCAGGCAGGAGTGGGCTGAGAACAGCATGAGGTTGTGTTTTGCTCTGTGTATATCTAATTGCCTGACCACCAACAGCTATAGCCAAATCCTACACTAAATGTTTCTTGGGCTGTTTTTCACTTCCCAACCCTAAAGCCAACCTCCCTAGAGTCCAGTGGAGACGGGGCAAACTGCGCGTCTACCTGTGGCGTCAATCTGTCAATCAGGCAAGAACTGTCGGAATGAATTTCAGAGCATCAAGCCCCTGCTACCTCTCCTGCAGAATTTGGCTTCAGAGCTGATTCCCAATTGCCAAAGTTATGTCCATGCAATTAGACTGAGTGAGGGATAATGGTCTCACCCACCTCCAGGTGTCTGGGTGGGCTTCATCTGGTCAAGCAGAGTGCAAGTTCCCAGAGTTCACCTGTGCAGAAGTGCCACTAAGCCTTCACATGGACATGTCAAAGCAGCAGACTGTTGATTAACTGGAGAGTTTTGTGTGAGCTTTAGCTATGTTATATGTAAAGGCCAGGCTTTCACCTGCTTGTGTTAAAGTAGAATACGGAGAAAACCGTTTTGAAACTAGTCTTGGATTTCATTGTTCTAGAGACAAACTCCCCTAAAGGGCATGCTTTTTTCTGCTCTTTAATGACAAACAGGAGCACTAAATATAAAAAATGGTTTGTCTTTAGTTAGGTTTCTATTTAGTGCTTTGTCTGATGTTCATAAACATTGATTGTTGATTTGAAGAAGGCCTCAGAATCAATAGAGAAATTCACACGGAGCCAGAGTGTTTTTACTTACTTTCAATTCTACTTCCAGTGATCAGCACCTCACAACAGCCCTTGGTGTGCGTTACTTTTCTATATTACAGTATATGAGGTCTTTAACAATCATTAAGAAGCTCTGACTAAGGAATGAAGCTCTGCACATCTGAGATCCTTTTTTGAAGAAACAAAGATACAGAGTACTGTGGAACCTGCCTCCAACCAGAACTAGATTGATCTGAGCATGCAGTAAGTAGGGAAATAAGGTTTTCATTTACATAGCAAAAGTGGGCAAATATATTGCTTGCTAATAGTTTCCTAAATTGATTTGAGATTTGTATTTTGTCTCACAATGCATAAGTCTCCATATAGAGTTTACATATCGCTGTTCCACATTTTTGACCCATAAATATAAGTAAGAAATATGACCCTATGAAGAGTTTGGCTTGAAAATTTGAAAAACTAGATTTGGTATGTTCTTGAAGATTGCTCAGGTATAATAACCAATGTGAATTGAGAGAAAGCAGGTTTCAATCCAGGTTCCCACATTGTTTTGATGTTTAGTGGTGGGGCAACCTCTTGTCGAAGACATGGGTTTCCAATTTTGTATCAACTTTTAAACACAGTATGAATTCATAACAAACAGTAATAATTACCATACAGTTAGGAGTTAGGTAATAGTTATTGAGACATCTTTTCAACGTTATGTTTAGATACTGTAATTCTGGAAAAATGTCTTAATTGTATGCTGCACCTTGATCCCATTAAACATCTTCCTAACCGATTACATTAATTATATTTGAGTGATGGTCTGCCCTAAAATTCTGTATCCACTAAAAATACTGAATCCAAACTTTGGGAAGCAAGAGGCTCTCTTTACTAGTTGGTGTATTATAAATTTAAAGGCAATTGCGGTCTTTTTATGTAGGCAGTGCCCTTGGTTTTTTTTCTACCTTTCTTCATAATTTAGACCTAAAGATGAACTGAAAACACAGTTCCCTTTTAAAGAGTATGTGACACCACAAATTTAGCTACTCGCAGCCCATTTAATATCGCCTTCATTTAGGTCATAGCAGATGTCATTGACTAAATGTAGACCAAAGCTATTTCTGGTTGTTACAAATGACTCTGCAAAGCAATAGTGGTGCTAGACAGATGGATTTGATGCTGCTTGTGAAATCACAGCATCAGTTGGAAATAAGGGAGTTCTAAAACTCCCTTATTAAAACTCACACACACACACACACCCATACAGACTGCGACGGACATTGGATGCCCTGCTGTTGTGCTATACCCTTGTCCTATTTGTTTTGTGCTGACAAAAGCCACCCCACAAACCCAACAATGGATGACCTAAGTGTCTTCACCCTCACCTGACTCTGAAAGTCCTGACTATGGGCAAACCACTCCATCAGGCTCCCCTCATTGCCAACATGAACAGCTGATTCTGATTATTATTTCAGCTATGACCGTGATAGCCACTGTGGAGGTCATCATTGCAGCTCCACTTCTGCTCATCTCCCCCTCCTGCTTTCTTCTAATCCATGTCAGTGGCTCTAAAGCCAAACAAGGACAGGCTTTGGACATTAGGTAAATTTCTCACGTAGTTTGCCTTTTGGCAATTCACAGATGCACACAGAATTGGTTATAAACCTCAAGTTGCAGACTGGGCATGAGGATTTATCTCTGTGGGGTTCATTGCAATCATGATCAACCTTAGTCCTTAGGATAGTCCTTAGCTACACTGTATTTATTGACCATTGAAACTATATTTTACATGAAGATGTAAAAAAAAATTCAAGGACAGCGGAATGGATTTATATCAAGTCATAGCAACTTGAGAAAACAAATCAGTCCATCTGTTCCCATCCAAAAATTAATTCTCAGTATCTCTATCACATTCATTCTCAGTATCTCTATCAACCATCTCATTTCCAGTGAATAATATGTGCTCACTCACTGGGGGGCCTCACAAATGTGAGTCATAGTTGAATTGAGGACAGTGGAGCGGCTTTACTTGTCAGACTCTTCAGCTATTTCGTACTTTTCTTACCACACACAGCATCCGAATATGGATGTTTTTGTTGAAGTGAATGTTCTGTATGCATGTGTATTATTTGTGGCTGTATATGTGAGTCAATGTGGTCTAACATGAGTGTGCCTTGCATAATGGATAAACTAAAGAAATGACCCTGGTTAACAGCCAACTACGTAACTATGTGGGCTGTACTGAATATACTGTATAGTGTATTTTTGTGTCAGTGATGGAAGCACTACTTACTTTAAGTCATTATTAATTTCAATCATCTAAACTCAGAGATGTAAGTGTCAAGGTCCAGGGTCAAGCCTCCACTAAAATCAATGGCATCTGTTTTTAAAATGGCTTTTTGTGTTGATCTTTATCTTGAATTAATTCAATTAATCATGCAGTCAATTTGAGATTACATTCCAATTACCAAATTAATTATTGCTGTTGGGATTACCCTTTGTTCTACTGAAATTATTAAGATCTCAAGCGTAATGAACACATTTTCTAGGAGGGCCTAAAATCAAACCAACTGCACGGTTTGATCTTCACAACATCTGAAAACAGTGGACAATACCCACCACAAATTCCTACAGCTAAAAATAATGGTATCTAATTTATTTTTTTGTCAGAACAGCAGTCCAAAACCAGGGCTTGACGCCAACTTGTTTTTAGAAATGTAGAAGCACATAAAGAATTTTGGGGGCGAGATGAAAATGTATTAATGTTTTGCGGAGTTCCTTCTGGACTCTGTCAGTATTTGTTTTGGCCTGTATCTTGGTGTCAACTGCCCCTTTTGACAGTGGTGTTGCCAGACATGAAACGCAACCACGCAAAATCAACGGGCTGCAGCAATGGTAGCAGCAACCAAACAAACTGGATTAACAGAGATAGATTCATCCTACCTGACCTAATAAAACTCTGCATTTTTCTAAACAGTTAAAACACGGGTAAATATTGAAGATGCATTTAAAAGGACACCACATTGGCTAATTACCCTCTAAATAGGTAAGCATTAAGCTTCATTAGTTCATATATATAAAAATAAAAATTTAGTAAATAAATATGAGCTTTAAACCCAGCAACTCCAAGGGCAGTATTTCCTCTGTCTCCAACGCCATCCCTGTAGGAAAACAATAGCACAGCCACGGCAGAGCGGCCTTACCGCGGCTCATGTAGGCATCTTTACGTGTACTGGGGACGGTAATGAGCAACAAGCTCTGAAACTTTTTCAGTTAACCGGGAAAGCATGGCTGATAAAGTGCTTGCGACTGTGTTGTTTTTTTTTTTTTTAAAAACGCCACGCAGACAACGCTGGCTGCAGTTGCAGGCTCTCTGCAACATCTTATGATGAGACACGCAGTATCGTGTGCTCCAGTAAAGACAAATTCAAACTAAATGTAGAAAAGTTCATGGGAGCTACCTGGCAGCTGCGTCTGCACGGAACGGCAAGTTTGATAATACCCTAACTTTAGGTTATTTGCACACATGCTCCTTTATAGTTTGTACTCATATATTTTAGTCGCAAATGCGTCAACAATGTAAGACAAATAGTAAGAAATAAAGTTCTCACATAAAATAGATGGTTATGCTTGGGCTGTTAGTATTTTAAGACCCTTGATCAGAACACTTTTTTATAATTATGCAGTCTTCTGACAACAAATGACTGTGATCATTGACAATTGTGTTTACCGCAACAGAAACAATAAGAAAGAAGACACGAGTCAGTGTGTCCATGTGACTTTAAAAACGAGTCTACACAACATTTACACAACATATAAAGAACACATGTTCTGAAATATAAATATATATACTGTGAATATATAGTACTGGTCAAAAGTTTGGACACACTTTGTCATTTAAGGGAATTTAGCAAATTGGCCAAATTTGAATTTGTTTCCCTAAAAAATATAGGGAATTGGTTGGATCTCCAACATGTTGGAAACAAAGAAGACAATCAAAAACGTTATTAACCTTGGGAATTTGCTAATGCATGTTCATCAGTACAAAAAAGGTTTTTCCAATCTGCTTTTTGCATAATCATCATTAGGATTTTTCTCTCTAATCAGAATCTGCTGCACACAATCTGCAACAGCCCACCTCAACCTGCAGTCCCATACCCAGTTAATATCCTTGAGAATAACAGCAGACCAAAAAGTCTAATTGTTATTCACCCTTGTAGACCTTGCTGTACCGTCTACTTTGCATAAAAGTCAGAAATCGTGGGCTTCATCATCTTGGCATTAAACTGTTAACTATACAGGTGACTGCGCAGATGTCAAAAAAAATTAATCACCCAAACAGTTTGTTGACATGTTCCGTCCTCGTCTGCTCTTAGCTGTGAGTCTGAATAATTAGCCTGTCCTCTGTCTGTGCCTCTTTTATCTAATGCTGCCCTGCATTAGGTGCCGTGTTGTCATGCTATTGACAATGACAGTGGTGGCAGCCATCCATGCCACCGGCACACAGAGAGAGAGAGAGAGAGATTATACAAGTTTGTTGACTTTGTTTTGTGTATGATGTGGAGTTTTATCTTCTGTCTGCAATATTTTAATATGTTGTCCTCGGGTCAAATTTGACTAATTTTCAGTTTTTTTATCACTAAGGGGTCTTCGGGCAAATGTCAAAAAAATATCAAATAACTTTGGGAAACATCAAAAAGGACCCACTACATTGAAAAAATGACAAAAATGTCCAGAAAATAACATGGTTGAAAGACAACAAAGGGTTAATATTAAGACAGTTTAAAAAGTGGTTTTGTAAAGCATCTTAAACTCAACAAGAGATTTGTGGTTTTACATCTTAAACTCAGAGATTGTAAAGTTGCTGCCCTTTACAGGGAATCACACTGACTTTGGTGAAACATGTACAAATATTATGACCAAGGTCACTTTTAAGCTGAGCTAAAAAAGCTCACTACCGCTGACTTTTTACTGGAAGCACAACTAATGACCATGGCAAACTTATTCACCTGCAGCCTCAACACTAGCTACTAAACACCTAGCCCAAACGCAGCTGAGCTTCATTCTTCATAACCCCACTAAATGTTTTCTAAAATACATTAACAACACTAAAATGATTTTCCTCCCCCATATTAAATGACTGATGAAACTACAAGCACCCATTGATTCTGCAAGTGAGGCTAAACGTAACTCTTTATAAGTGTATTCCTCCCTTGATAGTTTCCTTGTGCAGTTGCTTATTTGTTTAAATTATGACAAATTTGAGCTTGCTTTTTTATTTCAATTCATTGGACTTCCACAATAAAGTAAAACATGCTCTAGCTTTTTACAATAAAGTTACACATGCTCTAGCATTTTACAATAAAGTGACACATGCTCTAGCATTTTACAATGAACTTTGTGGAAAAAGGGGCAGGACGACCTCAAGCTCACCCAGTAAGAATGTGTGCCTCATGTAGGGCTGCGGCCCGTGTTTAAATCCGACCTGTGTCCCTTTGCTGCGTGTCATTCCCCATCTATCTCCCACCTTCCCTGTCTATCCTCTATCACTCTAAAATAAAGGGAAAAACATTCTGCCGGGGCCAAGGGGGTAAGCGAGCATCCAGAAAGCTATACCTACCTGGGGAGATTCTGAGGCTAACAAGCCATCGCCTTCAGCTAGCATTTCATTGACTCCCATTCATTTTTGCGTCATTTTGACAATGTATAAATTTACATCTGAAGCGTTTAAAGACTCTGTGTCCATTGTTTATTTCTGAAGAAACATGACAATGTATAAAAGGCTCCATTACCTTGTAACTCACATTATGGCCCCATAGCAGCTTTTTTTGTAAAAATATTCTAACAATTGTGTCATAACCACATTACTTTCTGTTGCATAGTCAGGAGAAGCTCACAGGCAATCGGAGAGTCCATGAAAGCATTGGAACAAATATATTTCAGTAAGATTATGATGGAAAGGACATAAGTTGGTATGTGGCGAGTGAATTCAAATGAAGGAACATTTACCCACAATCATCTCTCTTGGTAGAGCTACCAGAAGACTTGCTTACGTCACATCTACACCGTTAAGCTGAGTTTGAGGCTGCGCAGTAACACTCAGCTATCACCGGAAAACTGCTTCTAATTGACGTCACTTGTCATTGTCGAAGTATATGGCGTCGCTGTGTCCATCACTTTCACTGTCTATGGTAGGGGCACAGCAGAAGCCCCACCTTTACACACATGGCAACTACTTTTTTAATTCTAAAATAAATCTCCTGAAAATGTAAAACAAGATAAAAATCTGTACAAAACAGTACAGTACAGTTAACAGTAGAAAAGTTGATGACTGATATAAATTGTATTTTGAAATGAATATACAGTGGCAGTGACGGCAAGGGAAGACATTAACTGACATTATGTAGCAAGTGAAGAAGCTAAACATTCTTTTGTTTAGGAACTTTCTTTAAAATGCAGAACAAACTACTAGTTGCATCATTAAAATATCAAAAGTTGAATGTTCATAGCACTAAGAATCCACCAAGTTATCTGTGAAAACCTGCTTGACATATGTCAGGAGAATGGACGTGCCATGTGCATAAACCTTTTAAAGGCCAGAGAATACAAATGCTCAGTTGTGTGCCATCTGAGTTCAACTTTTTCTTCTGATTAAACCTGAACAATCTCATTCAAAACTGGGTTGATTTATGATGCATCACAGACTACGGCTAAAAATAAATGGAAGGACAAAAAAGCCTCCTGATGATCACTCAGTATAACACAGTTCCAAAGATTGTAGCGGGATTAAGCTGCTACACTCGTGAGTGAATTGGCCCACGCCGCTCTGAGCACTTTCACAGGCTATTGAAATTGACAAAAACATAGCATTGCTTTACATTATTTATATTTCTCATTATTTCTTATGTGCATCTGTACTCTTGATAAAAAAGTCAGTATCCACACGTCAGTCTGACGGCCTAATGGAGAGCAAGCTGTCCTCTGCTTACAGTATGCTTTGACACAATGAAATGATGTAGCTATTCTCGGAGGCTGCTTGTGCACTTCGATGGATGCCATTTTTCACACCATTAACTACAGCCTACTGGTTTTATTCACAGCACAGTGATAGGCCAAAACAATCCTAAACACGCCCACGAACGAGTACAATTGCAACAATTGATCTAAGCTGTTCCACCCAGTCTGTCGCAATTCTGTGCAGCTGGAGAAACCATTATCTCTCTCTCTCGCTCTCTCTCTCTCTCTCTCTCTACTTTGTCTCTCTTGCACATATTCTGTCTATCTTTTCCCTCTCCTTAAGTCCCTTTTTTCAGCTTTATTCTTGCCTAGGGACACGCAAAAGGGTTCATGGCTGAATCACAAGCATGCATTGTAGAAATTCAAATGCTTTATCTCTAACTAGCCCACAGTAGGCATGTTAGTTAAAAAAAAACAAATCAATGAGCAAGACGAGTGCAATTTTTGAGTGTTTACCTCAGCAGAGATCTAACCTAAAACCCTCATTACAGTCGATGCTGAGTGCAGAGTTCGTGCAAAGAGGCAGAGCTCAAAGGGCCAGCTAATCCAGTGGGTCTTACGGGCATATTGGGCCAGTCGATATGCTGGGCCTGCATCCTACAGAATCTGAATCTCCACAGCAGAGCTAGGTAAAAGAGGCTCGGGGGAATGCTTTGCGTGTTGCCGTTTTTTTCTCTCCACAGCTCTCAAGGTTAGATGCCACTAACGTCTTAACCCGTTGTTTAAGGCTTCTCCCTCCCTCCTTATTTTTACTGCTTACTTTTTAATATGGGGATCTAGGAATCAAATTATGATGTCATTGCAAGCTAGTCTTGGTAAAAGCATGAGTTAAATACACAAGATGTTTAACATTCTTTCCTTTCCTTAATGTAAAGTGATGGGCTACATTTGAATCAGATTTTCCGTTGTCAATGGGGTCACGATGACATTTTTGTACCAGAAAACACTAGCATGACTGGGGCCAGGTCAGAACTAATTTAAAATCAGTTCAGCCAAGAGATCAGACAGGAAGCGGTGTTTCATCAGACCTGAGAATGATTGAGATTCATTCCAAGTGAAGTGTATTTGGAGCTCAGCTCAAGGCAGCAACACAGGTGTTGAGATGGCAGGGTATTTTATGTTCAGCAAAGAATAGATAGGCTTGAGGTACCTTGTTCTGGTTGTTTTCCTGCGCAAAGAGAACTCCGCTTGAGGCATGTCACCAAGTTTAATTTAGGAATTTAATTTCCACACACAAAAGGTCAGACAAGGAGGAACAACTTGACAGACACAGCAGGCGACTACTTGTCATTTCTTCCAAATGGCTTTTAATGAGAAGAAACCCTTTGGCCCAGGTATGTCAGGTTGAAGAGTACTTTCCTGTTTGAGTGGTTAAGCTTTCAGTGTTGCCCACCTAGTGTTGTTGGAGCTGGTCGACATGTTCACAGAACGTAGACTTGGCAAAAGCCTGCATCAATCTGAAGTAAATTCACTCTCTAGTGGAATAACAGACTGGGCCATCCTTTATGGAGATCACTGGTTGTGGTCAGCCGGTCCTGGTTTGTGGGAAATGATCCACCAGGACACAGCTTTGTAACTGATTGTAATTTCTGAATTGGACAAACAGAAATAACCAATCTCCTGCCAAGATTGTGTGATATTCAGCCGCACCTAGTCATCATTAACTGTTGAATTAAACTGGGTTTGTATTTGTAATATAGTAGAAACACTTTGTGGGATAATCTTTGTTTCGACATATTTTTCCCAACTCTGTGGCTATAAAGATTTATCTCCTTGAATTGCATTAAATATTTATTCCAGGTATTTGATTGGGAGAAAATCTATACTATAATGTTAACTAAAATATTCTATTCAATTGTATTACATGCCTCTGCAGTGACACATTTACCCTACAGCAAACAACAAATTTCCCAATATCTTTACAATACCCAAATACATATGTGTATGATCTTTGTATTTGGATCAACTATTTCGTAGAGAGTGTGTTTACCAGCGTGGTTTATATTGTTTCACTCACCGAGTGAAAGTGCTAGTGATTACTGAAGTCCCCCTCATGGTTCAATGTTGAAATATTCTTGCTAGGCAGTTTGCTGCTCCATGCCCTGCTCTGCAGCAGCATCAGCAGGGGGAAACACACAATGAGGAAAGGATATGGCCCTTTGATTTTGGTTTTGGTCTCCCTTGGGCTGCCTCTGGGTTTGGAACAGATTTGGTTCAGTGCTGAGCGCGGAACGTCAGCGTGGGGGACTATGGTCCCCCTCCCATGACGTTGATGTGTCATAACTGGTTTCAATCTCGATAAGGAGACTCCGCTGGCTGGCTGATCTGGGGCCAGCTGTTTGGACACCCTCACTCTCCGCACCAAGCTTCAACAATGCAACATTTAAAGATGCCTTAGACATAAAACAAAAGCACCGCACTGTAGCCTTTCCGATCAAATCAGACACATGGCAGTTTTCTTTGACAGACTCCATTTTAGCACAAATGCCCTGATTTGACAGCCATGCCATCAGGATCATGTGAATATTGGGCGATGAATAGAATATGAATAGACCACCCCATTTCTTTAATGTAAGGTTAAATAAGATGTGCTGCTCCTGCATATTTAGTGGTAGACTATGCTTGTTAAGCACAAAGTTGACTTAGTTCCAAAAACAAGCAAAACCTTAAAGTCCTGCTGCTTTTTATAGGTGATCTTCAGAAGATCAAACACATTCATGAAACACTTTCAAAAATCCATTATATGGTTCTAAAACTGCATGGTGGCCAGTCTCATTAATAAAGCTGTTACTCAGGACTTAATTCCTAAAAAGCTGACATTTGCATGCAGTTTTTTTTCCTGACACCAGTGTTTTCCTGCTGCCTCCCTCCTGTGGCAAAACAGTAAGCCAGTGTCCTATATTTTACGACGAGCATGTGCAGACAACTACTGCAAGGCTGACTGATAGAGGCCAGTATCCTGGACGTGCTTTACTCTGCTACTGATAATTGCTCTTTGTCCAGCTTATATTCACTCCTCTCATCTGGAGCTTTAGTTCTATAAGTCCTGATTGCTTTCCTATGTTCATTTGTCTTGAGCCATGCACAGACATGCAGCATCATCTGCTCGTGGTATGATTCTGCATAATAACTACATCCACATAATAACAGTCCATCATTTCCGTTTGGTTCCATATAAAGATGTGTAGCTCACTGCCAATCTCCCCTCTCAATGCCACTGCATCTTCTTCCCAGTCTTTTTTTTTTTCTTTTTTAGTGCTTCATTAAATTCTTTCAATTTACCAGTCTACATGTCTCTAATAACCAACATGAGTGCACTCCTACATTTGTGTTTCCTTAGTTCCCCTTCTTTCTGTGAAATTCAGTTTGAGCAAAAGGAACAACTCAGCATGAGCAATTTCAGAGGTTGCTTTGCCTCCTCTTTGGTGTCATTATTTTTCCTTGCTTATCCTCAGACTTCTTTGTCCAAGGTTGAAATGATACGTGCATGAAATATTTCCTCTGGAGTTGCCACTCGTGCCAATGTTATTGTTACAAATAGATTAGTTTATCAGTATATTACCTTCCAATGTCCTTCCTTTTAGATCCTTTTCATTTTACCTGCCATGATGCTTTTAATGGGATTCACAAGCAGGACAGGCTGCATTTTCCTGTAATTGGCTTTTGAAGGAAGCAATCTTGAAAAACGGTGTGCTCGGTTACATTTGTCTTCAGGGTACGAAATAAGCACTTTTTCAAAGTGGCCGGTGACTTTGCCTTGTATAGTTGCCACAGTGGCGGGTGGATTGTAAAACATTCCTTGTAACGGACTAGACAGCTTTTGTCAAAGAGTGCTGTTGCTAAGTGACAATAATGCACAGTGGAGTCATGTTACGTTACTGCTAATGAATCCCCAACATTTCCAGATTTTGCTGCTTCATGTTAAAACATTCAAATACCAAAATAACGTAAGGCTTTTATCATGAAGAACTTATGGGAAATGAAACTGTGACAACATGTAGTTGAGTTGTGGTACAGACAAAAGGAAAATTATCGGTAAAAATAAATGTGGCGACATATCCCCGGTGTTAAGAGGTCCGCCACGGAGTCAGCGGTAGCTGTTGAGGGCAAAGTAAAGAAAAAGAGAAGGTACTTTTCAAATAAGTGCCACATTTATGACGAAGGGAAAACAAGGGAATAGTTAGCCTACCTTCCCGACGACCAGTCCATGCAATGGACTTACTGTCGAACCTACGCGTTGTCACAAAAGGCAAACAATTCATATTGGTCATATATATATATAACATATAAGTGAACTGCCATACAGCTGGAGAAGATGGGACCCCAGGAGCAGTGTATCCAAACATTTATGGTACTTTACTACTTTACTTTATTGATCTCCTGATATTCCCTCTAGCGCCACCATGAGGTTGACATTTCAAATAATTTGAAGATACCAGGATGATATTCTTTGTATCCATCTACAATGAAGAATGTGTTTTTCATCCACACCTGTGTATCTTTTTATTAAGTATGCCATAAATGCAGTTTTGGGCTTAAGAAATCAGTTCAAGAGTGAAAATGTTTGGTAACCATGGTGGCTGTAGATCATCATCAACTTTGAAGATGGTAAAAGAAACCTTCCCCATCTCTTTACCTCTAAGCACAATGTATCCATTGTTGGTACTGCCTTAAAATCTTGGAGCTGAAATATGTATTAATAATAAAAAAATAATGTATTGAAGCAATTCAAAATATGATGAGTGCACCTTCTTCGATAAATTTGAATTCCGGAATAAGTGGCTGGTAAAATTGGACATCTACCAGCCACTGTGGCTGCTGGACAAAAAATGTTAATTTTTTTTTGGACATGAAAGGAGATTTATTGTCTGAGACTGTAACTGTGATGCTTAAATTAGAACAATCTCTTGAATAAAACAGTTTCAGGTATATAACTTCCACATAGATTTGTTCAGTATAATACGGTAAATGCATAGTTTTAGAGACAGCCTATAATGAAATGTCTTCTTAATAAATTGGACTGTATCTGTGGAATAAAATGTACATCTTTACCTGATAAAATACAAAACCAGTATTACCTTACTTAGTTACCAGAATACTAGAATGGTTAAAACCGTTCTACTCTGAAGATTTGACAATAAAAAAGTCACACATACATAAATGGAAATTTCCGTAGTATTGCTTTTTAATTACCATTCATTATCGTTCATTTCTCAGGCTCCCTCAAAATGGCTGTTTGCTGAGCATTTTCAAGAGAAATAAACATGCAGAAAATGAGATTATTAAAGGCAGGTTTTCACTGTTGTACTGTTCAAGTTTCTGAATGCCCTTGGCACCCAAGAACAAAAATCCCCATTTACGGGATAGTGATTAAAGTTTAATGTAGGTTCACCACAGATTTGTAATAAACTGCACTGAGTGCTGTTTGTTATGATCCTAAGTCAGAATGATGAATTCTGGCAGAAAAAAAAGTAAGACCAATGGATGACCTTATTTTAAGACTTTTTTCCTTTTCTGAGAAAAGCAAGCCAATTACGGGTAGAATCAGTGGAGGTGAAGGTCTTCCTAAAAGGGCAGATCTGTTATTTACAACCTGTGTCTTGGTTTCCTATAATTTATATCCTGTTCACTATGTTCAGTATGTATACACTCTGGTCACTGGTGCTTGTTAATATCAATTATCCAATACCGCATTGTGCTGTAAGTCCTCTGGGATGTATCATTCACATATTTGATAACTCTTAAATCTGCGAGTTTCCCTCCCCTAGCCTTCTCACAAACCAAGCTAAGCAAATTAATTTACAAAATGCATTTAAACTATTTTCTGTGTCACCTACTTTTTATGTAAGATTCCCCCGAGGCCTTGTTAAAAATGTCCCTGGGGTTTGAAATATCTATTCAATTAAAAACTGGTAAACTTTGTAAACAATTTAAAATGTAGCGATGAAAGGATTATTCCCTGCACTCTAATCGCCTAAAAAAAACAAAATCTGCAGAACATACTGTTTTTTATGGTTAATTCATAAGGCCACAAAGACCAGATGTCTCAAACTTGACTAGAAAATCTCCCAAATGTTCTCCTTTTACTTCATGTAGAGGACTACTCGGTCTAAATAAAGACTGAAATATGCAATGTACACATTTATGAAGCATTGAAGAATCGGAACATTGAATGTAGGCCGATTCTATTGCAGTGTTACTAATCACGTGTTGAAATAAGACTTTTTGAATTCACCTTTTGACAATGCATTGTAACAGCCAAGAAACGTACTAATTTCTGGGCAGCTACGTGCTTTGGAGTGTCAGCTTTGACTCCTCCGAGCACTGCAGTATCTCCAGTTCCGCAAAGACCTTGTGGGTTATAATCAGTCATTACTGCTCCTTCACTGAGTTATTTACTTCACTACATTCACACGGCAGTTCATCATTTATTTATGTGACAGTTGTTATCTATTATGTTGTTCCTTTCATGTGGCCAAGAATGAGAGATTTTATGGAACATTAAGCGTCCATGCATCTGATGGCGCTACACTGATTCCGTTTCTTCATCTCCCTTTGATTCCGTCTGCAGTCTCACAGGTCAGTTAATTGCTGGATATTGATACCAGCATTATGACTGCCACTGCAGCTAATATGATTCCTTAGCCATTTCAATATGTGGGATTGTGCTCTCCCAATAAAAAATGACATTTGAGCCACTGTGCAGAGCCCTCCCTAATGGGGTCTGGGATAAGAATGGCAATATGCGTTGGAGCTGGCAGAGGCACAGGCCGTGTTTTTGTTTATAAATAGCTCCAGCCAGCATTATTCCACTTGCAGTCCCATGATAATCAATCACTCCTGTGCGCTGGCCGGCTTCTCCTGCTTACCAGAGGGAAGGTGCACTGTGAGCTGTGCCCTTGCACCTCCAACTGTGCAAGTACATAAAGTAGAGCGTGGTGAGTGGGACAGAGCTAGGAGTCAGGAGGAAGAGGGGGTGGGGGGGGGAGGGAATCCTGTGCGGAGATGGAGTGAGTTATGGCAGCTTTGCCCTGGCTGTTCTAAACCCTCCTCCTCCTTTAGGTCATTACATGCGCTAACATCCACCATTTCACTTCTTCAACACACTTCAAAACACACACACATAAACTCCCTCTGAATCCCTGATCAGACGCAAGTGGGAGGCTAATAATGTGATATGCTTGGAGGATGTGGGATGGGTCGGACACAACTGTTTGGTCAGGTTTCAATTGTCTCTGTCTATCTGCCTTTGTTTCTTTCTTCGGAGGAGCTTTGCGGGACGAGCCCACAGCTTTGAGGACACTGCAGGGGAAGATCCAAAAGATATGATGAGGGCCATTTTGTTCTCTTACACACATGAACAGATGTGCTCTGATCATCAGCCATCACACACACGTGTTTAGTCCATACACTTGTAGATGCATGCCAGAGCACATGCACAGTATCTCTCTTTGCTGATCCTTGGTCAAACTGTGTACTGTACACACAGACATTCACACACACAAATCGTGTTTCCATGGCAGTTGCGAAAAAATACAGTAGGAATCCAGCTGATTCTTAACAAAATGGTTATATAACTATTGTGGCGCTAAGTCTTGTATCTTATCTAAGCCTGCCCCTTATTTCTTTTTAGCCTGGCTTTGCTGCTTTTCAACAGCACTTCAAATATACTGTACCTCCCACAAGACACCACTGAACACAAGAAGGGCATATGTAATTGGCAATAAGCAGTTGTTTCATTGGAAAAGGAAGACAGCCTTGCTGTGGTTGTAACCAACAATATCATCCTGCTACAAAACAAAAGTGAGATCTCATCACTCTCAAATCTTAATCAAAATCTCTATGGTGCGAAATATTAGTTTACACTTAATTAAATGCAGCCTACTTGAGAAGCACACCCATCTGGTACCCACATCCTCTCCCTGCCTCGGTCTCTTCCTCTCCTTGTTCCTGTCTAAATCCCCACAGAAGCCTGATAAGCTTTTCAACCTCACCTCCCGGAGTTCCTTGGCCACATCCTTGAGCTCTTTCAGAATTCCATCCAGCTGGTCAATCACCATCTTCATGTGGCTGCGGATGCGTTCTCTCGGGCTGGGGGTCTCAGAGGTGTCCCGGGCCGGAGCACTGCTGAGGGACATCCTTTACAGGGCGACGTGGGGCCAGTGGCCTACAGGCTGAGGGCGTGGGGGAGCCGAGTCGGGGTCCATGTCTTTGGCTACAAGGAGCCGCAGTGCTACTGATCCGAACAGGGGCCCCGGCCACGCAGGGAGACCTCAACATCTTAAAAGCACCTGGGCAGCCAAAACACCTTGCCTCGCCCGCACACTCGGCACAGGGTCACACTCTGACATCCATGCTTTCTGGTAGATGCTTCCAAAAATGAAGAGAAAATAAGCATGGGAAAAGTCAAATGCTGTAAATCCATGGAAAAGGAAGAGGAAACAACACATGGGCTAAAGCTGGTATGAAACTATTACATAATCTTGTTGGGCCAACTAATATGTCAGTGTGTACATTTGAAATTGTTCCCCCCGAGGAGGTGCTATTTTAAAAAACCGGTCTATACAGTGAAGAGACTTTTTACCTTTTCCACTTTTGTCCTGCACAACCCTTTAAACTTGTGAAACACAGTGACATAATGACAGGGTAACGTACAAAAGTGAAAGCAGAAAAAGGGGTTTATAGAGAAAGCTATTCAACATAGATTTAAAAAAAAAAAAAGAACTCTCAGCTGTGGCTCAATTTTCAAAATGATCGTGTTCTACATTATTGGTGGCCAGCAGGGACAAGGCTTTCTTTCCAAATATAGTCTTTCAGTAAGGGCTACTGTCATTTAAGAGGGAAAGCACAGATCCTGTTTGGAGAAGGGGATATTCCTCTGTGCTCTGTGTTGTCTTTCCCCTTTCAGGAAAAATAAAAGATTCTCAATAGAAACTCACATCAAAATAAACTTTGCTCCACATCCATTTTCTTTGCAGATGATGACTTAATCATGTTGTCCTTCATTTCTCGTCCATGAAAGGGAGAAAGGTAGGTGTTGGTCTTATTTACCGAGCGGCCAATTTTCCCCCAAAGCGGGGCTTATTCCAGGTGGCGTGGGATCAGACTGAATTGATTTCCAAGCCAGCGGAACGTGACCTGTGATGAGAATTTGTTGAGGGATAACAAAAAAATCATAGTGTCGGTGAGACACAGTTACAAGGGGGCTGGAAGGCGAATGAGCACCTTCTCTTGGAATTTGGGTGGCAGCTTGTCTTATGCAACAGCGCTCCCCAAGTCCTCTCAAAAAACACTGACCCACAGCAGTCCACAGGGGTGTGCCCAAAAACCAAGGGAGCAGAAACAGAAAAGGATTCTCTTCTCTTCTTCAGTTGTTGCTAAGGGAACCCGGTCTGCCTCCTTGTGCTGTGATTGGATAATTATTTTACTTCTTATCCGTGTAGTGTATGTTTTCTCTGTGGACTCTTTTCAGAGAGGCAGAGAGCTCCGTGCCATCCAGCAGGAAGAGATAAATCCCATGAAAGCTTCCCAGAGGGGACCCAGAAAACAAGCAGGTGAGAGAGCTTCTCGCCAAATCCAGGGCACTGCCACGGGGTGCGCTGGCCAATCACACACGGCACCTGGACAGATGGGAAGAAAAGCAATCACTTATTCTCTCATGTCTCCTCCTCTTTTCCTTTTTATGCCTCGTTCTTTCTCTAAGTCATTGCAGCATCAACAGCAATAGAGTGAAAGAGCCCCTGATAAGGATGGGATTTAACTACGTTGATGATTTCTTGTTGCTGTCAAAATGCATCTCTTGCTTCAGCAGCACTTGCCTCACCTCCACAAAAACACATGCAAACACGCACGCCAGAACACACACCTACTCACCTTTCCTGTGCATCACTTTGCTGTTGCTATGCCCAAAGCTCACTGTCCACGCACAGCAGGATCATTCAAGCTACACACAACCTGCTGGTTCTTTAGCAGACCCTCTGTCGCACACACTAACATCTTCTTCTCTCACCGCTTTGCTGTTCTCTCTCTCTCCCTCTTTTTATTTCTCTGTCTCACACACATTCTGACATATACACACACACACAGAGTTGTCTCCCCCTACTTACTGTCTTGACATAGAGAGAAGCTTCTGTCAGAAGGGTTATTTCACTCTGAGGCTGTGTCTCATCAGAGGAGTAGAAGTGGAGGATGAAGCTGTGGAGGAGGAGGAGTAGGAGGAGGCAGGAGGCATGAGATGGGAACGATGAATGGCCCTGATAGCACTCTGAGAAGGGAGAGAGGAGGCTGAAGATGACTTGGAACCCGAGCCGCGAGGAGAGCTGCTGTTTTGAATTGTGATGCTGCCGCTACCATCACTCAGATAACTGTGCTGCCGAAAACCATCACCAGTCAGCATTTGCCTGCACCGGGAGGCAGCAGACACAACGGCTGAGCTGCTGCTGTAAAAGAAAAAAAAAAAGGAGCTGTTTGATTCCTATGACAGCCTCTCCCTCACTGCCTATCTGCCTGTTTTTGTCTCTCTCTCCCCCCCCTTTGTCACTCTTGAGCTTTCTCTTTCTCCGTCCCCGTCTCTCTGCCCCTGCGCCCTCACTGTGTCCTCGCTGACTGCCGGATGAAGGGAAGCTGATGCCAGAGTTTATCGTGGGGCTCACGCTCCTGCCAGGACCACTCTGCTGTTCTGCTCGGCTATGTGAAGGAGGGGCTTGGTGCTTTAAAGGCACAGTGTATCCTCCTCTGCCTCGCTGCTCTCCTGTCTTCTCCTCTCTGCTGGCGTCCACACTCCCTCACTATCACCTCTCACACTGCCTATCTAGCCTTTGTCACAGGTCTATCGAGGGTGTTATCTCTCTCTCAAATCAAGATGAAGTTCTTTTCTGCCTCCAGCCAAGCAGTCTCTGGGGACGGGGTGTCCAAAATCCCTGGCTGTTACATCATTAATATACAAAGCAGGTTGGTGTTTGATGACCTCATCTGACAGAAATAGGGAGGGAGGGCCAGCATGACTTTTTCTCCCCCCCCGTCCTCTTTGTCAGTGTTTTATTCAACACAACAGTCCTGCATAACCCAACCAGAGGCAATTACCCTCGTATGAAATTAGTTCTCCAAAGGAGATAATGTAATGGTAAAGCACATCCACAATGACAACTTCTTGAGCAATACACACCGGTTTCCAGAGGGTTTTGGCAAAAAACTGTACACAGCCAGAGGCTCAGTGCAATCCTTAGCATAATTGTAAAGGGAAGTGCAGAGTGGATTCAGGTTAGGTTGATTTGCCATGCAGATGAATTTATTCTGGGGTCCTCTGTGTATTCTACTACTAGCATCACAGACGTTATGCTGATGCTAATTGGGCGAATACACTGCAGTTTTGTAAATTCTCTTTTTCATGTTTTCTTTGATTAATAAGTTTGGCTTTTAAAAAATATAATAATGAAAGCCTTTATATTATATGTTATCCTTTTCTAAGTGCACAGTAACATTGTGTTGTCTTAGGACTTCATCAAATGTTTAATATTTCGTCACATTCTAAAGCACATTGTGGCTCCATGTGGAGTTGGGGGACTGCAATGGGATCGTTGTGCCTTTCCTAGCATTAACACATGGCTGCTGCAGTGTTGCACAGACAAGCTGCTTTTCACAAACTGCTCCCTGTGAGAAACAGGTGTCCTTGAGCTTGTTTCCTTTGTAGCTTCACTGCTTAGTCTCTCTGCAAATATGGGAGACTCCCTTCTTTGAACACAGCAACAGTTTGCAGCACATTTCTTTCCTGCCATTGTTTTCCTTGTTTTCTGGTCATTGCAAAATTGCACCTTTTTTGCTTGGATATTCAGGGTGTATTTCATAGAGCTCTCCCTAAAAGAGAGAATGTATTCTAAATGACCTCTCTGTGGAAAGGCCCAGGTGCACAACACAGATAGCTCTATGTCAGTGATGCCTTCATTGGAAGAGAATTGGATTATTTCCCCCTGTAAAATATATTTTTTTAATGCTAAGGTCATCACGACTCGTGAGATTTACTAGGATTTTGGAGTGGGTCCAGCTAAATATTGGTCCCACTTATTATTTCTGCCTTGGATTTATTGTGCCATGCTATTTATAGTGATGTTTTATAGAACGTAATTTTTTCTAGTTGGGCACAGGCTCTCAACAAGCACAAAGATGCATAAACACCATAATACACACGTAGACACAGACCCATAAACACATCCATCAAATACACACACATAAAAACAAGGCTGGGCAATCCCATCCAGAGGTAACTAAATTGGTAATTTGGTACCATAGGAATTAACTCAGGGAGAGATTTTATTTGACTTGCATTGTTTACCCAATAAGCTATCATACCCATATTTATTTGATAGAGCAGGGATCAACAATCTTTATTGTTCTTTTTTGGCAACCTTCCCCACAGTTCCTGGGTTCACAGCCACTGATGGAAGATGTGCACAGGATTTATTTTTTATAATAAAGTGGAGAGAGGTGAATAACAAAGATCAATACAGATATTATCCTCCCTCTCTCCAAGCAGCAAACACATGTATGATTACATGGATGGGTAAGATAAATATTGGAGTACTTCGACTTATTTATTAGCAGGCACACTGTTAATTGGATAGATATCGGTAAATACTTGGCTGTAGGAAACACAAAATAAATACATTGTCTCACACAAGAAACCATGAGCAAAATTTAAACGGTGGTAAGTCTGTTCCAAGTGGGTGCTCAGCCTCAAAAATACAAATCAGTATAGAAGTAGGAATAATGTGACACACCATTTTTGTATTTAGTCATTCGAATCTCTTTGGGGGAAATAATTTTGGAATATCACCTCTTCCAATGAGACATACTGTTTCGTTGATAAGATGGTGGGCAATGTTTGGCCTTTATGTAATGCCTGGCTTTTTTATAGCCCAGGTTTCCTCTTCGGATGGCTCTTTTTTGCTCAGAAATATGGACTACTTTACTTTGTCCTATATAGGACAGAGCCAGGCTAACTATTTTCCATGTTCCCAATCTTTGTGCTAAGCTAAGCTAACAAGCTGCTGGCTGCGGCTTAATGTTTAGCATAAAAACATGAACGTGATATGGATAACCACAGATATGATGGATACATTTAAAGTTTTGAAGGAGGAATTCTTAGTATAATGGTTGTATTTCCCCACAGAGGTGGACACATTTACTGTTTCCAGGAACAACGGGACAAGACATGATTTTGATAAAAGTGCACAGTGATATGAGATATTCTGATGACAAGTATATACTCTAGGTATACACTTTGAAAAATGATAGAAAAACATTGAAAAGTAACTTTTCATTTCATTGTGAGGGATTTGTGTGGGATCATATTCCCTCCACCCCAAAAGAGTACAAACCATCCCTGCTCCAGCAATACATCACCATTTCCTCTTCACTAATTAGCTCTCATTCAGTCATCAATACCCCTGATTCCCTTCATCGCTCAAAAAGCTCCAAGCACACAGTCTTCTAAGAGGGGTTGTTCAATCACATGCATAAAACAAAACCATGTTCATCAGCTGACCAGTATTCTTCAGTCATTCTCATATTTGAACTTCATAGTGGATTTAATTTTCATGAGACACATCCTCATCATGTGAATAATTGATTGAATCTTTTATTTATCTCTATCATTTTCTGACTTGTAACTGTCCATTCTCAACAGACAAGAGCTGAGTTGAAGGTGACTTAGGACACATTACAGAAAACAATGTGATGGACAAGATGCTGGTTTTGCAGCTTAAAGACTCAGTGCAAAAATCTACCAATGCAGACAAATGATCCAACTTTTAAATTGGCACCTTCTGTAACAGTGATTGCTTGTTTCTGATAGTTTATTTGGGTTTGATTCTCAAACAAACTAGCATAATGCTATGTTGTTTAGCGCCTCAACATGGTACTTTCCCAGCAGCACATAAACACTGTCTAAAAATCCCACATCCTGATCACTGTCAAAATCTAATAAGATGATTCATGTGACGAGGATTGTCTTTCCTGGGAATTTCAACCAAATATGTTTGTAAAATTTAGGAATATTTAAGACAAGGGAGAAAACACAGCCTTCTTTCCATTTTGTTAAGAGATAAATGTTTTTGTAATTATCCCTTTTAATAATCTACATCCATTATGCCTTTTCTGTCCTGGCCATTGTGTGGCACTGTGGTGCAGTTGTGACATGTTAATGTCTCTCTGCTCTGAGGACTAAAATGGTGGACAGTTTAAGAAAAATGGCATGTTCTTGATATTTGACTTATGCACTAAAATATTATTTGTTACATGACATGACTATTGTGTGAAGAAATTGCACGATAACATGATGCAGAATCAAAGGAGGATTATTTGCTGTTTTCAACACATTCATGAATATATTAAAGATCCTTGGCAGTCAGTTCATGTCTGGCATCATTTATTCAAAAGTATGTATATATACTGCAAATATGCACTCTCACTAAGAGGCTTTCATTTTTTTATATATAATCTCTGCCATCATAATTCCCTAGTTGAATTTTTGGATGATGACTGAGACGGAATGATGATTTATGAACTAAAGGAATTGGAAGGCACCTCTGACATCTGCAATATGCATGGCCAAACGTAGACTTTGTGACCTGTTTATGTTTTCCAGTTATGTCCTCGATTTTACACAGACAAACACTAAGGGACAGAGATCTCAGAGGCCCACCCTGTCTTACAACGACACCAGTCTCTCCTCTTGCCTGTCTACTGACCTTTTGATATTTCAGTCCTGTGCGTGTGTTTGTCTGAATGTGTGTGTTTTTCTTCAGCAGTATGCAGAGGAGCAGAGGCTGTCACAGACCATAACACCCTGTGATGGATCAGTGCTCTTACACAATGAAATGCAGCTTAAGTGTTTGATTGATTTCTCATTTACTTTCCTCACCAGTGGTAGAAATATAGTGTGTGCATGTGGCTGCACTGGGGCTACTGGTCTGAGAGGGCCTGTAGTCTCATTGTGAAGAGTGGTCCTGTTTCAGATCAATGGTCAGCCTCTGTAATCCAGACTATGGTGGGATGGGGTAGCCTGTATGTGTGTGAATACAGCTGAAGCTAATAGTGAATGACAAGTGATTTTTGCCTGCAACCGTTTTGTTCACATATACAGTAATGGAAATCCAAACAGATTCAAATATAAACACTGCATTCCACCAAAGATATTTGAGCCCACTTCATAAAGGGAAAGAAACTATACTACATGTGAGAAAGGAAGTTAATCTTGACTCTGTTCAGTGGGAGATGCTGGAGTGCAGTTAGTCTGAATCTCTGAAAAAATTCTCACTCAAGTCTGAAACAAGCTGTGAAAAATAATGTTACACAGCTGAAACAGCAGTGATCCATTCCAAATCAAAACTAATCCAAAAATTACTTGTGCAACATTTACCAGGGCTCAGGCAGTCTAAATTTGCTGGCCAATTTTGTCTTCTGAGAGGATAGTCAAGTCAATTTATTTATAGAGCACATTTTAAACCAACCTAGGCTGAACAAAGTGCTGTACATATGTGTTATATTATGTTTATAAAAACAAAAGATGGACAATAAAAATATAGACACAATGAACATCATACAAACAACACACTTCTATACAAACAGAGGAAGGATATTTGTTTAGCAATAGTCCTGAGATGAAAAAAGCTGTATTTGACAACAGAACTGATTTTTGTCAAATTTTAATGTTGGGTCCAAGATGAAACCCAGATTTCTGGCAAAAAGACACACACACTTGAGGCTAAAGTCCCCAAATTTTTTGAAAGTTTGTCAACTGAATGTGGGGGGCCAAACAACATGACTTCCGTCTTACTCTCATTAAGTTGAAGAAAGTTGTTAGCACTTAATGTCTTTCAGGCAGTGAAAAGGCAACTTTAAAGAGTTTGTAGAGGCAGGTGCCTCTACAAACAGGTGATACCAACCGATGTGTGTCATCAGCATAACAGTGATAAGCTATGTTATGTTTGTGAAGAATGGAGCTCAATGGGAGCATGTACAAAGAGAATAACACGGGCCCTAAAAATTTAATTTTAATTGAACCACTGTATAGCAACAGCCTGGACCCCTACCCTTTGCTGAAGGTGATCCAACAAATTGGCATGATCAACAATGTCAAATGCAGCACTAAGATCCAGCAAGAGTAAAATAGCACAATTTCCTCCGTCACCGAACAGCAACAAATCATTTAGCACTTTAAGAAGGGCTGTTTCTGTGCTATGGTGTACACTGAAACCAGACTGAAAATTGTTCAATAAAGAGAGAGCTGAGCAAGAACAACCTTCTCCAAAATCTGTTACATAAACGATAATTTAGGAATAGCTCTAAAGCTGTAAAAATCAGTAGGGTCAAGGTCGGGTTTTTTTAATTAGAGGCTGAACCACAGCATGTTTAAAGCTTGATGGGATTCTGCCATTCACAAGATAATTATTTATTACAGGCCAGAGGCTGGGACCAATAGCATCAAATATCCCTTTCAAATAACAAAAGGGGACAATATCTGAAGATGAATAGGTAGGTTTCATGTGTGATACAATATCCATCAATGCTAACAGGGTTACAGGCACAAAACATTTCAGAGAAGCAGGGCATTGGATGGATTTAGAAGGGTCATGATCAGTTGGTGAAATACAAAATCAACCTCCGTCCGTCGATCAATCTATCTTCGTCCGCTTATCCAGTCGCGGGGGGAGCAGCTCCAGCAGGGGACTGCAAACTTCCCTTTCCCGAGCTAAATTAACCAACTCTGACTGGGGGATCCTGAGGCATTCCGGAGATATAATCCCTCCACCTATATTCGGGTGTGTTATGCTAGTAGCGGCTAACTTGCAGAGATAAGGAGCGTGCTACAGAGGTTAGGTATGCTCACTTCTTTCCAACCCACGGATTGACCTAACCAACACTGACGAAAGTGACATCACTGGCTATGTGCTTCCTCTGGAGCCACAAAACACCTTTATAAAACTTTCTTTACATATGCATTAATACTCCCCAAGACCTGTACACAGACTTTGATGTGTAAAATTGATGGTAACCCTTTAAGGGTAACTTAGACTGTCTCTTCAGTTTGCATGCATCTATACCATTTTTACCATTCATTCCTGAAACATTCAAACCTATCCACAACTGAAAGAAATTACCAAAACTAGATGGAGACAACAAGATTAATTGAAAATGGTTGGAGTTTGTCATCATAACGTTATTGATTAAGTTGACACTTCCTATAGCTGCTTTACCCTCTCCCGGGTCAGCAGCTCCTATTAACATTAACTTCACAACAAAAACATACGTTGAGCCAAACAGTTGGAGGACGGGAACCGTCACGGTTGGTACCTGCTTGCTGTGGGTCACTGTTGTTATCTCCTGCTGTGATGATGCAGTGGAAATAGAAATGAGCCCAGCATGCCAAGACATGCTGTGGCTTTCAGTATATGCTTCCACTACCCTGGAGGATAGATAGCCATATTGAGTGAAAAACTTGAATACATTGACATTCTTTCATCAATAACTGCCACTGGTTGATGTATCACTTGTTAATTTATTTATTGTTGTGCTGGAAATCCATGTTGTTGTTCAGGGTGTTTGCGTGAACCATACATACATATAGCTGTGAAAAGTAAAGCACTGTAATTCGTAAGCATTTCACGTACGCTTTGGATGCACTGAGTGCAACACTACGACTGCTGCTGAATAAGAACGCTGTGGGCCGCAGAGGGAGGAGGTTGGGTGGGTCTTAAAGGTCCCATGGCATGTGGGATTTCACTTTGAGGTTTTTTACCTTTGACACGAGTCCCCCCAGCTTACTTATGGTCCCCCAGTGGCTAGAAATGGTTATAGGTGTAAACCGAGCCCTGGGTATCCTGCTCTGCCTTTGACAAAAAGTAAGCTCAGACTGGCCGATCTGGAATCTCCCCCTTATGACATCATAAGGGGAAATGTTATCTCCCCTTTCTCTGCTCTTGAAAAAGAGGCATCATGGCTTGCAAACGAACCAAAGCATGGCAGATGGTCAAGGCCACACCCCCACCCGCCACCTTGCCCCGCCTCTCTCCTCCTCAATAGCATTTAAAGCTACAGAATCAGAAATGGCACGATCTAAGAAAGCTCTTTGTGGGACTGGCTCTAGAGGCTGTAATTCTGCAATAAGGCTTAATTTCGGAGAAGCATGCTTGCGTGCTGGTAAAACTGAGACAGAGGGGCTTTTGCACTGCGCTCCTCTCTATGCACCTGGCGAATGTCCGCTCTCTGGCCAACAAATGGAAGAACTGCTGCTCCTCAGCAGAACTAACTCGGACTTCCGCAGATCTGCCCTCTGCTTTACCGAATCCTGACTCACCTCATGCATCCCGGACTGCGCACTTCACTTACCAGGATTCAATCTTTCCCGGGCAGATCCTGTACTGGAGCTCACGGGGAAAACAAGGGGAGGCGGACTCTGTCTCTCCATAAACAAAGTGCTGAAGAAATCATGAAGCCCACACTTAGACATTATTCATAAACTGCAAACCCTTTTAGTCATTGCGGGAGTTTTCCTCGTTTAATCTGGTCGCCGTCTACATTCCACCTCAGGCCTGTGTTAGTGAGGCGTTACTGCACCTGGCCGACCAGATAGTTAACGTGGAGAAAAAAACATCCTGACTCCCTGCTCATTGTTCTTGGGGACTTCAACAGAGCAAACCTCAGCCATGAACGTCTAAAGTATAGACAGCATATTAAGTGTCCCACCAGGGACACAAACACACTGGACCACTGCTATACTACATTAAAGGATCCCTATTACTCTGTCCCGCATACAGCTTTGGGACTCTCTGATCACTGTCTGGTTCATCTTGTTCACATATAAGCAGAAACTAAAATCTGCTAAACCTGTTGTAAATATTGTGAAAAGATGGACCAACGAGTCACAGCTGGATTTACAGGCCTGCTTTGACTGTACTGATGAGACAAAAGGCATCCTTACCAGATGGCCATACCACCTTAACGGCTCTACTCCAAGCTCCTCACAGATGAGAGTGCTTCTCACACCGTCTCTAAGGGAGACGCCAGCCACTGTCCTGAGGAAACCCATTTTGGCCGCTTGTACCCTGGATCTTGTTCTTTCGGTCATGACCCAGCCTTCATGACCATAGGTGAGGGTAGGGATAAAAAATAACCGGTAGTTTTTCGTCCCAATGGTGCGGTAAATTGAATGTAATACCGCACCCGCTGCGCCGATTCTCCGACCAATCTCCCACTCCATTGTCCCCTCACTTGCGAACAAGACCCAAAGGTATTTAAACTCCTTCACTTTCACATTCCCTACCTGAAGAAGGCACTCCATCGGTTTCCTGCTGAGAACCATGGCCTCAGATTTAGAGGTGTTGATCCTCATCCCAGCCACTTCACACTTGGCTGCGAACCGATCCAGTGAGTGCTGAAGGTCACCGGCCGATGATGCCATCAGGACCACATCTTCCGCAAAAAGCAGCGATGAGAGCCCCAGCTCACGGAACTGCAACCCCACCCCGACAATGCCTTGATATCCTGTCCATAAATGTTACAAACAGGATTGGTGACAAAGCGCAGCCCTGGCGGAGGCCAACCCTCACCTGGGAACGAGTCCGACTTACTGCCAAGAACCCGGACACAGCTCTCGCTTTGGTCATACAGAGATTGGATGACCCTGAGAAGGGACCCCTTCACCCCATACTCCCACAGCACCTCCCACAGTATATCCAAGGGGGCCCGGTCATATGCCTTCCCCAGATCTACAAAATACATGTTGGGCACACTCCCAGGCTCCCTCCAGGATTCTTGCAAGAGTGAAGATCTGATCCGTTGTTCCACGACAAGGACGGAATATGCATTGTTCCTCTTCAACCCGAGGGTCGACTATCGGCCAAACCCTCCTTTCCAGCACCTTGGAGTAGACTTTACCAGGGAGGCTGAGAAGTGTGATACCACTGTAATTGGCACACACCCTCTGGTCCCCCTTTTTGAAGAGGGAAACCACCATCACGGTCTGCCACTCCCTAAGCACCATACCAGACACTGGCTTTTGGTGTTCCTGCATATTTACTAATCAGCAGCTATTGGGTTGCCGGTGAAAGCACGCCTGAACGTCATGCTGCTGGCTCAGTACCCATACATCCATGCCCTGTACCGAAGTTAGCCTCTGTTTTGGGCAAAGGGCGCTTACCTTGTTAAGGTAAGCTAGGTTAGCCTCTTTGTGTGTGCTTCTCAAATGTACTTTTAAATTTAAAATGTTTGGGGTTCTGGGTTCCCAGTCGGAAACTATATACAGAATGTCTATGGCATAGACTGTATAAAACAGGTCTATTGTCTGAAATGTCAACCTCTGAAAGATATAACATTAGTTGCGCTATGAAAGACATTGAGAAAGATGAAAACTAAGGACATTTACTTTTTAGATTATTTTAATTTAGTTTTGCAAACAGACATTACAGTTTTGGTTAGTTATTGATTTTTGTATTGCCTCGTTACCTTTATTTTTTTCAGTTAACAGCAATGTTATTTCATTGGTTTTGGTTAACAATTATAATCTTGGTAGTGGCTAAACACAACTAGCAACTGCAGCTGAAACGACATAGCTCTGTAGCTGGCGTAAGAAGATCTGTAGCGGCTAAACACAACTACCAACTGACGCTCTGCGTCAAGGAGATCTGTAACTGGTGTCACATGACCAGCATGCAGTCGTCTCGTTTTGTAGGATATCATACAAATTGATGTGCATACATTTTTGTATTACATTGTACATACCCATTTATGAGAATGTGTTGTGCGGTTACATCTTCTTTATCTGTAAAGTGGATTGTGCTTATGCATCTCTTGCTGGCTTCTGTTAATGAAGTAAAAACATGACATGGGTCAATTACAGCTTTTCACTCTGAAATGCAAACATTTTATTGTTCCACTCAGCCACCTAATGCCTGAGATAAATCTGTGTTGGATTGCTTAATTATTCAACAAATGTGCAGAAATCCTCAGGTCTTTAAGGATTGTCTCATAAGTTAACACTGTATAATACTTGGATGCTTTTATACCAGTTTGCATACCTCTGAAATAGTTGGTACAGGTCCAACAGTAGAAAAATGGCTTTAGCTTGCACTGTGGAAAGTGGTAGAAAAAAATGTACACCATCAGATTTACATCATGTCAAAGCACAATCCAGCCTTTGATCAGGAAGATAAAGGGGAAAGGAAAGCAAAGAAATTCAATGCTGCAGGTTATACAAACATCTTAAATATATTGTTATACCACACATATGTGTTTAAATTATTCAGAAATTAAATATGAACTGACATGCAAGCTTTGTTGTTGGTTTATGGTAAGCACTATTTTTGACTACTTTGGTAAAGTGATTGGTTATTTCAATTTAATATTGTTCACCATCTTGCTTTTGCAGTTTAGATAATGTACAGAAAGTATAATTATAATCATCTGGAAAACCTGTTAATTCCTGTAAGTCAGTAGCCATGTGGATAATACAGTTGAAGAGGTGCTTTTAAAACACCTAAGGTGCTTTTAAAACACCTAAACCAATTATGTTACAGAGCTGTGCAACGCTCAAGTTACATCATCTTCTACACACACAAACATGAGCATTGTGTGTGTGTTTGTACGCTACTTTTCAGGTGCAGCTATCATCCCCAGTCTGCTGAACAAAAAGCATGGTGTAACTGACTCTGCATTTACATTAACTATGTCAGTTGGCACCTCTCAAACTGGCACAGCACTTGAAACTGGTTGAGGGAATGTGACTCCAAACTTTTCTCAATATTCATGCAGACCAGGGAGATTTTTACCGGTCCTCTCAAATTGTGCTAGGGATAGGATATAAAGATTCAAATTCACAAAATGATTAGAAAATTAAAACTGCCACTTCTTTGCTGGGCATCCTGCTAACCAGTGTGCAGGCGTCAGAAGGTGAGCTGAGTGGTTCCATGCCTCGTACCTGCATCGGTTTCCAGCAGGATGTTGGGGGCTGTGGTCTCTTTAAGCCGAGACTTATCTGGATTCTGGAGTGCCGGTGCCATTCACCCAGATGACTCTTTTTTGTGTGCCAATCTGATGGCCACATTCTGCTATATGATTAATCATGCACACATTTTAAGGATTCACTTTCACAGGAATTGTACCTTTTACAATTTCATATGACAAAAACAATAGATTGATTGAAATTACCATGCCTCCGTATTTTACCTGTCATCCAAGTTTTATCTATATTTTTTGCTCTGTTCTGTCCTCCTTTCCCCTGCGTGCTCACTTTGCTCAGGATGCCCTCTCTGTCTCCTTGTGAAATGCTAAGTAGTCGTCCCCTTTAACCCTGCCCTTCTCTCAGAAGCTAACATATCTTTAGTGTGCAGTTTGCCAAGAGCTATAAACAAGTGTAATAGAATTGCATAGGGGTTAGCCGAGTTAGCCGACTGTACATCTCCCATCACCCCTGGCTCCCCAGCCGTGGACTAACAAGCCCAGCAGCATCATTGCAAATTCATAACAAGTCACACCAATGTGGGTCATCTCTGCTGCCTCCACATCTTCCTCGTTGCCCATCCTTCTTCTGTCCCCCGCCTTTCTATACTTTTTTTGCTCACCTGTTGCCCACTTACAAGCTGTCTCAGCTATGCTAGAGACTAAAGTAGATATGTCTTCTCCTGCAAGTCTACCTCACTCAGAAGGAGAGTAAAATCATCATTGTGTTTGTCACCTGTACAAGAACGCTTACTTAATTACTGCCATGTTTGTGGTGTGGTTTGATGTGTTGTAACACAATCAAAATAGTCTGTGTCCTCTGTGGATTCAGACTTAACCTCCAGAACAGAAATGCACTACTGTTGTTACAAACTTTACATTTCCATGTTAACATCAAGACCCCAGAAATGAAATGACATGGAGGAGAAAAAAAGTGTTATACTGTTTAATGGATTTATAACATGAATCATTTACACTTTTACAGGGCTGCATCTGTAATGTCGATGTCAGTCACAGGACAGCTGGACTTTTTCTGTGCAGGGAGTCCATATAGAAGCTGTCACTCTATTAAGACAAGATATATAAATTATTTAGTGTGTGCCTCTTTCATCTATTGGATGGTCTTGACACCAATAACTGGTATACATTGTGTAGAGTTTTAAATAGTATGCCAACATAACTTTGCAAGAAATACAGTAATTTGTCTTTAATCATTGTTGACAGTAGGTACGCCTGGTTTCCTCATTACATATTACTTTGCTGTAATACAGATAATCCCTTGAGACTGTTTTCCTAATCAGCATCGACAAAGTCCTCACAGTCCATCAGACCCAACCTTCAGGTGCTGGCTAATGGTGCTTTTTTAATTCCTCAAGAGGAGTCATTAGTTGATTTGGATATTTATAGGGTCTGAAGAGGAAGATGCATTCAGGCAGATGAGACGAGGATTGCTCAGATAAATGTGCCTGTGAGAATATGAATATGAAAATGGACTGTGATCCAGAGGCTGAATTATTTATCTTGGCCCATATGCCTACTGCCACTCTTGTTTCTTTGCCTAAGGCACCCCAGGTTCCTCTCTTCAATGCCATGGTCTGGAATCTAGCAGACAGAAGTGGAAGACTGTTATCCTCTAGTTAGCATTTGTAGAGTAGCAGTCAAGATCTGGTGTAAGGATGTTGGCAGCTACAAATTACATGAAACAATGGATCAGTTTTCTGTGATCCTAAACTTACTTCATTAAAGGAAACACTCCAAATGTTAGCATGCTATCATATTAAGATGGTAAACACCAAGATGGTAAAC
>CM049371.1:6123290-6298290 GCA_026937815.1 Etheostoma perlongum | reverse complement strand
GGTCCTATATGTTTGTTTTTTTTGACTGATAGTCATTTTTGTTTTTGTTTAGATATGCCCAATTGTAATCATATATAATTCCAATTGCATTCTATTATTACTTCCATGAGTGGCAGCTGTCACTTGTTGCCATAGCAACTCCAAACATCCTGCTTCAAGCCAGAGAATGTGAAAGCTTTTTTTCCCCCCAAAACCGATATAGAACTGTTTCTGTGTTGATACCAAGCCTTTGTGGAACCATCGCTAAACCCTTGTTTGTTATCAAGTCATTTGCAACAACCATGCCAGAGCAGGGGATTTTTTTTCCAGATTTTTTTTTTTTTTTGTAGATTTTTGTGCATGTTTGAATCAGTTTTGCTTAAATGTTTTGGTAGAGGGGTGGCCTCTAGCTCACCCAGTAAGAGTATGCTCCCCATGTTGGCTAAGTCCTGCAGCGGCCCGGGTTTGAATCAGACATGTGGCCCTTTGCTACGTGTCATTCCCCATCTTTCTCCCCCTTTCATGTCTATCCACTATCACTTTAATAAAGGGAAATGCCCCAAAATATAATCTTTAAAAAAAAATACTTTTGGTAGGGATGTAAAAGTTACTGTAGTTTTCCAGTTATCAAGCAAATTTCAAGACTCATCGGCTGTGATCTGATCTTAAGAACTTAAGGATCTCATGACATGGTGCTTTTTGGATGCTTTTATATAGGCCTTAGTGGTCCGTTAATACCGTCGCTGAAGTCTCTTTCCCAAAATTCAGCCTTGGTGCAGAATTCCAGCCACTAGAGCCAGTCCCACAATGAGCTTTCCTTAGGACCTGTCATTTCCTTGTCTGTAGCTTTAAATACTATTGTGAAGGAGAGGGGGGCATGGTGGAAGTGGCCTTCACCAATTGCCATGTTTTGCTTGTTTGCAAGCCATGATGTTTCTCTCTTTCTATTAGACGGACACAATTCTCTGGGCTGGCAAAGCAGAGAAAGGGGAAGGTAACCTTTCCCCTTCTGATGTCATAAGGGGACGATTCCAAATCAGCCCATCTGAGCTTTCATTTTCTCAAACGCAGTGCAGGATACCCAGGGCTCGTTTTACACCTATCGCCATTTCTAGCCCCTAGGGGACCATAGGCAGGCTAGGGGACACTCATATTAATGTAAAAACAACTCATAATGTGAAATTTTCATGCCATGGGACCTTTTTAAATAAATTATTTTTGCAACAGTAAAATTTATTGGATTAATCTGCCAACAGCTTAGATTGTCCGGTAAAATAAACGGATAATGTTTTATTATTTAGAGAAATGAGGGAAGGAGATCTTTTTTTTTTTGCCAGAAAAAAAATATATCAAAGCCACTTGCACAATGACAGCAATATAAAACACTCAAGACACTTTTATCAGTGTTCTGCTTAAAGTTAATCTTGTAGCCTTGACTTATTTTTAAAGGCTGATTTATTTATTTTTTTTGTGGTTGAAAACTCTCGAGGCAACTGGGATGGCATTGGAAAAGGTGACACCTCATCCCACTGGCAGTGCGCTTACTTATAAATCACATTTCAAGGCAGAATATAAAATGAAATGACTTATTAAGATGTTTTTGCAGCTCTCACCCAACCCTGTCACAGCTCCCAACTAGGGCATGGAATGGTGGTGTGTTTCTGTTAAAAAAAAAAAACAAGGAAAAAACAATGAAATCTTGCTAAGGAAAAATAGTATGGCAGTACATACACACACTCACACACACGTGTCAATACACTCTTTTTCACATGAAAGCATAGCAGCATTACTTTGCCTTTCAATGTGCGCTCTCATTGTCATTGTGGATGCTTCCTCTGATAGTATGTTGGTAAAATGGACTCAGGGCTGTGCTGAACTTTTTGCTCTCATGTCTGTTAGAGCTTACTGCAAGTAAAAATAGGAGCATAATCTCTGTGTTACTATATTCACTGACCCCTTTTTCCCCAAATCTGTAAAACATATTACCTTGTCTCATTGAAATTCACCTACACATACTGTAACTGCTTACCAATCGGGGATCATTACATTTTAAGTGCAGCCCTGCCAGGTTATCCAAAACTGGATCATGCAGTGAATGTGAAAGCCAGACTGCTCTGGCTGTTTCTTTGTCTTCTAAACTAAGAGCTGAATCTCTGAAAGGCACCGCTGCCTTTCCTGTTCACAGTCCTCTGTGTATTGCAGCTTGCTTTTTTGTGAAGAGAGATTGGGCTATAAGGGAATCTTGCTGATACACAGGAAAAAAACAGTTTTTCTTATGCCTAATAATCCCAAGGAGGGACCATTTATTACAGCGCCCTGTGCATTTTAAAAATGCTTTGCATTAATCACAGACCTCTCTGGCTGAAGGTCCTCTCAGTTTTAAGATGGTTTATTGAATTGCTGAGGTGCTAAATGCATAGGTGTGTGTTTCTGTCTGTTTGTCTGGGAGTTTTTTTTCTTATGCAATTTTAAATGTAGCTCGACTATTGCATGCATTGGCATTCATTCTTGAGAGGAGATAGAGGAATGAAGTGCTACAGAGTTCCATTATATGGGGTGGTTGAACGCAGCCTATGATGGCTTGTAAGTGCATGAAGGCCACAGATGTGAATAATATCAATAGTACAGAGACAACAGTGTGATTGTGTGCGTGCGTGTATGCTCATGTCTGTGGTTCTGTGGTCTGTGGTCTTTGCCTGTGCATTTGTCGTTGTTCAATTATCTGCATGTATGCAAACCAATTTGCATGTATTCCAATACCTCTGCATTTGCAGGAAATTCTATGTGTGTATGTTTGCGTGTGTGTATACTGTAGATGTGCAGCATTACTCTTCTTCTTTTATATACCTACCCCTTGAGGGCCAGGCTCCCCAAGACAACAGCAGTCCTAACAGGGCGCAGTCACTCAATGCCAGATCCTGCCACTGAGCACTAAGACTCCTCATATCCTCACTGCTCATCCTCTGCCCTCTGCTCAGCTGTCTCACTGACCGATGAAATGATGAGAAGTGACAGCCAAGGACAGCTCTGTGCTCAGCCACAGCTTTGGAATTGAGTCACCATGCAAAGTAGTGGCATAGGCACATACTTACTGAGGAAGCAAGACATAAATGTCCGCAGACAGGCATGTGTACATGCAGGCCTGCACATTCAAACACTTACACAGGTGTGGCTGTGAAATTAATGTTAAAGGTCGCATGGCATGAAAATTTCACTTTATGAGGTTTTTGGCATTCCCCCAGCCTGCCTATGGCTCCCCCAGTGGCTAGAAATGGCGAAAGGTGTAAACCTGGGTATAGTGCTATGCCTTTGAGAAAATGACAGCTCAAATGGGCCAATCTGGAATCTTTCCCCCAACTCTGCTTACACTACCGGTCAAGGTAGTGTACGCAGAGTTGCATTGTTTTTTTTAACCAGGGAAGCGGTTTTCAGATTACATTATGTGCTTACATAATTGCAAAAGGGTTCTCCAATGTTTTCTTAGTTAGTTTTTTTTAAATAATATCAGATTAGTTAACAAAATGTGCCTTTGGAACATTAGATAAATGGTTGCTGATAATGGGCAATGTAGATATTACGTTAAAGATCAGCCACCCACTCAGATCGTGTATCGGTAGTGTATGTTGTGGACATACCAAAATGTTGCATACATTGTTGAATGGGTCAACCAGCCGCACGTTGGACACAGCCACAAATTGCAGTGAAGACTTCATAATGCCAACTTCAAGCATGTGGTGGTGTAAATGGTTAAACGTTGAACCTAACTTCATGCATCACATCTGCATATTTCTGTGACAACAGCTGTATCCAAATCACCTCGCCAGGCCTCTATTAAGTATAGACTCCTATAAAATACCTTCATGTTTGATAGATATAGTAGCATTAGTATTTTTAATAAGGGTACCACTCTTTGTTTTTTGGGGAAATGTGTCCAGATATGGAATGGTAATTTCACTAAACCCAATATGGCAATTGAACTGGTTTTAAAGTGCAAGCCTTTGGTATTCATTGAAATAAACAACAGGAGTGCTCTGCATTTATCTTGATGATGCATTATTGATAAATACATCCCTCCCATTACTCTGGGCCAAAACATGAGGTGAGTTGAATCTTGCGAGTCCTAGGTGCCGTAGTGAAACTAATGCAACTACATCTTATTCATAATGAGACAGTGTTACGGGTCCTTCAAAGGCAAGGTTTGCTATATAAAAAATTAATCAGTGAAAATAACCTCTCCTACATTGAACCATGATGCATTGCTAAACTGGTAAATCATGTATTATTAAAAGAAAAACAACACCTATCACATTTAAGCAACCTGGGGAAAGAGCAAACCTCACATTGGAACAATTTAGTGTTGGTAATGCTAAATACAAGGTGACATAACAGACTATTGTGAGCAAGATGCTCACACAAATTAATAATAGATGCAGACTTTTGTTTCTGGTGGTGAAATGGGACTTTGACTTTGTAATTTTGCTTCCTCTTCATAGTGGGATTGTGTAGTTCTAAAAGCCAGTGCAAATTTTAAAAGCCACGGGAATTGTTAATACAGATTTTAATGGCAGAATCTGCAATTCCTTTGCTTATGCTTTAGAAGACAATTTAAGTGGAAGCTTTATGGGACACTTAATTTAAGCCATGTGGGCAGTTTGGAAGATTCAATAAAAAGAAGAGACCTTTTACGTTAGAGGAGTGGCGCATTAAATACAACGTTTCCATTTCTCAGACAGTTGAGAGGAAAAAATGAATACTAACCTTTGTTGTGAACAAAAACAACAGCATTGAGGGTCCCACTCTACAGATGGCTATACTTGGATCTTGCTGAGACACTGACACATCTAGACATGAAAGAAGTGAGTCTGGGATGACTTCACAAACTTTGGTGCACTCCATCAGTGTTTAGCTCCCTGGGGCACAAAACAGATCGCGCCTCACACAAGTTGGATTGCATGAGGCCAGTGAGATGCTTGGCCTTGGTACACAGGAGCTGAGGCCTTCAGGGCTGAAACACCAAGCAACAGACAATGATGTCCTCTATCAGTCTCTCTTCTCAAAGCCGATTAGAGTACTGGGGGCCTAGGAGAAGTGACTATATCACCCCTATCCATCTGGAGACAGCTTTTTCTCAGCAAAACCTCCAGACACAAGCTAGCAGAAGTCTGCGGGATATGGCTAAAATCACACACAGAGTAGTTGCAGTTTAGGAAACTTTGCATCGCTGTTAACCTTGGAAAGCGGAGTGGTGTTTATTGCCTCAATAAATCAGTCTATAGTTTGACATAAAAACACAATCTCGACAAAAGCGCAGGTAGTTTTGGTTTGTGTCTGAAAGCAGGTTATATGTTATTTAAGGTCTGTCAAACGGAATGACAAATGTGCACAATCAGTGTGGTTCACGATTAACGTAATAGCCAAGTTTTATATTTGAGTGGGAAGACCTCATTTTTCACTGACACCCCACACTTCCCTGTCACTCACCGATACAGCCATCCTGCTCAAATAGGACCAAATACAAAAATGTCCTGAACTCTTATCTAGCTTTCCATCTACTCTGTTTGAGCCAGGATTGCCTGGGAGGGGGTCAAATAAGTCTATTGCTACTTTTCTTTTACTAAGTTTTCAATAAACAATACACAATTGCTTCTAACTAAAATAATATGATATATCACATTATTTAAGAATTTTAACTTAAATTATAACGGCATTTTGCATGAATTTAAATTTAAGAAATTAATGATTTTGAATCTGTATCTAGATTAGTATCTAGTCCAGACCAGTAACTCACATTTAGTGATAACTGCATTTCCTACTAAAATTACTTTTAATATTCTAATGATTAAATTGAAAAGTGGTATTATTTTTAGTAGTGAATTGTATGTAGTTCTATACTTGGCAATAATAGTTATGAACATTTGCTCAGTAATGTCTGATAATTAAAGCTGAAAACATCAGATATCAACTCAAATGATCCTTTTGACAGCTCTGTGTCACTGGCTGCTGGGCTAATGTTAGCTAACACTGTAACTGCCAGAATGAACTGCTGCTCAGTCCTATTATGTCCAAAAATCCTGATTAAATTGATTAAGATAGGGATTAAGATATCGGTTTGATTTTTCTAAAAGTATAGCAGCGATTCCAACTTTTATTTATTACCTGCTATTATTAAAAGTATACTAAGCAAGTATATCAAGCAGGATTTATCGGTTGGCGTTTGTTAAACATAGCTTTCAAAAATGGTCCTTTTTGGCTCAACGAGACAGAGAGAGAGTGAGAGAAAGCAGCGGAGGTCGAGCAAGCTAGAGAGTGAATGAAGAGAGGGAGCCACTCTGGCAGGAATAAAACCATGAGTCAGTAATAAAACATTATTTTCTGACTGCTTCACGGCAGTTACGTTCTGAGGCACAAATGCATTCACCTACACCTCGGAATTAAGTGACCCCAGAGCTACTTGCAGGGCTAATTGGGGAACCATTGTTGCTGGCGAGCTAACCGTTAACTAGTTAGCTGGCATGGTCAGTCAAAATAACTCCCAAAGTTTTCTCTGTTTTCTCAATACTGCTCATTAGAGGCATTTTGTTCACCATTACACACCATTCTGCACAATAAAGTTATTACTTTTAGATAGTTTGGTAGCTAACGGAACATTCAGGGCTCTACAGTGTGACCTTTTCACTCGCATTTGCGACTAAAATAGATGTGTGCAAACTGTAAAATGTATTTAGAAGGGTGCAGATAACCGACATTAGGGTATTTTCATACTTGCCTTTTTTTGCAGATGTGGCTGCCAGTAGTTCCCATGAACTTCTCTACATTTAGTTTTACATTGTTGTCTTTCTGTTTTTACTCGTCATCATATTATGTTGAAGAGAGCCTGCTGCGAGTGTTGACTGCATGTCGCTTTGAAAATAAACTACAGTTACAACCGCTTTATCGGCATTGCTGTCCCTGTTAACTAAACAAGTAGCAGAGCATGTTACAGAAGCCACGCCTCTCTGTCGTCCCCTGTAATGGTAAAGCCGCCTACACATGATCCGCGCTGAACCACTTTGGGCTGGTTGTGCCATTTCTTTCTCACATGGGGAGCGGTGGAGACAGGAAGCGCTGCCCTTGGCGTTGCGCACCGCTCTGAATTGCTGCCGATCGCTGCGTTTAAAGCTCATATTATTTCAACTCTGACCTTGTACCCGCTGATTTTAAAAGCTGCAACTAAAACCACAAGCAACAACGTATGCCTGCGCCACAATTTGTCACTGTGCTCTTCGCCTTACCGTTAATACAATTGTCTTTTAATACATCCATGACCATGTATCATCGCGCACCAACAGTAATATCAGTTACCTTATGTAAGTCACTCTATCATCTGACTGGAGTGAATTCTCCAAAGGTCCGTGTGGATTTAGTGGGACATTTGTTGTTCAATGACAATAAATTAACCTTGAACAATGTACAGTTTAAAGTATAAATTACAAATATTGAAGATATACAGTACAGTTTGAAGCAGAAATAATCAAAATCCTATTTTAGGCTACTTACTATAAATTACATATTAAATAACTGAAATCCCTTTGCTTGTAAATGTCTCCTCGTATTTCATTTTAGGAAAGAAAATGTTCATTGTCCTCCTAAAATTGTTTATGCGCTCCTAAATTGTTCTACTAAGGAGCACATGTGCTTCTTGAGAAAAAAGTTAGCGTTGAGCCCTGACATATAGTTCACTCAAAAGACCTCTCTCACATATACAAAAGTACTGTACCGTATAGGCACACAAAAGTTGTGTCAAAAGCAAATATTCACTCATTTTGAATTTGAACACGTTTGAAACGAAAGCTGGGACAGCGATATGTTTACCACTGTGTTACATCACCTTTCCTTTAAACACTCAATAAGTATTTTGGAACTGAGGAAACTAATTATTAAAGCTCTGTAGGTGGAATTCTTTACTATTCTTGTTTGATATACGACTTTTTGTATGAAATTTTGCGCTTCATAATGCACCACACATTTTCAATGGGAGACAGGTCTTTACTGCAGGCAGGTCAGTCTAGTACCTGCACTCGTTTACCATGAAGCCACACTGTTGTAACGTGCAGACTGTGGCTTGGCATTGTCTTTCTGAAATAAGTAGGGACGTCCCTGAAAAAGACGTTGCTTGGATGGCAGCATTTGTTGCTCCAAAACCTGTTTGTACCTTTCAGCATTAATGGTGCCTTCACAGATGTGCAAGTTACCCATGCCATGGGCACTAACATACCCCCATACTAGGGGTGGTGGGCGGAAATCGATACTGCAAAGTATTGCGATATTTTCCATGACAAAACTGTATCGATACATTGATGCCAAGAATAAATCTTTTATTGTATAAATTGCACATGAGAATTTAACTTTTTAGTACTGAAATAATTAAATCAATTGCTTTTTCGGTTCACTAGATCATAAGATGAACAAACAGAGGAACATTTTTAGATAAAACCGATGTTGGAGTTTTCCTTTGGAGACATAATTTGATTTTGGAAAACAGGTAATAAATTGCCTTATATCAAGGGATGTTGCACTATAATTAAAATCGCTATAACATTGTGACATTACAAGTATTGTGATATAATCATATTGTGGGGCCTCTGTTGATTCCCACCCCTACCCCATACCATCAGAATTGGCGCTGATAACAATCTGGATGTTCCATTTCTTCTTTGGCCCGGAGGACATGACTTCCATGATATCCAAAAACGATTTAAAATGTGGACTCCTCTGACCACAGTACACTTTTCCACTTTGTGTCAGTCCATCTCAGATGAGCTCGGGCCCAGAGAAGCTGGCGGAACTGAATCAGAAATACTTTATTGATCCCCGAAGGGAAACTCTGTGTTGCAGTTGTACAAATAGTAGAAATACTGTGTTAACTGGCAATGGTTTTCCAAAGTGTTCCTGAGCCCACATGGTAATATCATTTGATATTATCACATAATGATGTCGGTTTTAAATGCAGTGCTGCCCCAAAGATCGAAGGCCACAGGCATTCAAAGTTGGTTTTTGGCCTTGCCCCTTACGTGCAGAGATTTCTCCAGATTCTCTGAATCTTTTGATGATATCATGAACTGTAGATGATAAAATCCCTAAATTACTTGCAATTGTACATTGAGAAATGTCTATCCTAAACTGTTGGACTAGTTGCTCACACAGTTGTTCACAAAGGGGTGAACCTCGCTGCATCCTTGCTTGTGAACGACTGAGCCTTTTGTTTGTTTGTTTTATTTGGATCCCCATTAGCTTAAGCATACACTAAAAGCTATTCTTCCTGGGGTCCTACAATCTTTCTTTGACAATACTCATGACATTTCATTACACATACATACATTTGAAAATACAAATCATAAGTAAATCTTACAGTTAACACAAGTAATAGAAGAAATGAAAGAAAAGACACTACTCCGGATACTCTATTTTAAGAAATACAATAACAAAAGCCCTGTACCAACTAATTGTATATTAAATATATAACTTTGAAATAAATATGTCTTAAGTGATTTTCTGTTTAGTCGTTGGGAGAGAGTTCCATTCACACATTGCTCTGTACCTAACTGAACGTTGAATTGACTTAGTTTTCACTTTAGGTAAAATACACCCTTCTACTGCATGCCTCGTTGGATAATGATGTATAGCAGTACTAAAGGATAGTTTTGTGTATAAGGTAAAAGGTGTTTTGTTTGTTATAATGTTATGTAAAAAAAACCTTAGCAAATACACAAATCTATTTTTAACTTTAAGCCATGAGAGTTGTTCATGCATTTTATCAACATTTGATCTAAAAACCCACACAAAAGAGCCACACGTGCAGCTTTATTCTTTTGGGGATGCTCTTTTTATACCCAATCATGATACTCATCTTTTGTTTGAAATTAACCTGTTCACCTGTGGAATGTTCCGTACAGGTGTATTTTGAGCATTCCTCAACTTTCCTAGTCTTTTGTTGATTCTGTTCCAGCTTTTTTGGAAAGTGTTGCAGGCATCATCAAATTCAACTTCATTGGAATTGGGGTTTGTACATCAAACAAGGACATCTCCATATATGATATGCTGTAGTGTAATTGAGTTAGCTTTAACCATTTTTATATTCTTTCACACGTAAGCTACACCTCACACCTAACATGTAATTGCAAGGAAGAAATATTGGCTCCAACTTGACATATATAATCCACAATGCCCCCAGCTACATTTTCTGTCCAGTAACACTTCATTCATTTAAAGTACAGGCAGGGAAGGTATAAAAGTGTTCACTCCAGGAAACCATACCGCCAATTGTTCCAGGAAATGACCATTCGGTACAGAGAGAACTGTCAACTTAATCAGACCTGAAAAAAGCATAGTTCGCTTGACAGACTGACAGCCAATGTCTAGGAAAGGTGCTGCTGTCAGACCATCCAGGCTTCACCAAGACACATACTCCAACTCCTGCATAATATTCATATAACAAGTATGTTGGTATATTAATTTGCAGGTGTTTTTTTGTTTCATATTAGTTGTAAAATTATGATAAGGTGTGCTTTTCCAAACACATTTAGTTCTGATATACACAGGCTCCAACAGACACTACAGTATGCTAAATTTCCGTCCTCTGTAGTACACTGTACTAAATTTGTCAGCCAATCAGAATGAGCTATGAATCTTTTGCCAGATGTCAGAACACAGCTCTGCATTTATTTTTCTTCAGTTCCTGAAGACGCAACATCAAAATGACAAAGCCATAGTCTAGAAAGACCCTTTTTCTGCCTGTAGCTTGTCTCAGTGAGTCAGTGTCCTTCCTGCCTTGCCTAACTAGTAGCACCAGTGAAATAGACAGAACCTGGTCATCCTGCCGCTCCATGATCACTGATTGATGATGTGATATTGATAAAATGAGATATAATGTATTTAAATACTCTGACCCTATACTTGTTCAATCTGGTCCAAGCATTGAGCAGCAAAGGAGCAACCAAGCTTTCCTAAAAGAATACTATGAATGGAACTTTATTTGTAGGATAAGGATTACACAATACCTAATCGGACTATGGCAGGCATCAAACATGTGTCTTCGAAGGGCAGTGATGGTAAAACTCCATGGGAGCTGTATATTTTGCTTTTGTCATTGCTATAGTAGACACTCATTTATCTTAGGATATGGATAGTAAACACCAGATGGAAAGTTTTTTTTTTTTTTTTTTTCCAGAAAGAAACCCTCAATAACAGATCACATTGTGTCACAAAAGCTAGTAGAACATTGGCTATCCCAGTAGTGGCATCGGGTTCTCTAAATATATGATTTTAAAACATATTTGACTCTAGTAACCATTGCTTTGAAACAAATGTAGCAGTGTGAACATTACAGTAGTTCCCTCTGAATTTGGTGGAGTTGAAGAAAAATAGAGCCGACTCTCAACAAGGCAAAACATGTGAGCAGATATGTCAGAGTTTGAGTTAAATGTTATGTATATGCCTTCAGTGTATTTTGTCTTTTTGATCCAGCTTCCAGCAGGAGTGCTTTTTCTGCTGCCGTATTACCACCCATTCAGCTTCACTTACTGTTAATCAACTTTCCTTCAATGTTGACAGAGTTTTACAGCAGTAGGAAACAATAAGTGGTAAGAGTAGAGTGCATGGCCCGCTAATGGGACCATTTTATTCCATTTAAAAGGGCAATATTCAGCCCAGCTGTTTAAATAAGCATTGCTAATGTACCTTAGGGGCTTGGCGAGGAGCATTATCTACCAAACAGGGCTCCATCTGGTAGAGGCACACTGATTTTTATTTTTATTCCCTACTGTTTTTACTCAGGTTTGTTTTATGGAGAACAGGGCAACCATACCGCTATAGCTCTACTATGTAGTTTAAGAATCACCGCGGTTCTCTCTCTCTCTGTGTGAGTGTGTGAACGAAGCAATGCCTGATGTTTACTGCTTCCCCAATGTTCCCTCTAAAAAAACAAATCAAGACTTGCTTCACACTCATTCAAGCATATTTGTGTACACTGAAACCATGCAAATCAGTGACTGGAAAACAACAAGCAATTTCTCTAAAGACTAAAATTTCCCCTTTCACATGAGATTTTGGTTGCCAGCTGGGGAAACATGGATGATATTGTAACCCCCTACAAGCAAGGTATTTAAATGAGGCTGCCACATCTGTGTTTGCTCGGCTACAGGGGGTAGATCTTGCTACATGCCAAGGAGCCAGAGGCTGGGATGATGAGCTTGTGAGGTCTGTGTTCAGCTTGGACAGTTTCTCTCTGACTTCAATCAGATTCTCTGTTAGAGGAATTTAATTTGCATCATACGCCTCACCGGTCAAGTCTCCCATTTTATCAAAGTATTTTCAGAGGCATCACCCCTACTGACTTCTCTCAGCCTGGTCTGAAATGCACCTTGGCATTTAACCTTTAAGATGGAATCCAGTGGTGAAAACGTTGCCTCGGCTATTTTGTTTCAAGAGCAAAATCACCTTTTTTTACGATTCTGTGCACTGTATATTGTGGCTAAGCTTAGTTACACAGGAAGGCAGCCATAATGTCAGAATTACTTAACCCACTCGAGAGCTGATTTTGACCCAGTCTGTCAACCCAGTCAGAGGTATCCCTCCTCCCTCTCTGTCAGAGTCTGCCTATCACAGAAAAGAGACTGTCAGGGTGATGCACCACTGTCAACTAACCTAATTGGACATGAAATGTTATTAGCCCCCTAGCTACTGAGGTGCAAGTTTATTGGGGCCTGTCATTACATATTCTCATCTCCTGATTGGGGATAGGTGACCATGGATTATCATCACTGCATGAGATAATGCTAAGTCCCTTTTCCTGACGGCTGAAATCTGTGCACCTTGGTCCCATTATGTGTTCCAATATGGTGATATATGAGGAAGGGGAAGGTTTTAACAAACTCCAATCCCCAGTCTCCTTTATGCCTTCATGAAGCACTCATCAAGTAAGGTACCAAGAGGGAAGCGCTGTGGGTGATCATTTCTCCTACAGTCATTAGATTGGAGTAATCACTGCAGGTGGTTTAGAGGCCAGGTCCAGTCAGCTGTAGAAAACATGCAACACAGCTGTCTCTTGGTACTACTCATTGCTTGAGCTCTGCATTACATGATCATCACCGCAAAGCTGGCAAAGCACATGGGTAGTGACATTTTGTTGGGCAAGGTCTTTTGAAACGTCTCCTGGCTCCAAGTTAATCCATTTTGCTTCTTTGGTATTTTTTTTGGCAGACAGTGTGTACATACTGTATTTATGTTTTACACAATGATTTGCAAATCCTTTTCAAACTATAGTCAGTTGAATACACTACAAAGACAAGATATTTAATGTTTTTTAATTTTTTAAACCCCTGACATGTCCACAGGGATGACTGCTGTGCAACTTTGGAAGGGGATTTTTTTATACGAGCTACCCAGGGATGCAAAAAGAATTTCAGCCCTGGCTGACAATAAAGTTGTATTGTATTGTAAAATAGTGTACATTATAACAGAAACCTGTTTTCTCTGTGTGTGTGGTTTCTAGTGTGTGGGAGAGTTCATGTATAAATTATGAACTATACAGCCCCTCCCAAATAGCAGATGAAAGGTTCTTCTCACTATGAAGGAATACTACTAATTTTTACTCAATTCCATTTAATGGTAATATTTTGTTAAAGGCCCCATGGCATTACAATTTCACTATATTTTGAACATTAATATGAGTTCCCCCAGCTTGCCTGTAGTCCCCCAGGGGCTAGAAATGCAAACCGAGCCCTGGGTATCCTGCTCTGCCTTTGAGAAAATCAGATTACTTCCCCTTTCTCTCTGCTTTGCCCGCCCAGAGAATTTGGCCCACCCATGAGAGACAGACATCACGGCTTTCAAACGGGTAACGGGCAGTTGGTCAAGGCCACACCCCCAGCCTCCACCTTGCCCCCCCCACTCTCTCTCTTCCTCAAAAGCTACAGGCTCAGAAATGGCACATCCTAAGGAAAGCTCATTGTGGGACTTTCTCTAATGGCTGAATTTTGGTTAAGACACTTCAGATACAGTATTAGGGGACCACTAAGGTCAAAATGAAAGCATGCAAAGAGCACTATTTCATGGGACCTTTAAATGTTGAACCCTATATCTACATTTCTTATTCATTTTCCGTGATGCATACATTTGCTATCTAAACTTGAGCTTAAGCTTTACCAGTGAACCAGTGAATCACACCGAAGTGGCAGTGTGTTGAGAGACTAAATTTGCACAATTTGCCTAGTTTATTACATACTCTACCTCATATCCACACTGATACATCTACATGGACTGCAGATGAATGGGCTTGTATTGGGATTATCTCATTTAAAATTGTCCACTGGTGAGTGTCACATTCAACACATTGCATTTGGTCCCAGCCAAAGAATGATAGCAATGTATACTTTGACTAGTACTTTTTAATGTCAGAAACTGATACACTATAAATTGATTTTCCATATTTTTCTCTCTTGCCATATCCTTGGTTCTTTTTAATTTTGTAGGCTGATTCTCATTATTCAGCAGCCATTAATATGAAGAAGCACACAGATGTATTGCCATTGATATACAATGAAGCACTATATAATACAATGTTTTATTGCTATAAAAGTGCAAAAAGGTTAATAAATTGAAACTTGGGATGAGTTTACTCAAGCTACTTAAATTAGCCATGCTACAATATTTTATTGCATATTGACAATAGAGACTGCCAAATATATATATTAAGGTTTGACAAGATTGATTCAGCAAACAAATACATGATTTAGTTTGTCAGCAGTATAATTAAGTATGAACAGAAACCCCAAACTATGTGTGCTTGTGTCGAATAGTTCTGGCATTCATTTTGTTTTTATTTTTGTCTCCATGTACCTCCCCTCTGGCTGGTCTTGCCTTTCTCAGAGTTCATGTGAGCAGTGATGCATGGTGACCAGACGGAATAATTACCCATTTTCGGCTCCTTTGTGCAAGAGTGCACATTGGTTTGCTGAAGCCATGACCACCACCACCTAGACCAATCATTTGACAGATTAGGAAAAACACAGGGTGAGCTGTTGTAATTTATTTTAATCTTACCTGGACAGTCCTGGCTCTGTGTGTGTGTGTGTGTGTTTCAACTGAAGTACTTTACAAGCACTCTGATTGACATGTGACAATCTCTTGATGGTTAGGGTAGTTCTGAGCCAGGATGTTGATGATTATAACTTAGTTTTATCTGTGTTTGTGTGAGAATGTGTGAGTGTGTGCTTGTGTGTTGAGCGAGCATTCCACTTGGGCATCAGAGAGTGATGAGCCGTAGAAAGTATAAGACATGTAATCAGTGGTGCTGTTCATCTCTCCATTTGGGTGAGTAAAATCCTTAGGGGCAAGTATGGAGTTTTTGATAACCCCTGAGGCCCCAAAGCACGGTAGCGTCTCATGCCTGCCTCTTTAGAGCTTTGTAATGCTCACACAAGAGAGGAGCTGATGCAAAAAGAAGGGCCCCTACAGAGTAGATTTTCTTTCATATCAGTCTCCTTCTTTCTGCATCTGCTCGGCACTGCAAACAATCTTGCACAGTCTCTTTTACTTCGCCGCTTAGGAAACACTACCTGTCCCGGATCGTCTTTCCTCACTTGCTGATACAGTTCCCCCCCCTCCTGTTGGGCCTTTTTATTATTCTGTTGTTGAATATACTGCAACCAATTGTGCCAAAGGAGTTGGTTTGCCATAATATGAAAATCTGACCTCATCTTGCAGAGGTCATGGGCAATAAACACCTGACAAGAGGGTGGGCTGACGGAGCTTCAAATTCTAATCTTCTCTTAGCACCGTGTTGGTTCGCAGTGTTACCAGGGTCAGCTCGCTTCCCCCTCCCAGTGGTAGGTTCTAGACAGAAGAGTGTGGAGCATTTTATTTCCATGCCTCCCCCTTTGCCCCTTCACTAGCATCAGATTTATTGATATTGACCTTTTGCTGAAATTAAGCGTGTAGATCCCTGAACAGCGAGAGCAAAGTTTAAACCAATTAAAGAGCACTTCACCAATCAGCAAGGCAAGGCTAGAGCTGTCTCACAGGCTAGCCTGGTGAAATTAAAATCATTTGCACTGTATCAAAACCTGTTCACAGGGCAAATGGTGACTAAGTAATCCGATTACCATCTGATTGCCATCTAAAAAAAGAGCGAAGGATCTCCTTGGGCCTTGGACTATTACGATATGAATGACAATAAAGAATACTGGCACATAAAATCACCTCCGGGGACCTATACAAATATTACTAAATGAGTCCTATGCTGTTTGAATGTAAAACAAATTGAATTACTTTGATTCTGCTGTTTGAGTCGATGCATAATTGTTAGCAATCTAATGTGTTCCAAGTGGCTTTTTATGCCCTCTTTAGATGAACTGAGGAGAGGAAGCACTGATATTTAACAAAAACATCAGAGTATTTTTTTCAATATTATTTATATTTCTTTTCAACTGTTTAATGCACATTTAGAATTTACACACAAAACACCTGGATGGTAATGCCAGGAAACAATATTGTAAAATAATCGGGGTAGACTAAATGCTAATGGACACAGATTTTATTAATAAACTACCAGTACATTAACATGCTAGAGAAACATGATTTATTTGCTTAACTGGGTTTATAATATTTTTTTCTGATGGTAGCAGTTCCATAACTACTTGTAGCTGTATCCAAATGAAAACTATATAAAGGATAATCACCAAAAATATTAAACCAAAATGAGTCAGTTGTTAGAAGTTGTTCAAATAAGATTTTGCTGCTTTGTGTCCAAGTATACAGGTTGAGGAGCTTCATCATCCAGATGGAGCTCAATAGCATATTGATGCTGCTTTACATTGAATGGAGGTTGTTTGGGGCCTCTTGGACAGGAGCCATACTGTATACTGGACACACAACTATGGGAGACATTATGATGCGTTAGAATCTGGGCAACCCTTTTTTCTTATTCTGCTGACTAAATTTCTTTAGGTTATTCGTCCAATGGAACACACGGGAAGATTTGGATTAGGGTTTCCTGCTTTGCATTGAAGGTAGGACTATTCAGCGTTCATTGGCAGATCATAATAAAGGACAAGGCTCATAATGGAATTTATGTAGTAAGTGGATGCCTGTTATGAGGTTGCCAGAACTACGTTCTCTCTGGGGGTTTGAAATTTGCCCATTTGTGGTCAGAATTCAGCTTAAAGCAGCTTAAAAAGTAAAATTGAATACCTGTTGGTCTGACATGTCTGTGTTATTGTACATGGTTCAAAATGACATATTAAGTTCTCATGGCTGGCAGTATTTGTGGGGATGTTACAGCCCCTATGACAACATAAAAGGCCACCTCTTTAGAAGACACCAAAAGTGTGGTCCCCTCAAAATGTGATGTTTCTTCCCTGGGGGACACCCATGCCGCTCTGTGCCAGTTGCCTTTTTGGAAAAAGAGGCAGTTATGTTATAGCAGTGTTGTAAGCAGCAGCAGTCACTACACTTCACTTTCCTATTCTGTGGTTGGAGTGTTGGCTGAAAGCCTAGCAGCCACTTTCCAAAATAATTCTGTTAGTTCCCATTTTCACTGCTATGACAGTCCTTGTTGTCTTTGAAGATGAGGTCAGGCTCCTGTGTCCTTCATGCGTGTCAGTCCTTCCTCACACATTAATCTTGTCTTTTTAATGCCATTACCTCTGCTGTGTTTTAAAAGCCCCCCTCTGTTTTCTTAATATAGATCCCCTTCTCTAATGGATCTTCAACAGTTAGTAATTTGTATATCCCTATATAGCGCTGCTTTTGTTCATCTAGTCATGCTGTAGTTGAGCAACTTTGAACTTTCCTATTCTTCTCTGAGGCCCAGCAGCTCCCCAGGTGGTGGCTGTGTGTGTTCTGCATATAAACATACCTGTCAGTCCTAAAGACACGGTGTACAGTTCAACACAGCGCCCTGCTACTGTCAGAACACAGAGGCCTTTACCAGGGAAATGCAAATGGAGGAAAGAACATGAAACTGTGCCTTAAGTGCATTTAGATTGCAAACGGGGTACAGGGATTGTAGTAGAGTATTTTTGAGGGCCAGCAGGGGGGCCCTGCTCAATAGTGCATCAGCAATGGGGCAAGGCTGTGTTTCCAACCTACTCTTTTCATCATACTAGCATGGCCTGGCTTATGTATGTGCATATAATCATTTGCATTCATTCACAAGTTTATGTGTTCCTTTTCTTAAAATGATGAGCAGACATTTGGTGGTGGACTTGGCTGTTGACGAATTGGATCTTTTTCTTCTCAAACATTTTCTCGAATTGGATCTTTTTAACTCGCATTTCTTTTTTTCATATTAATATTATAAAAATATGTCGTGACACGACATATGTCATGAACATGAAGGAGACTTTATGTTTATGACTGTTTGAGATGTTTGTGTTTTAACAACTCAACATTAACCAAGACAACAATCTCTGTGTTATGGCAAATTGAAAGCAATACATTATACAGTATATAATATATATAACCTGTCGATGTCTTTGCTATAACTTCCACAACCATTATAATTCAAGTAACGCAAATTTTGTATTTACATTCATACATTTTTATTATATTTCAATACCTAAGGAATAAATCTCATTAGGGTCAGGGAGACAAAAAGCATGCTACTACCAAGATCTTATTATGTCTGGGATTGGCTGTCTAATGTTACACGTTGCAAAGACAGGCAGGAAATACTCTACATTACACATAGACGGGCTCATGTAGTAGTGTAATGTGTAATTTTGTAATTTCTTTTTGTTTTGTAAATTTGGTATCTAAAAAAGTATAGTTTGGGAACCGTTATCAATCACAGTATTGGTTGAAATATTTTTAACGATACCCAACCCTAGTCACAAAATATTTAGTATGAGACCAAGTTGATGACAATGAATGCAATACTGAGATGATTTAGAGTTTTGAACTGATAGCGTTGTTGCTAAAGTAACCACTCATTGTAGTTAGCTGCCATTATGTTATGTAGTTAGCTCAGTTAGCTGTACAGCTGTCAAATTTTATGAACATTTTATTTTCTCAAAATGAAGGAAACACTGAGGAAAATGTTGACACAGTGTAACAACTGCAGGTGTGTGAAATTATTTGTCTGATATAGCATTCACTTAGTAATCTAAATGAACAAAAGATAGATAAAAATAGAAAAATACAGTTAGAGCTGCACAGTGAACGTAGCACTTGACTAGGGAATGCAACATGACAGCAGTCACAGTGGTGATATAAAGTGACGGAGCTTCCCTTGCAGGTATGAACTGTACTTCTGCACAAACATCTGTTTGATTGTCAGGCTGTCTAACCCACCGCTTACACAATTTAAGATAGTTGCACTTTCATGCAGCAGTACAAGTGTATCTAAGTACAACATGTTCACTGTTAGATGTCTGTTGCTAACATAAGCTCACTGATCTTCTCCCAGTTACAACATAAGCTCTGGATAGATGAGCAGATCCACTGGGAACAGAAAAAAGGCATATAACAGCACTGTTACTGCTATCCAAACTTGGAATTAGTAGTAATTCGAAGAATTAGACTATTTGCCAACAATGCACAAAGTAGGCTACCCGCCTTTGTGTTTCCCATGTGACACGACTAGCAAACAGACGTGCTTGTGTTTCATTATAGCCTTTTTTGAACAAAGGGTGGTTCTTTAAATTGCTCTAAAGAGCTTACATATAATATTGTCTCCATATTCCAATTGCCATTTACAGCTGCACCTGTTCATTTTAACAAAGACATTGGTGATTTTTTTGCAGCTCCCATGTGTCTTACACATGAGCATGTTGTTTGTTTAATAATCGCCTTAATAAGCTTTGACAAAATTCTAATTAACTTTGAATTTGGCTGACATACAGTATGTTCACATTGTTCACATATAGTGATATTTTCTTTGATTTAGACCTCAAGATACTTAAGCAACCTTTCAATCTCCTGTACAGGGGGATACTGCTTTTTTGATGCCAAAGCAGGTCAAAGAGGGGAAAAAGTGGAAGTCATTCTTTCAGTAGTGCACATCAAATAAAGCAGATCAAAGTGAAACATTAAGAACAGAAATTCATCTGTAAAGTTTTCCCCCAACTGGAACTGTGTGTGCATCTGGATATCTGTGTGTGTGTGTGTGTGTGTGTGTGTGTCTGTGTTTCTTTTGTTATCTAACTGACAAGGAAACATCAAACAAATTTTCTGTTGCTTGAAGATGTTTTGTCTGTCACATGAAAGTGATCGCATTTATTAAGAAACCACTGAATCCCACTGTGTGTATGTGTATATATACTGTATGTGTGTATATATATATATATATATATATATATATATATAAATATAAATTATTTGATTTGATTTTTATATTTTCTGTTATCAAACCACCGGTACTGTGAGTGTTGATTTGTAAGGTTGTCAAATTCTAAATTCACTCCTGCAACAGCTACCCTTTCATCCCAAACTCATGTGGCTTGGCGTCTATTGCAATCCAATGCAAACCTGCAGCGTGATTCAGTCGGATGTTTACAACCTTCTCATATACCATTGATCTACGCTGCACGGCTGCACAGGAGGCTTAGTACATACTCTGTATGCTTGTCAGTGGAGAGCTCATGACCTTCTATTGACAGTTCTTATATGGGGTGTCACCTTGTGGATCAATTCCCCCTCCACAGTAGAAACTGAATGCCACCCCACCTCCAGGAAGCCAGCGTACACAGCATGTCAAAATTCCATATGGATGATGGGGGGGATGGAAATCTAATCATTCCCCCAATGCTCCGAATAAATCTGCCTGCAAAGCATTATTCCAATCAAAAACATAATCTCCTAAATGTTTGTATTCATCAACCCTGTCACCTCTCCTAATCCGCGCCTTTGCTCACTTCTCATTGGCATCCTGAACCTAAATGCTGCTTTCCACATAAAGTCATGAATATTTAACATCGCTGCTGAGTCATAGGAGAACAATTTTCATGCCAGCACCTAACAACAAAAGATTTCCATTTTTTAACATGTAAATATGGCAGAGACAATTACAAAGCAACAACAAGAGGCTTTTATTCCATCAGTGATTCACAACCCTAATCCCTCCTCTCAGGCGATTTGTCCTCCCACTGGTGGAGATTGAAAATGTGACGTGTCTGCAGCTTATGGCCCAAACTGCCATACCCTATTCATACATTATTTGTTTATTATTCTCTTCGACCTTTATTTTCCCTTGGCCCCATGACAAATTGTTGTGAAATTTCTTGACTGATATACAGTCCAATGTGTGTTGAATTCAGAGTATACTAAACCATGCCTGCTTATATATTCTTGTATAACATTTACTTTGAGGGCAAATAAACAAAACTGCTCATACTGGAGAAGAGGGAAAACATTCTGCTGTAAAATCACAGGGCGATGTACCACTGCTCTTTGAGAAGTGGTGGCGAGTGAGCAATCTAAACCCATAGGAAGTGACTTTTTTAGCTAGAGGCGAAAGGTGAGAGAGTGAGGCCGGGCTGAACCATCAGGCCGTGGCCTCTGTTCATTATCCCTAAATGATACTAGGTTCACTACAGTTCCCAGATCAAGGGGACTGTGGAGGTTGGAGTCGTGATTGATCACCACAGGAAATGTTGCATGAGCTAAAATCCACAGGGGCGCTCAGTGGTCAGCTGAAGTGTGACGATGGTCATGACGTGCCATAAAGGATCATTAGAGAAAAGAGGTTTTTGTAGCACGATTCAATTAATGGAGTACGACCATTTTCAGTATGCCAGTTTGAATTTTTAAGTAAATCAAGACTAGCCTGTAAAAGGACTCAAATTTACAGTATAAAAGTACATGTTGTCAAATACATGTTGAACTACAGTTGAAGAAATTATGATAAGGAGAGTTGTATCAAAACAAATAGGGAAGAAAAAATACACATTTGAAGCTATCAATCTGCCTGAATGTCTGTGATCAGGATTTTTTTTTTTTTTTCGCTCTGTTTATTTTAATTAAACAATTAATCTCAGTTTGATTGAAGCGCTTACAAAATGTATAAGGCAAATGGTGTAGTGAAATGCAGGCTATCACATTGCATTTGTCTGTGAGAAATGTTCCTTGTTTTATCCCTAATGAGACAATTGATTTTATTTGACACATATTGACTTCTGTTGTTTCTTTATTTTTGCTCCAGCAAACTCTACCAACTGCTAGGCATTAGTTAGAAAAAAAGACTGTGCCTTAAGATGTGGTTCGCTAGCTGTGTAAGATGCTGCATTCTCATGCTTTAGCATATACATTATGCAGCGTATTGTCCCGCAGCGATTGAATAACTTTAGAACCACACTGTGTCAGTGCTACAGTGCTGTTACTGCTTCAGGCACTGGAGAACTACTCACTCCTTGTGATATACCTGGCTTTGTTTTGTTTACAATGAACTTGTTGTACATGAAATATAAACTGTTTTCTAGCTTTTAAAACCAAAAAGAGCTGTCATGAATCATGCTATGCTTTAGTAGGATTCACTGACAGACAGATGTTCAAGCACAAATAGAAACAAGCTAATGAGACATTCATAATGTCGCATATCCATTGCACATTGACACCCATTGGTACAATACAAAAAGAGATTAGCCCCTGCTAATCAATTAACTACTCAAAAGCATGAATAATGTTACGGCAGAGGGTGAGCAAGCCGCATTTTGTAAGTTAGGGGTCATTCCACCACTCAGATAAACCTGTCCATTATTAACAGAATCCAAGCAATTTGCTTTGCTCAGCCTTCCTCCCTGGGCTATATTTCATAATAAAACATTAAAAAACCACATCAGTAGTACAGTCATGAAGACTAGAATCCTGTACAGTCCAGTATTTCCTATCTGAAATAGTGCATTGGGAGCCAAGGTGTATTGTCTTTCTTTTATGTTATTAATGATACTATGGTCTAGTCCCTGTCAGAGCAGGATGAATTGGTCGGCAATGAACCCTGCAAAAGAGTCAACTACTTTGCATCAATCCATCTGAAGTGAACTTCAACCACTAAAGATACACTACCAATCAAAAGTTTGTGGTAACTTTCAAATTTCCATACCACTCTATTATAGACAGAATACCAGCTAATCTGAGTGGGGGGCTGATCTTTAATGTAATATCTACATTGCCCATTATCAGCAACCATTTATCCAAGGTTCCAAAGGCACATTCCATGTACTAATCTAATCTAATTTTAAAAAACTAACTGAGAAAACATTGGAGAACCCTTTTGCAATTATGTAAGAACATAATGTGATCTGAAAACAATGCAACTGATCTCATCCATCCGTGCGCCGGACGCATGGGTCAAAAGGGTTGTACTTGTGTCTTTATTCATTCATAGGTATGTTTTGGACGTAAAATGCAATAAACCAACCAGAGTGTCAACTCCCATTTTTGCTATTATGATGGCGGATTTGCACTGTAATATTTTTATTTGTAATCTTTTGCGTGTGTGAGCTGCTGCACCTCCCTATGTGTGTGTAACAAGTATAGTATGATAGCGCTCTGCATACGCCTAGGCACATTTAATAATTCAATGTTAAAATAACAGTGAAATGCTGCGCTATGGACTTTAGACCAGGTTGTTGTTGGTAAATGGCGCGAACACTTACGGCTGCCTCTAGATAGCCATACGCCAAGAATTGACACACCTTCCTATAATACCAGCATGCCCATGGGCGCAAAGATGGCCGCAAGTGCATTTGCGTCAGACTTTGAGCCGTGCCTAGTGCAAGAAAAGGCCCAAGATCTGAATTACTGAATACTGTAGTGGGAACCTTTTACTTCATTGGGTACAAAATGGCCAGTTACACTTCAAATTATCGTAAAAGTCATTACATCTAAAAAGATACTCCCTCTACATTCATATTCAGTGAATTTAGTCTTTGCCCAGGAGGAGTGAGTTGTCAGACAGCGTCCACTGTTCATTGGATGTTTTTACCCTGAACTGTAAGACGCCAACAGTGGTGGCCAAATCACTGCCCATCTCTTCCTCCTGGCTTCCAGCTTGGGCTCCTCTCCTGTTCCATAACCAGCAAGAGGCGCTTTCTCCTGTCTCCCCCATCCTGTGAGCTGCTGACTTCTTCTCATTCCATTGGCTGTGAGCGTTCTCCATACTGACTGGGCAGGGAATCCTCTACAGCCAACCTCGACTACATGTGCAGTGTTAGCACACTGGTTTAATATTCTGTCCAATTACATTAGCATCCGTAAGAAGTTGATTGTCATCTCCATATTCTTCACCCTTTTTTTGTAGTTTTACTTTTAAAGCACTTTTTAGAGATACTGTTAATCTCCACTGGACCTTGTTTTCCATTATGTTATCAGCTGTGGCTCTGCTTCTTTTTTTTACCATAGATCTGCACCAAAGCTCAGCAGCTTCATTGTTAAAAGGCAGTATGGTTTCTTCCTGTCCCTTCTCTCACACTCTCTCTCTCTCTCGCGCTGTATTTGTCTCTGTCCCACTTGTCTTTATTCAAATAAACAATGTGCAAGTGTGGTTCACATGCTTGTCCTCCTAAAGGGTGCATTGGCTTATTCATTAAGAAGCAAAGCTTGCGGTTTACTCCAACTAATGTGATTGACAGAACACCTCTTCTCTGACTGCTCTCTTTCCTCTCTCACCTGTCACAGCTCTGTTCATCCCACTGACATCCCACCAACTCTCTCTCCCTGGATCAAAGGATTAAGCCTGGGAGGACAGCAATTGCTCTGCTTTACCTGGAAGAAAAATGTAAATCACAACTCAGATATATTAAATCCGGGATCATCGTAATAAGGAGATACTTTTTTCTGCAAATATGCAGCAATTATGGTGCATGGATTTGAAAGTATTGTGTATGTATGTGTATTCACACAGTATTTATAGAACATTTAGAGCAGTGTCATTGGGGGCTTATAGTGTGACAGTGCTTTCTGAAATTCCGTCATCAAGCCATCATGAAGATTTGCTAAAACAAACGCACAAGTTTTTAAGGTGTTATTGGAGTAAAAACATGGGGGCTTTAAACCATCTGCTAACATCAGTGTGCATGCACACCTTATTCACAGCTGTATTATATACTGTAATATAAATGACAAACTCCTGTGATAGCCAGAAAAGAAATGAATAATACAAAAACTGTAAACGGAGGAACACGCAACCTTTGGAAGATAGAAAAAATAAACCTATATTTCTAATTTGGAGTAACCCAAAATATTTCAAAAGTATTTACCTGACTGCGCACTTAAAACAAGTAACAATACGTAACTTTTGCTGAGCAGCAGCAACGAAAGCCTCTGCTGCCACAGGTGGTAGAGTGCTGGCATATTTCATTCTGCTCATATACAGTGGCTACGGAAAGTATTCAGACACCTTTTACATTTTTCACTCTTTGTTTCATCGCAGCCATTTTACAAAAAATAAAAAAAGTTAAATTTATTTCCCATTAATGGACGCTCAGCATCCCATCTTGACAGAAAAAAAAACAGAAATGTAGAAATGTTTGCAAATGCAATTTTTTTTAAAAACTTAAAACTGAAATATCACATGGTCATAAGTATTCAGAACCTTTGCTGTGACACTCATATTTAACTCACATTCTGTACATTTCTTCTGATCCTTGAGATGGTTCTACTCCTTTGTTGGAGTCCTGCTGTGTGTAATTAAACTGATTGGACTTGATTAGGAAAGGCACACACACACCTGTCTATATAAGACCTTACAGCTCACAGTACATGTCAGAGCAAATGAGAATCATGACGTCAAAGGAACTGCCCAAGGAGCTCAGAGACAGAATTGTGGCAAGGCACAGATCTGGCCAAGGTTACACAACAATTTCTGCAGCACTCAAGGTTCCTAAGAGCATGATGGCCTCCATAATCCTTAAATGGAACAAGTTTGGGATGACCAGACCTCTTCCTAGACCTGGCCGTCCAGCCAAACTGAGCAATCGTGGGAGAAGAGCCTTGGTGAGAGAGGTAAAGAAGAACCCAAAGATCACTGTGGCTGAGCTCCAGAGATGCAGAAGAGAGATGGGAGAAAGTTCCACAAAGTCAACTATCACTGCAGCCCTCCACCAGTCGGGGCTTTATGGCAGAGTGGCCCGACGCAAGCCTCTCCTCAGTGCAAGACACATGAAAGCCCGCATAGAGTTTGCCAAAAAATCCATGAAGGACTCCCAGACTATGAGAAATAAGATTCTCTGGTCTGATGAGACCAAGATTGAACTTTTTTGGTGTTAATTCTAAGCGATATGTGTGGAGAAAACAAGGCACATCTCATCACCTGCCCAATACAATCCCAACCGTGAAACATGGTGGTGGCAGCAACGTGCTATGGGGGTGTTCCGCTGCAGGGACAGGACTGGTTGCAATTGAAGGAAAGATGAACGTGGCCAAGTACAGAGATGTCCTGGAAGAAAACCTCATCCAGAGGTCCCAGGACCTTAGACTGGGCCGAAGGTTCACCTTCCAACAAGACAATGACCCTAAGCACTCAGCTAAAATAACAAAGGAGTGGCTTCAGAACAACTCTTTGACCATTCTTGAATGGCCCAGCCAGACCCTTAAACCCAATTGAGCATCTCTGGAAAGACCTAAAAATGTCTGTCCACCAACGTTCACCATCCAGCCTGACAGAACTGGAGAGGATCTGCAAGGAAGAATAGCAGTTTCCCCAAATCCAGTTGTAAAAAACTTGTTGCATCATTCCCAAGAAGACTAATGGCTGTCCCAGGTCAAAAGGGTGCTTCTACTCAATACTGAGCAAAGGGTCTGAATACTTATGACCATGTGATATTTCAGTTTTTTTCAGTCAAGATGGGGTGCTGAGTGTACATTAATGAGAAATAAAATTAACTTTTTTGATTTTTGGAAAATGGCTGCAATGAAACAAAGAGTGTAAAATTTAAAGGGGTCTGAATACCCTCTGTACCCACTGTTTAAGATAAGAAAAACTTTGTTTGTCACAAGTGAGAGAAATTTGTCTTTAACAGGGCAGGCTCAAATGACATAAAGTTGTTCTGAACTACAAAGGGTACACAGCATTCTAACTGGTGGAAAACAGGTGTTGTACATCATTTCCATTGCTTAGAAAGCTAATAAATGTATTTAAGTTATGTAGTGTCGCTTTGAACATAATTTTGTAAGCCAACACATGCTTGTGAATATTTGAGCCATTTAGTGAATCTTTTATTTGCTTTACGGGGCTGAGTTGCTCTGACAGTGTAGACAGAACTACAAAGACGCTATAGCTACATGCAATAATATGTGACATGCTGTATATGAATGAGATTTTTTATTAAATGGAATTGCTTATACATCATTTGTGTGATCAAAAAGCACTATCCTTAACACATTAGGTGGTGTTTATTGAAATACGGTATACATGAAGTATTTGTTTTTCATTATAATATTGCCCTGGATGCTGCAATGCCAGGGTCCTTCTAGTTCAATCTGGCCATAATCTGTCCTGAATACCATTAAGTATGTTTCCACTGTTGCAGCACTGTGCACACATTTCATCATCCATACATTTCATTCTCATGAGCTTACTAGGAAAAAAATCTCTGCCAAGCAGGGAATGTTATTTGCATATCACTGAATGGTGTCGTCAAAAAAAATTCCACAGCTCTTGATCTTCAAGATCTTTGTTAGTCGCCATTTTTTACAAGATCTGAGGCTCGGCGTGTTCTCAACCACATGAAAACGGAGCACTGGGAACACCAGCATGTACTGCGATGAATACATACAGAACACGGTGCAATTATTCAGAGACCTTTCATGGGACTGTTCAACCTCTCGTACAATAACAATTTTGTTTGTAGCCTAGTAGACAAAAGACTCCGAATGTTTAATCTTCTGGACTCATTTGGGACTTGTGAATAACAGCTTGTGAGCACAGACAGCATTAACTGCCTTAATATTTGGTTTTGAAGCATGACTTTGAAGCCAGGCGGGTCAGCTACGGTGTAGCTAAGAGTGGGAATGTATTTTCTGAGGCATGGGGTCTGGACAAACACATAAACAAATATTTGGTTTTATGTGTTTGTTTGGCCGTGGCTAACCTTTCAGTTTATGGTTGCTTTGCTTGTTTGTTTTTTTGGCACAAGAGCCAGAGGCTGTAGTTTCAGACATTAGGCAACAATTTGCATTTTTGCTTGTTTCCTGCCCTACTTGTGACATTTTCCAGTGAAAAATAGCTAAAATGTTCTCTAAAAGCATAGTGGATAAATAATGTCATCTGAAAGGAATGTTCCTGGAAACTGTGACATGCACGCTGCATTATTGCTCTTTCAGCTGTTGAGTGTCTGCTCCTTAAAGTAATCCCAAGGACGGTAAAAAGCAAATTCAAAAAAGCAAAAGGTCAGCTTTTTCTTTTTTATTTCTACTCAGAAACACCTCTTCATTTTGTCTGCAGATGCCTACATTTGTGTGGAGTGATGAGATTGATTGTGTGAATAGTGAGTGCTCAGCAAAGTCTTGATGGACGTGGAAAAGGGAAATTTCCAGTGACAGAGTACAGTAGATTAAAGATTAAGTGATGGAGGTCTGAATGGAGAGCTTGGACTTCTTGCTGCATTGCAAAAGCTTTAAATAGCGTCAGATATTTGAAACGGACTCTTTGTTCACGCGGGAGCAAGAACTCTTACAGAAATCCATTATGATAGTCTCTACAGAGAGAGAAGGCCTTGGCAGCACTGCTCACTAGTATTATAATATGAAAGTACTGCATATTAAAGCCCATTTTTGTATTGCTGCTGAATTCAAACAAAGAAATCTAAATTATTCCACTTTTTCAGCAAAAGTGCTGAGTTTTTCCAACAAAATGTATGTGCTGACAGTTCTTTGAGCTTACTGTCATACATCTAAATATACAGTTTACCTGTAGTGTGTACTGTATAATGAAAATGTTTCTGAATATGTTTGCTACTCTAAATACTTGCTGCATTTTCAGAAATAAGCTGGGTTTTAGCAAATGAATAATGGTAATTTACTAATGCAGTTTTTTGATTTATTGAATTTAAAGGAGGAAAAATGTGTGATCAGTCAGTCAATAGTGAACTATTCTTTAGTATTTTTTTAATTCTGGCTTGTTTTTAGACATTTTCCCATTCATTCTATTCCAATTTGGGATGTCCAATTCAATCCCTATTCACTGCAGTCTTTGTCACTGTTCTGCTGTTCGTGGCATGCAAACACACACATGCTTCAAACAACTGACCCTACACTGAGCCACTACCAGAAAGTTAAATGTCACAATTCAGCTTGGCAACTGTAAGGCATGGCAGGTCTGTCAGGCTATAAAAGAGCCTGACAGGCCACAGTGTTCCAAGCATGAGAGATCTGGGAGATGGCTCCCAGTTGCTTTTATAGTATAGTGGTTGTGTCCTGTTCTTTATTGGAGTTTATCTGTGATATATTGGCCAAAGACATTTGTTTCTCATTCTTGACAACATTTACTCATGTACAAGTAAGAAAATAGCTTAATATATCTTGTTTGAGTAAAAATCTGAACAGATCTCAGTTAGCAACAACAACTAACAGTATGATTTTGTGCATGTTTCCTTATAATACTGTGAACAATGCATATCCTTTATTTCCATATCTTCTACATGAATCATCATTTGACAAGATGCTGATGCTTTTTGCTCCTTTTGTTGTTGTTTGGTGCTAACTTGCAACATCCTGATTTTCACATAAGTCAACCAGAAACATGAAAAAGTCAGAGATAGACATACAGAATTAGCTGCAGCTGATTCCTGAGGCAAATTCCAAAAAATTATAAAATCTTTCAGTGACAAGTGACAGCCAGCAAACCCACGGTCACTGAGCTTGCTTTTAATAATTTTGTCTGTCAAGGCCCAAATAACTCTTTAATTCTGACCAGATGCGGACTACTTTCATGGGTGGCAGGAGACCGGAAATAACTCCTTTCCTTACGGCATTGGTAGCCTACTGGCTGTTTTGTTGAGTGGCCACTCTTGAGGCATTCTTCATTCTGGATTATTTAATAGCCTACTCTTTTTTGTAATTGAAGTGAATGTTGTTCTGGGCCAACAAGCCTACACTGCTCAGATGTGTCCCTCAGTTCCTGGTTGACCATCTGTGGAGGGGAGATTGAGAACAGCTATAGAATACCATGGCCAAGTGGAGAAATGGCTTCCACATAACACCAATGTCACCAGTAGTGTCAAAGTATTTTTGGAAAAGAAGAAAAGAGCAGGATACTACTGATTTGACTGGTTTTAAAAAATAAAAGTCTGACTATCTGTAAGCCTCAAGCTAAGTCTGCAGCTAAGGCCTATGGGAGGAATACTACAGTGGTTTCCTGATGGTGTTTGACAGACCTCACAGAATTCAAGATCAATAGAGTCCCATCCCTTTTATTAAACTGTGATGAATCTGGAGTGCAAGAGTATTTTGTTGGCGAGAAATTTGTAGAGAAGATAGGAACCTAACCTGCAGTAACTAGAGAAGAAAACATTGACCATGTGGTAGCTGGATTTACACTTCTGTTTTAAGGGGAAATTGTGTGGTGGTAGATCAACAGGGCTACAATGAAAACAATGTATCAAATAATGCGAAAGAAACATAATCTGCAGCTCCCTTCGGCTATGTGGAGATTCAGCACGTTGTTTAACTGTCTAACCCACAACTTTACTGTTAAGGTTCACTCTTACTGCTCTCAGTAGTGTTTTTGGCAGCAGCAGGCAGCAGTTTTCAGCAAAAAAGCTCTAAAAGTCCACAGTAGAGAGACACAATTAGCAACTGGTAAACATTGTGGAACATTTAGTAGCTGAAAAGCCAGATATTTCCCTCAAGAGTTAATAGGAACCAAATCCAGCAAAGAGTGGACTTACATTCATCAAGTGGCCAGACACATGACTTCAAATCAACACTGATGTGACTATTACTGCTGGATGTGTAAATAATAATGGACTAGATGGCAAACATTAGTTATCTAGCTCTTAGACTGACATGGTCAATATGGCTAGTTAATGTTGCAGCCTGTTTGTATTGCTATGATAAATGGCTAGTTAATAATACATTGCCTTCTAATTTATGCTGAATAATCAAAGCCAGTAAGTTCCTCAAGTCTGCTCTACTGCAGTTTGGTGGTTTGCAATAAATTAATCTGTGGCAAAGCTGACAAGTGACAACCATTGTTTCCTTTTTACTGTCCCACTGTAGGTAGGTTAATATTCAACACACACAATATGTAATTATAGATTTAAAAAGTGGAAAGAGGTGAATTTCTCTGTAGATAATTGAAAAGAACATGAAGTCAAAATGTCTGCAATGTATTACTTTGTCCATTAAATGTGATGGAAATAGGAAAGTGCTAATGGTTATAATGGGCAGCCAAGGTTTAACAAGTCAAATTATTATTATTATTATTATTATTATTACTACAACTACTGCTAAGGGGGAATGGCCTTCAGAGTATTTCTGATTATCACCTGAGTTGTAAAACTCTTGGTTTAAAAATCAAGTCGGTTTAAGGCTCCCAATGTGCATTAGGGCAAGAAACATTCAGATTACTTGTGCCATACCATCTGATTTGTACCTTTTCCTATTGTCTTCTTCATAGCCACCAGTGAGTCTTATGGGTATTAACTGCTACTCAACATCCCATGTGAGTTGTCAGTAACAAAATCTAACATTTTATAACTGTTGGCCATAACAAGCCCTGTAGTTTGTGTTAAGGATGATTGAGGATATGTTTAAAAGTAAACTTACAAATGCACATTGACATTTGAAAACATACTACCAGAACTGACAAGCCACTGAGGGGTCATTGCAGTGAAATGAATCACAGTCAGCTTTACTGCCAAATAAGTGTGGACACATACAAGGAATTTGACTCCGGCTTTCTGTTGTTCTCACGGTAAATACACAGAAATAGACATATGGCTAAAAACAAGGACAACAAAGCAGAAAAAGGTAAACAAACTGTTTGATACTATGTACAGATACACATGAAAAGGCATGCTATCAATTAAGAATCCTGAAAATCAGATTTATGAATGCAACAATGTCAATAATCAAGAATGTTAACAAAAAAAATGCTGTTATGCTATGAAGAAAAAAAAATAGGTTTGTAGTGAAATTTTCTCCCTTTTCCTTTAGTCAGCCTTTCTCTCTTCCCTCTCTGAAAGTCACAGAGATATTGAAGCAAAATATTCTTAGAAACCTTTGATATAAGTTTACCATGGCAGATAAGGAGGTTATGCAAATATGGATGAATGCATGGTGAAAAATGTAGCTCCATGCAGCGATGGGGACTTGTGTGACCTCTCTGCTGTTCTCAGTATAGTTTAAAGGCCCCACACAGTGATGGTTTCACTGAGCTCCCCCACCCTATAACGTATAATGCATATTGAATGCATAATATGTTTGTGTTCATGCCTTGGAAGGCATTATGTCAAAGGGTGGAAGTTTTTTTTTAGCCGTGCCAGTGGCTTGGCTCTTTAAATAGCATTGTCGGTCGGTCTGTCTGCTGGTCAGTCCACCACATATCTCAACAACTATGGATTAAAATGAAAATATAGTACACATGCATGAACCCCAGAGGATTCCGCCTAATGATTTGTGAGTTGTCACTGTGGAAGCTGATGAAGCTGCATTACTAAAAAGATGCACACTGAGCTGCTGAAGTAAAGCATATATGTAATGGGAGGTTAAAAAATATCCATTGGCGAAGGCTGTGTTTTCCAATATGGTGATTTCTTCCCCTGGAAAATAAGAGTAATGTTTTTATGATGGAATTATTGATCTTGTATTCATAACACTGGATATAATCAGCCAGTAAGCTGACTTTTTTTTCAACCAGATATAATTGATGCTAAGCTAATTCTGTGGCTACTGCTGAGCAACAAGCATTGGTGGGGGTTGTTATTGTGACCATATTTTGGATTACTGTTTGGTTCATCGCTACATTGCCTTGGCTGCCCTGGGCTGCAGTTGTACACATGGGAGAGTGAGCAGTTTCGCTTTGGATGCTGTGTTGAAACTTAGCAGGCTGCATTGCCTCAGGTAAGGAAGCATGGTGGTGCATTTTCATTTCCTTAATATCCTTATTGGCATAACTATGCAGAGATCTGTGAAAGGCGTAGAATGACTGCTCAGACAGCTAAAACCTCACTTACACTGCAATCTTTGTAAGGAAAGGATTCTCACATCAGGTGCAGTATTTCATATTTTGAACAAAGCTATTGCAAGTGTGTCATAATATTGTGACCTATTTCTCTTATCAACACACTGTACTAATAGACTTTTGGCATGATGGATCATGGGATGAAAAGGCTGTCAGATGACTGAAGATCTAATCTTTTTCCATGTATTATATGAACTACGAATTAGCAAAGATAACAAGCATGCATTGCATGCCAAAGCATGATTGGTTTGGGAGTCTAAAGGCTTCTGACTAAGTATGCTTAGTTTGCAGATCTGAAGTGTGACCCAGTTATGAGGGAAATTCTTTTGGATTTGTAGTGGAGTTTAATGCATCACAAAGTGAGCGCAGTATGGTATTTACTATTTACTCCTCACCAAGATCACCATTTTAATATTCTCTGCAGTAACATGCTATTTAAAGGAATTAGTTTCACAGCAGCTTTCATCACATGAAACCTCTGTTTCTTAATGTTCCCTTTCATTTGGCGGTCTTTTAAGTGATCTTTACGTTGGGTCTCTTAATGTCAAGTCTTGTAACAGTGATAATTTCTAAGGCACTTTAGATGCAAAACACTGCCAACACCTTTCGGGGGGGTAAAATGAGAAAGTAAATTGCAATGCAGTCTATCCCTTTCCCCAGGGACAGTAAATCCATGCGGCGTGTACTTGTCTGGAACTCCCTTTGAATACAATTGAAGTGTTCAGAATAGTATCATCTCAGGTCCTCGCCTATATCTGTGATGCTTAACATATTCTTAACTTCATTGAAATAAAGACTGTGTAAGGAAAAGTGTTTGAGTCTGAAGTATACATTAAAACGGTAAACCATTAACATTTCTGTTTCAAGGACTGAACACAATTAAAAAGCATTTTAAAAGAGGCTGTGTATTGTTGTGTTCAGAATTACATGAGCTAGAACCTGCTTTCATCTATCACACACTGCACATACTTTGTCGAGGTGTGATAACCATGTTGGTTATCTGTGTGTAACAGTTTTTGGTTTGTGTTTTCCCAACCTGCCTGTTGTAACGAGTACGTGTCTACAGCTTTGCTGTGGCTGCGTGAGCATGTACTTAGGCATGCATGGTGGCATTCAATTCAGTTCAATTTTATTTATAGTATCAAATCATAACAACAGTTATCTTGAGACACTTTACAGATATAGTTGGTCTAGACCACACTATAATTTATAAAGTACATACATTTAAATTTCCAAATGTTATATATTATATTTCATTCTGGACCAAAGTCAGGGACCAACCGGCTGACATATAGAACCTAAAACATAGAGCCATAGCCTAATAAACACTATTGCATAACATGTATGCTTCATCGTATACGAAAGTAATAGCATTTGATTGGGATGTCCTTGCAGAGTTCAGATATGGTTACTTTATTTTAAGTGACATAAGAACACTTTGATACTTTGAATGTGCTTGCGCATTTTCCTAAATACAATCCATCAATTGATTTTATGGTTTCTCTGCATCAGAGCCTCCATGACTATTATAAAAGCAATTTCACCTCCCGTGTCTAAAATCCCTCCAAAGGATTAATTAGACAGAGACCACCACCACCACCCAATTATCTCATCAATTAACTTTCTAAAAGCAAGTGAGGACTTAATTAGGGAAGTGTCTATTTTAAGGACGTTTTAACCCTAAGCTGTCACCCCACAAGTAATGATGCAGTCCAGTGGCCTTCTCACCCCTTCCCCTGTTTTGTGGCATTGGTGTGTAAAAAAAACTAAAAGAAGAATCCCTCCTTGCATTAATTCATGATTTCATTCTTTTCGAGGGAAAGGGGTAGTGGAACAAAAAAAAAACAGTTCATGGCTAGCTAAAAGATTGTATCTTCTCTCTTGGTTCTAAAAAGTGAAGCACAGGTGATTGGACCCCCATCTTGTCTATCTCGCCCTAATGAAATTCCTCTCTAGATCCACTGCTGTCCTGTCTGCTGCTCAAGTAAGCCTCAATACCTCACTACTAATACCAGTGATGCACAGGAGATCACTGTAACTTCAACAAGGCTTTTGTTTTTGAATCACGGGTCCAGAAGTCTATCTGATTCAACACTGTAGTGTATTGTGCGAATCAGATGGGCACAAACAAATCAAAAGTAATTAGCTGCAATGAGAGACATGCATACAGTTATACTGTATGTTACATATGTTATAGTATAGTCACAGGTAATCAGTAGGAGCACATGAAAATGGATTTGCCCAGAACTTGCACTAAGTGAAGTACTTTGATGTATTCAGAATCCAAATGCTATTGCTATTGCTAATGTTATTGACCTTTAAGCAGTGTAAGCTTTACCTGACTAAACTCTCAGCTGATACTCTACGCATGTTTGAATTTTGGCATTCTTGAGTGGTGAGTCCAAGGCTGGATAAATCAGTCCTGCATAAATCAGGACTTAATTTTAGTCCCAAATCAGTTTATTGCCAGCTAAATAAACAGCTATGCTTTAAGTGAAAAATTATCAGAGCTTTTGAGATAAGACACAATTGTCAAACTGTTTTGACCTTTTGATAGTAAGGACAGAACTCTGTAGAATGAAGGATACAGAAATAATGTTCTGTTCATTTTACATGGTTGTATAAAGCTCTAAGAGAAAGAACAGTGTGGTGCATATAAAAAAAAATGTTCAAACATGTTTTTAGGCTCAAAGCCAATCAAATATAAATGTTCAAAGTAAGTCTATGAGCGGAATTGCTAAAGCAAGTATCACAGATCACCATTCCTGTTTGACTCAGGATTCAGTAATTCAGACTCTGCTTACTCAATCTCATGCAAAAATAATCAGATGGACAACGAAAACAGATTTTTTAAAACTCTATGAACATTAGTTTGGGTTTCCACTGGTTTAATTAGAAGTAGAATTAGAAATTAATCTATCTATGTAACTAGAATTTTCTAAGAAAAACATGCCTATGGCTTATAGAACAAAGACACAATAGGGCGGATATTCCTTCAATGCAGTACATCAGTAAGCAGACTAGAATGTCAACAGACCTGTGCAGGCCCATCAAAGTGCTACACATTTTTCATTTATAACAGACAGGGAATCAAAGAATGCACCCTTCAAACTTAGAGCCAGTTACACAATGTCTTCTACTGCCCCCACTTCACTATCTGCGTGCCTTTCATCCCTTCCTCTTGGAGAGGGACAGCGGATTCTCTTTCTTCTGCTCATCGGCCCCTCTGTTTGATCTCTGTAATTCAGCTAATGAGGCTGGGCCTCTGGCAGGCAGCTGGCACACACACTAAAGGCAGCCACACTGAAATGTGCCCCTAGATCTCAGTTAGCAGCATAGCGCCACCCCATCTGACTCAGCAGCCAACTCTGAGCCAGGGCGCCGTTGAACAAGGTGGAAAAATCACACTTAATTACCTGCCGCTGGAAAATCAGCAGAATTTAGAAATAATGATATCTAGGTCAGCTTGATCTCAGCAATAAAACTCCAGAGAGCTTTGAGTTGAACCTGTCAAGGTGATCCCAGCAAATTCATTTCACTCTTAATTTTGTACATGTTTACAGAACATAGTGATTAATCTTATTTTGCCAATGAAATAGGCGAGTGGGCAATTTGTTCTACATTATGAAGTAGTGCTGAAATGTTCTCCTGTAAAGAATGATTATATTGGAGCAGTCAATCGTTCCATCGGTCACGCCCCCGTTATCAAATAGGTGGTGTCCCCATCAATTCAACTTTGGCACATGTCAGCAGCAATCTAAATTCTCTGAAAAAATTATAAGTTATATGTAGTGTGGAATATGAAATGTGCCAGACAGATTTGTCTCTGGAGCGCTGGGGAACATCTGAGTCAGCGGTCTTTAAGGCAAATGCAAACCTCTCAAAAATGCTAATCTTTGATTTCTTCTAGATTAGTGGGACTAAAGCTGAGCTGTAGATGCAGAAACACAAGTAGCTGGCTGCCATCCTGCTTCTGTCTCCTAAGCATCTGATTACTGTAAATGGAAACCTGATGCTGTATCCTCTTATCATCGGTTTTGAGAAAAGGACATTCTTTGCTGATGTTAAGAAAGATTATTTTCCCAGCTTGTTTTATCACCAATGTTTTGATGACGAGTATATCTAAATGTTAAAATTCTGCATCACTTTTGAGTAGAAGTTGATAGTGTCAGATGGTGGCACACATGCCATCTGCACTGTGATTTAACGTCTTAAACAGTATTCAAAGAAATCTTGTTGGCACTTTGTCCGCATAGTTGGTATCAGCCTCCCTCACACTGGCTCCCTTACAAATAACTGCGATGATGTCGCTCACAGCGATAAATAAATAGCGTATCCCTTACTGGGAAGAGGATGACATGCTCACTGTTGCTATTATTTCCATGTCTGTTTGCTGTGGTAGCCATCTGACCTGAGGTTTGTTCACTCAAAGTGAAAGCCTCCAGCCTCTTTGGAGCGAGGGTATAGGAGCCATGTCTGCTCTGTGCCCTGCTTGAATGCCATGTCCTGGAGCCAGGCGCAGATGGCATGAAAGAAACCCTGAACTGCAGAGAAAAACCTAAGGCATCCACCTGGGGCCTCACAGGGTGGCATCATGGTGGAACAAACTCAATGTTCACACCACCAGGATCCAGCTCTGGCTTTTTGAGGTCTTGGAAATGTTAGCACTCTCTGCTTTACTTTCTCTTCTGCATATATTCAGACCACAGGAAATATGAAATATGATGGACATGAGTCAGCATATATGAAATACCATAGTTTAACTGCTTACTGAAGATCTGAAATACTCAACATAGCATTCACAGGTACAGCGAACATGTACCAGCCTTCTTTGCCTCCCACAGCCGACAACAATTCCCCGAGCGCCCGGTGGTGTGGTGGGTGTCCTCCATGCCTTTCAGCGTCAAATTGTAGTTTATTTCCTCCTCAAAAATAGGAACTTTCATGTAGTTACATAGTTATTGATATGGTCGTAACTACTACAGTGCTCAATTACCTATTTTTGAGAGGGAAATAAACTAAAATTTACAATTTTTGTCGGCTGCGGGAGGCGAGGAAGGCAGGGACGAGGGCTGGATCCACAAAATGGATGTGCTGTAAATACACATGGAACTGCTGCGTTATGATTTTCACAAAAGCCTGGCTGAACACACTTATCAATAGCAGCTATCCGCTAGCAGCTAACCAGGAAAGCTACCAGCCAGCAAGATTGAGACAGGGTAGGTGAATTAAAACAATGTCTGACTTGAAAATGCATGTATTGTTATGATGTTATGTAAGGGCCCTGTTCATGTTGTACATACATATTAATTGCATTATGTGTCTGTTAAGAGGCACAAGGGCACTCTACAACTTGCCCCGTTAACTGCTGTTTTAGCTCAGTGGAAGCTTGTACACGTAGCTGCAGCTTCTCAGTGTTGCCTGCACAAATTCAGGTTCGTTTTTTTCTAAATTACTCGCATATTTATAGGGAGCAAGATTAACATAAAAATTGGCCGGAATTCTTCTTTAACACCAGCATGTTGTTGCTAGCATACTGATGTTAGCACTTAGCTTAAAGCAAAGTACAGCCCCATACAGCTGCTAGCATGGCTGTAGATTCTAAAGCTGGAATTCCACTCTAAGCGTAATAGGCCACTTTCCGGCTCCACTGTTGTTCCGGCTGTGGTTTTGTTCCACCCTTCACAGTGTGTCATCAATCCACACCAGGAGCTTTTCAGAAGTGGAGTGTTTTGCCTGCCGACTTGCAGATTTAGTTGATTTAGTAATTTTTTCCTGGATATGTGAAACTCTTTGCCTGTTGCCTGTGACCTGTAGCTGTAAAAAATAGACCTAGCACATACGGTATGTTAACCCTCCTGTTGTCCTTGGGTCAAATTTGACCCACTTTCCAAATGTTTTTATAGTAGAAATTTGGTTTTCTTTCAACCAAAATGTCCCAAAAAATTAAGATGGATGTTTCTATTCTATTCTATTCTATTCTATTCTAACGCTCTTCACAAGTAAAATAAATGATCAGTCCACTACGTTTATTGAATTTGGGTGTTTTATAACATTTGGAGATAAAAGATGTTGAAAAAAGTGACAAAAATAATGGAAAAAGCTTTTAAAAAACATTGCAAAAAGTGACAAAAAACATGGAAAAAAATGGCAAAAACCTCAGGAAATGCTTTAAAAACATCTGGAAAAGTAAACATTTAACCCAGAACATCTGAAAGTTCCATGTTCGACTGGAAGACAACACAAGGGTTAAGCAGAGCAGAGACACGCTTCTAAAACACGTGCTGGTGGAATCAAGCATTTTTTTGAATGGCCATGGTCACTCTGCAGCCGTAAATAAGGGCAGACGCACACGGTGGAATTTAGGGGTTATGCTTTACTTTCAGTGTTTTGAAGTCATACATCACACTTTTTGATTTCAATCATGTTGTGCCCTCTCACTTTGTCCCCACTTTTCTTTTGCTCCTGCATCAGTTTGACTCTGAAAAATGTCGCTCAAAGGTTCAGTATTTCTGTACATTTATCATGCTTAGTGGTGACAGTCTCTTTAATGCAAACTCTGAAATTTGATTACATTATACTGATGGAGTTTGGGGTGGCAGCAGAGGCAGCGGTTATGGGTATGTAGGCGTGAAGACCCAACCACCACAGGCTCCACAATAATGAGTCTGAGCAGGCCATCAGTGGGTGCGGTGTGAAAGTGCTGAGAAGAGAAAGTGAAGGTGAGCCCCACATGACTCATTTGAGAGTAACACGGTGCTGAGAGCAGCTCTGAAGACACAAAAAAAATCACAATTACACATAATTACAGCTTCAAAACTGTGGGCAAAGGGGCTCTTTATCTGCCCATATTGGCTCAGCACTCCACTGTGCCTCTAATTGCTACTCTCCTTCTTGTGCAAATCCGTTCCTGCGCCAGTTGCCATATATTGTTGAGGCGTGCACAAGGCATACCTTCAGCATACTTTACTGCTTTAAAAACTGAACAGCTTTGAAACTGAAAAGCTGTGACAATTGGTTTATTTGCCCACAACTGATTGTGGGTTTTTCTACATCTTTCCTATTTCAACTAGGGCATGTACACTGCAGTACACCCACCTGCAACATTCTAGATAGACCTAGCATTGGTTTGTCTTTAAAGCTTCTTTACTTTGTGCACATATAATATATCAGAGTGTGCTTACAAAGCCATTGCAATCATTCATGTTAAAATTGTCCACCCATTGTGGAGATGTATGATCTCCACAATACACTTTAGACAAAGATGTCCACCACATGTTGAGACGTGTTAAGCTCTGGGGAAAAAAATATCTATATACAGTGTGTGTGGTCAGTACATGTTTGTTGGTTTTGGGTAGTGTGGGAAATGACTGGAACCCCAGGGCTCTATACAATACAGTTGTTACAAACACAGAGACACACACAGTCACACACACACAGTCACACAAACTGATGTGATTTTTAACATATTTTTCATCTGCATTTACATCTTGTTTCTTGTAAAGTACACTGAGACAAACATGTTAAATGGGGGTTATAAATAAATGTGAGCTGACTACAGTATCTCAATGGTGCTCATTATGCAAAGTGGTGATCAGCTGTGCTGCGACTGTGGCAATTATCTAGATATTCTGTAGCTACTCTTTGAATGAAGAAGACTGTCCTAATGAATTTAGATAAAAGTCATGATTATGCTTATCATTTTATCAAATAATCTTTCAGTAACTTATGAAGGTAAAATCTAGAAGGGAGACAACTTAATTATTCATCAAGGTTAACTATTGAAAAAGTCAATGAGACAGGACCCTTTTGACTTTTAAATATTTAACCAAAACTGCAACATTTTCCTCACCTTATCCTGGGGCTTTAGCAGCCTAAATCTACAGGGGGATGCATGATGGAAACTCTAGTCACCACTGTTAAAGTCCTGTGCTTTGAACATCCATACATCTATCTGAACCTTCTCCTTCTGCATTATACATTTTTCCTGAATTGGAAGAAAAACATGTCTTGTGAACCGGGCTGCAAAAGACAAATTCTTTCTACAGCATGCCATGTGTGCTGGTGTTCATTTTACCACACCAGATTCCTAATTAGTTTAGTTTCATCCTTCAGCATGACATAATGCTATCAGCGAACTGTCACAACACTACGGCAATACAGTTCCCAGTTTTTATGTAAGTGACTGCTGTGTGATACTACAGTACATGGTGAAAGATTTATTCAAGCCCATTTAATGTGGTTACTTGATACACTGTGTGTGTGTGTGTGTGTGTGTGTGTGCTTATGTTACTATTGATGTACTTTCTCTATCCACTCTATTGATATCTGACTTATTGCTTTTCTTGTTTATCAGATTTTTTTTCCGCTTGTGGTCTCACTTTGTCATCGTTTTCTCTGTGTCTAATGTTACCCTGACCCATTTGCTCCCTTCACAGCAAAATCCAATATTTGCCGATACGCTCCCTGCCTCAGCTTCTGTAAATATGTTTTCAAAATCCCATTGATGTGTTTTTTTTTCTCTGTGTGCAAATAGAAGGCTTGTAATTAGATTGATTATTTTAATACATCTAGACAGAATTAAACTCGCCTGCAAAAGAAATTTAGAAGTCATGAGCTATGGTAAAGAGTTTCCTATTTTAGTGCCATGGATGTAGACCTCAGACACAATATTTAGATCAAATATATATTTAACATTATGCATGCAGCAGTGTTGAATGAATAATGTGCATGCCTTTGGCCTCCATTCCTCTTCTGATCTGAAGCGTTAGTGACATAAATCCATCTGTCGCTTGATGGAAGAAAAAGTAAATCTTGGACCCCTTTGCATAGCATGTCTAATTGGCTTTAGTCTTCAAACAGCTCTGCCTTTTAGATGAATATTTATCAGATGGCTAGTCTGTCCCTTTATTGTTTAATAAACCTCTGTCGGATGGACAGTATGATCTCACCACACATCCCTAAAAAATTGCATCTATACAATGAAGTGCGGTCCATTGAACCCAAACACCATATCCACATACATTATAACATTGACTAAACATAAAACTCAAAAGTAGTCCAATGAATCAAAGATTAACTTATATTACTTTTACGTTCTGCAAACTGCAAATTTAATGCAACAATATTGATCAAAAATGTCAGACTTTTCAAGATGACAATGACAGTTTTAATGTTTAAGTGAACATTGCTTTTCAGAGGTGAAAATATATTAAATTGTATTGCAAAAAAGGCAATATTCACCTGTACCCACCGAATGATGAATGCTTTCAAATTCTCCTATCTGTCTACTAGTATTGTTACATTACATTAAAACAGGCATAACTAATAAACTTATTTTTTTTTACATTTTCTGACTTCAGAAACTAGGACTTGAAGTTCTGCAGAGTGAAAGTCGTCTTTTCACTCTTTGGTGACATTTTTGAGAATAAAACTTGAGTTGAACAGCCTTAGTTGTCTAGACTTAACCAAACCTTGACCACACCGATTACAGTCTTTTATGTAACAGTCATGTGTCATTTTGGAAGGCACAATGTCTTGTTTGCAAAAAGTTGTGTTGCAAACCCCTTTGGCCACTGTGTAATTGTAAAAGTTTCTGAAATGAGAAATAAAAAAACTTGGTTCCTCAATGTTTCACAAAATAAATAAAAACATACTCAATCGGCAACCTCTAAAATGTCAATGCCAATCATAGCCCCTAATTTCAATTTTAAGATTTTGGAATTTGAGAATAATTAAATCTAAATTTTAATGTCAGTGATAATTGTAATCATTCCGGTCTCGGTCCTTAGACCAGGCTGGGTACATACTGTTCTTGATCTGAGGTCTCCTGCAGGGAGTTTCCCCATCTCCTTATCACTTTTACGGTGCTCTAGCAGGGGGAGCTGGGAAATCTAATATTCCGCTTCATGGTTATGGAACAGACTAGGCCACTAGGCTCATGGTTTAGTAGTCTTTAATTGCATCAGGGAAAACCATGCAATGTACATTTTGCTCCCTAACTCCAACTTATCGAGCGTAATATATATATTAGCGTAGGCAAGTAGGGGAGTCAGTGCAGCTACAGCTGTCAGCATTACAGCAAGTTATGAGAGATAGGAGCAAGGGATTCCCACAGGTATAGAGTTCTCATCTACAGGGCTGTATGCTTTATTGCACAGCCTCTCCACATTTGCACATGATACCTTAGTTTTCTTTAGTCAAAAGTAAATAACATGCATTGGTTTTAAATACTTTGTACAAACAAGAGAAATAATTAGATTATACATGGCATTATCAGCTACTGCTTGAATTGAATAAGTGATCAAAAAAATAAAATAAAGCACTCAAGTGTTAAAGCACTACTGGTTCCGCTCTGTGTGAGCCTGGAGGCCCTTAACAGTGTTCATGTTTTTCAGTGTATTCCATTGACTAACAGCTGTGCTCTCCTCACCATTTTAAATAATGTACATTAAAATGTGAACTAATGTGCACCCACACATCTTGAAACCACACAATGGCCCTTGAGAGGTTACAGGCCTGCCTTGGTCAAGTGTTGCTTTGAATTTATTTTTAACCTCTACTTATTCACCTGGGTCTAGTGCACATTTAGAAAAGGCCGGGGGGACACAATAAAGCAATACATTGTGATTTTAACCCAAGTTAAAGAGGGTTTTGGAGTGGACAGCCCGAAAGCCAAGGTCTTCATCTTTTAGACTTTTCCTTACCTACTTGTGTTATGAAGTGTGAACAAATTGGTTAAGAATGGTTACTGCTGGGCATTGTCAAGCACCTGGTGCTCTGAAAGTAAAACACCAACAGACACAGTAAAGCCCCTTTCCCACTGGACAAAAAAAACACTAACAAGCACTAACATCTGGCTTTTGTCTTTATTGGGAATGGTTACATTCCCAGGACTAATGACTCTGCAGTAGTCACAGGTATTTATCGGCTCCAGCTCCGATCAGCAGTCATGGAAATAATGACACCTGAGTGAACAAACTAATTTTCAGCCCTTTTTCTGCGCAATGCTATGATGCAATTTTGTCACCTAAACTACAAATTCCGTCCATCTCTGTGCAAGAAACGCTTCAACATTGTTTTAAATTAGTCTGCACTGAGTTTGAAAGAGAGACTGAATGGTAATAGATACCAAAAAGAAGAAAGAACCCCGCCCCCCTCTCTCTCTCCTCCTCAAAAGCTGCAGACTCAGAAATGGCACATCCTGGAAAAAAAGGAAAGCTCATTGTGGGACTGGCTCTAGTATCTGTAATTCTGCACCAAGGCTGAATTTTGGGAAAGAGACTCTAGATATGGTATTAGGGGATGACTAAGGTCTATATAAAAACATCCAAAAAGCACCCTGTCATGGGACCTTTAAGAGAAATGCTGGAATAGGCTGCAGGATCTACAGCTGATCCTACAAGAAACAACCTTTAACAATAAAACTTGATGGAAGGTTGAGAGCATGCAATTCCCCGACATTCTTGGCATATTTTTTTTGCATAATATTCCGCTGATTTAATGTACAAGGACGTTTTTACGGAAACTTCCTATCTTTTAAGTCTTAAATTGAGATAGGAACAGTCTAAGATAGGATTTTTCCCAATTTCATATTAAAGAAGCAAATCCTATCTAACGTTAGGAATCCTATCTTATCTTACTTCCTCCTGTCTTATCTCAGGTTAGAAAATCCTAAATACAACATTAGTTATCAACTTTTATGTCTATAACCGCAACCCACGCTACTTTTTTTTATCTCGCCAGTTACAACTGAGTTGTTTAGCCTGAAGAAGCAGACCACTGAGTCCCAGTTCACCCTAGAATTCGCGAGATCTCGTGGGTCCTTGTGACTTCAGCAGTCAGTCATGGCCGCAGCCATTCCGTAACATATCCGGACCTGATGGGTAATGAAGGACGGCGGAGCATGGAACCATCACGCAGCGGAGACGATCCGCAGCTGTTCCACAGTTGGTGGCAATCAGAGGTTAATTAGGTATTTTAAAGTTAGGATAGGAGGTCTTTATAAGATTCAGGGAAGTTAGGATGCTTGTGTAATACACTTTTATTTCTTCAGTTAGGATAGGAACATTGACTTGAAAAGAAATAGAATTACATGAAAAATGTTTTCTAAATGAGGTCCTAACCCAAATTACCATGATTACCAAACACTTGAGATACAGTAGAATCTACAAGTTAAAAAGATTATGTAATATGGCCTGAGGTCTGATGTAGTCTTTGTCACTTTGTAGCTGTTTTTTTTTAACCTACCAGCAAACAATGTTAGTGAGCAATGAAGAGAACGCTCAACTGCTTTCCTACTTGTGAATGCAACCAATGTCAGTGTTGGAGCCCATATCCAGGCTGGAGGTCTGGTACCAGGAATCTGCCTTGGTGGACGGAACTTGCTTCATCTTCTTTTACTGCATTTCTGGACCATTTTGTAGAGAGAGATTGGAAATAAAATAGTGTTGCACAAGATGGACAGTCCTCAGGTCCAAAACACTGGGTATACCTGCAGCTTATGCTGATGCCGATGCCTCTGCTTGCTTGTGCCCCCCAGCCTGTTAGGGAGGCATCTTTAGCCACAATGGTGATGTAGAGAGACTAGTTCAAAGTTCCCAAATCATCTCTCTTGAATGTATTTGAATTATGAGACAATCTCTGAGCCACTATGAACACTGAGTCACCCACGGTTTTCTACAATAATAGCATCTCATTTGATGCATGTTTTTTTCATCAACGTCCCACAACTTAGTACAGCAATCACTTAAAATAAAACTAAAATGTAAAAATAACTAATAAATAACTAAAATCTTTATCTGAATGTGGGTTAGTACCTGACTGCAAGTTTTGTCACAGGAGTTTTAAATGCTACTGGCAAAAGATAATTTATATAACCAAATTGTTTCATTAATTTATCAAATTAGGTTGGGAGGTTGCATTAAATGTGATGTGTATGGTCTATAGCTTGCACTGAGGTAATCTGAGGCTATCAAATTTTTTCTGCCATATTCAGTATATGATCTAGAGCAGAGGTGGGCCATTCATTTTCCCAAGAGGCCACATGAGAAACAGGGTACAGAGAAATATTAATTTGATCTCTTCATAAAAAGCAGTAAATGGTAAGGTCTTTGATAAGCTGCAACTGGTAACAAATGTTATGATTAGGACATGAAAAAAGTGAAGCAGACATAGTACAAAATGCAATTATGTCACTATTTAATCAAAATCCACAAATGCAATTTGAACAGCATTCAAAGAACAGCATTCAATTAACTTTACAAAGTGCTATTATTTAGTTTATAGTCTAACTACAGAATTAGCTTTTTTCTTAGAACATGAAAAAGTGAAGCAGACATAGTACAAAATGGCAACAATATGTCACTATTTTGCATGTCATGTGCAAATAGGCCCTTAACTTGTATTTTGGTGTTTAGTTCATTTATTAGTGCAGTCACATCAACAGCAAATGCAAGATCAGCCATCCAGTTTACATCTGAGAGCTCTGGGATGTCTTTGCCTTTCATATAACAAAACTCTCGAATCTCTGCTCTCAGGTCCCATACTCTTTCGCCTTTTTGAATGATGAATGAATGAATTCCCCTTCAGAAAATGGCTTACTGTTTTTGGCGATCTTGTGGGATGTCACAAAGCTGGTCTTGACGGCTGCATCCCTGGATGTTCAACGCTTGTCATCATTGTTGCTTTTGTCCGTGCCCGCTCTGCTTCAGTCAAGTTGTATTTCTCTGCGTGTTTAGCTAGTATTGTAGTGGCGATTCAAATTATAATTCTTCAATCTGTTCTCTCCAAACTAGGCACACGGCTTTACCTTTGACTTCAGTAAATAAATAGTAAGAAGTCAATGTTTGTCAATACTTTTGCACAAAATAATTGCCTTCAAAATAAAAGCAATGCAGCTGTATTCCATGCATGATGTACACTTATTGACGTTTGATTGCTATATTCCCATTGACCCCACGCGGGCCAGTTAGGGCAGTCCAAAGGGTCCGATGTAGCCCAGGGGCCATACAATGCCCAGATCTGATCTAGAGGATAAATATGTGGCTTTTTGTCAGGCAGGGTTATTATTTACCCTAAAATATACACAAATGAGGGACTTTTGACTCTCTCAGACTTCATGTGGCCAGAAGCAGACTTTGGGTGTTTTGGGCAGCTCACAGCTTAACACGTGGTTTGGCAGTATAAATATGAAACAGGGTTATGCTTAAAAATAGTAAGCATACTCAGCAAAATGTCACTGAATCCTCTATATAAAATCTCTGCGTTCAGGTGCTACTGTTTGCACTGGCTCTATTACTGTATGTATGACTACATATGAAATATAGTGCTTAAATTTAATAAAATGGAACACAGAGCCATATATTAATGGCCATTTTTTTCATGTGCATATTAAAACATGTATTTTAGTTATTCCAATCAAGCCAATAGAAAAGGCTACAAGAAGATCTCAAATGTACTACATGTACTAGTGCCACGCCTTCGGACAGAATCAGATAAGATGTCATCAGATGTGCTGTATGCGGTTTTATATTTCAATTTGGCAAATCCTATTCCTATCCTCTCTGGAGAGGATGTAGTTTTATCATACAATTTGCTGCATTCTAAGTTGATACCCTTTCAATAAATAGGTTATTGTATATGTAATGATTGTGATTTATGAGTATGTCAACATTAAGATGCAAAATGCATTTTGGTTTGTGTCCAGTAGCACGAGAACTGTAGATCGTCTGCATATTTGTGTGTAAGCTAACATTCACATTGTATATTTTACACACATGCAACGGTTGCACATGACCCAGATCTACTCCAGGGAGCTGAATTTTTCAGTGTTTCATATGGTCTACACTCATGGGGGGAAATACAGGCAAATGAGAGGAGACTAGTAAGTGCTTTTCACTCCAACTAGCTACTTCCCTTCTGATACGTGAAAGGGTTTCCTCTACGAGCGCTGGGTTTAGATGGGCCCTATACTAGCACTGTGACAATCCTATTAGAAAAACACTGTGTGCTGTTAGTGTGATGCAAACTGGCTACAAGTAGTCTGGCTGCTCTCCCAGCATGACTCAAGGTGACGGCAGCAACACAAAGGCACAAAGTTACTGTCCAGATCAATACAGGCATATTGAAACCACAGGGTAATTAGCCACTTGTTTAATTTGGTACTCTGTAAAAGAACTCAATAGAAGGAATAGTTACTTGAGGAGAAGCCAGACCAAAAGTTTATGATATTTGTATGCTGCTCAGTCAAGAACAAAAGAGACAGATTACAATCACTGTCTGTCTGTTCCCATCCTTTAGCCAGACATGAGATCTCCAGCAGACATAATAACTTCTCAGATATATCATGAGAGAAGGGCTCAGTGAGCAACAATAATACACTGAAACACACACGTGGCACTCACAAACGTGCTGCCTTTCTGAAGAACTGCAAAATAGAGATCACAGATATACTTATGCAGTGGGTTAAGAGGTGACAACGACTGAATACACATCTTGTATTTTAAATTACGGTGAGTTTCGATGCATTTCCTGTGCTCTATGGCAGTCTGGGAGCCTACAGAGGCACAAGAAAAAACAGACGCCACAACAGATAGAGAAAGAGTACAGGGCGAAGAATGGCATCGCAGGTCAATGTTTGTGTCATGAAAAGAATTATAGTTCATATCTCTTGGAGCTAGGCTTGTGTTCCTTTTGTATTCAGTTCTGGTTCCCTTTCTTTTATCTTTTAATGCAACCATTCGTCTCATTGTCTAACACTGTGGCAGAAAAAAATAATAAGACAGCACCCCGTTTCCTTGCAAGGGTAAATAAATCAGATTCAACTCAGAATCCTTCAACATGCCTTCATATAATCCATTCTAAATCCATGTGTTAAATCAATGATCAGGAAATCGTTATCCTTTTGTCTTTAAGTAAAACTAATATACACGTTTGGCAAAATTATGTCAGTAATATGAAGACATTTCACCTTATTAGAGTCATAATTTTATTCTGACAACAAAGGCCTTTTCTCAGCAGCACATGATTGATATGTTGGTAACTTGCTGTGAACTTAACTGCCAGCGTGGGATGAGAGGCACTGCAGAGGGCATGTCAGTAGCAATCAAGCAGTACAATGTGATTTTAGTGTTGAGGCTTTCCTGGCTTTGCACTTAAATGAACTGCCATTTTCAGGACAGGTTGAAAGGGTAATGGCCAAAACATGTCTATTGTCGTCAGTGCTTTGTGCATAACATTTGGGCATTTGGCCTTCCTCACACGGAAAAACACACACACACACAAACAGACACACACTCTGTTAACTACAATGTAGATTAAACTAGAGCCTAAACAATTATTTGATCAACACAAAAATTAATCTCCAACTATTGATAATTAAAAACATCTGTATATTCACAGTGTTGTATTGTTACTTTTTAAGTAAAAAATGTTAATGTGTTTCCACTACTGGTATACCCCAGTATTCACAGTTTATACTTATTTTGCTGAATTATTGTTTATTATTGTTAGCCTTGCTTACAAAGAATGTCAATGCTTCCAGGACCAGTATGAGAAAGAAAAAAACATTTCAGCATGTATCAAGGAGTTACTTTCAGTAATTATGCTCTTTGTGAAGACATGAGTAGAAAACATTATTAATTTGTCTCATTTCTGTCACTGGACACACTTATTATAATCAGGCCAAACTTACTTTGCTAATGTAAAATACATTTTAAAGAATGCTCTTTTGGCATCACAAGGTCAAATTATTTTATGACAAGGACTCATTATTTGTATTAAATGCAGGACATGCCGTTGTGTGCATTGCAAGCATTGGCCATTCACATCTACTAAGATTGGATGCCTCCTTTCTCCCTTTCCCTCCTCTGTGGTCCATTTGGCCCTCCAAAGTGGTTTTGTGTTTGTTTGTTGTTGGCACTTTCTAGAGAATCAGCATGACTTGTCTTAGTAAAACCAAGGTCTATTAAGCAAGTGAATCATTGTTCTGACAGAGCATCAAAGTTGAAGTTTAGATTCAGCGGACTCTTAGAATCACCAAGCGTCACCAATCATATCCAATCAATACAATGAGTTCATCTTTAGAACTTGACAAGCTCTTACTCCTGTGCCACCACTGCTGATGCTGGTGCTTTGTTTTAAAAGCATGATCCTCACTGCTGTGTACTGGCCCAGGTGATAGACTTTTGCCACCACTACCCCTCAACCTGCTCAACCTTCTAACTTTATTATCACTCTGTAATGGTTCATCTTTCCTTGTGCATTTTATATCCTCCACCAAGTGTTTCTAGCATGAACAGTTCATTTTGAAATGGCTTGTCGGGGGTATTTAAGAGAATGTAAAGGCAGCAGTGCATTTGTTATGTGTGATGTAAGCAATGTGATCTATTTACTTAATGGCTTTGTGACATGGAGAGAGAGAGAGCTCAAAACATGTATTAATGAACATTATAGCACTATTGAAAACAAAGATTTGAAAAGCCATACATTTTCATGAGGGATCATTTGCCTCTGACCTTCACTTTGATGCCATTGATCATATCCGTTATGATTGAGTAATTCTGCTTTAGGCAGATATTGAAGGAGATAAGAATCAAATTAAACAAGTAAAGAGATAATAAAATATATAACCTTTAGCATTGCCATACAGTATCCTTACATGAATAAATTCAAAACAATATAGATGCCCCAGGTGGTACATTCAATACTTATAATACTGATTTTCTTGGACGATGTTGTTTGTGCATTTATTTGCATGTCTTCTTACAATCATGTGTGACTATGTATGCATGTTCCTATGTGCTATACATCATGCATGTACTGTGTCAAGAGGAAAATAAAGGTGGATACATGTAAAGCATGTCTTATTGATATTGAAGCCTACATATTTTAAGGATTGAGTGCCTACTAAAATAAAAAAATATGATTCAAGGAAAAGTAGAAGAATGATACATTAAAGGCATCAAAGCAATTATATTTGTAAATAAATTAGTTTTTTCTTTTACTTCCTTGGGCCACAGCGCTATATAAGAGTGTGTTCTTGCCTGCTAAGGGCTAAAAGATACATGTGAGGGCATTCTTTAAATAGAAATAAAATATAAGCTCATTTACAAAGTACCTAAATGTTAAATTACTAGCCATTAAATTTGAGCTTATGGCATTTTTATAGCATTTTCAACATTAGCAAATTCTTCAAGGTAAAACAAATTAGAGTCTTACAGTATTTGTGTGAGCAGAAGGTATACTTAATTTATTTGCTGAAAATGAAATTTACCTCAAATGTGCCCTAAACCACATTACAGGCTTTTGTTCAAACTCATTATTGTAATCCGTTGTCTAGTTATAATCAGCTATCATTACAGTAGAGGATATCAATAATTCCCTTAAAGTTAAAGCTCTTATAATCAACATGTTTATATTATGATGGATCACATGATTGCTTGTGAAAAGGGTTGCTTGTAATGAGCTAGAGAATTATGACTCTGTGGTTCCAGTCAGCTCTATGGAGCTTTATAGCATATTCCAATTCATTGTTTTGGATTTCCTGCACGCAAAGTTAAGAGTTATGGTTCATTGTCATGCCTCTCATAGCATTGTTTTAACAATCAACAATTTAACAACGTTAGCAAGCCAGTGAACACATTAGACCAATCAGCAGCTGAAGAGCCTGCTATTTCCCTCAGGAGTTGGTGGAGACTGAAAGGTTAGTGAATGTTGGACTTATTAGTTGGTCAGAAAACACAACTACAAATGAATGCTAATCTTGCTACGAATCTACAGCATGCGTTGCTGACAACTTCTCCCTTTCAACTTAAAGAAGCGGCATGTGGGCTCTGTAGTGGCATTAATAAAAACATGAATATTATATTCCATTTCTGCCAGTTGATCCCCCTAAATCCTACACACTGCTCCCTCAAACGGCAGTAATATCTGTGTAGTTCATAGCTTATTGCAGCTGCCCCTAAGTGGCCAAAAAAAAGGTTATTGCAGTGTTAAAGAGACAAGTAAATAACGAAAATTACCAGAAGAGAGCCAGCTGGGAGGAGGCCTCGGGGAAGACCCAGGACTAGGTGGAGAGATTATATCTCCAACCTGGCCTGGGAACGCCTCGGGATCCCCCAGTCGGAGCTGGTTGATGTGGCTCGGGAAAGGGAAGTTTGGGGTCCCTTACTGGAGCTGCTGCCCCCGCGACCCGACTCTGGATAAGCGGATGAAGATGGATGGATGGACCAGAAGAGTGAATTTAAACGCCACAATGAATCATGTTGCCTACAATATTTGGCAATGCAAGGAAAGGAAGATGTTTGAAGTCTGCCACCATTCTCGTCTAACACTATTATGGTTGTGGTAGCTTTTTAAAATTTTGAATTAAGCAGCTTCTTCTTTCAGGCCTGTTTGGTTGAGTGGGTTGTCACTGAATGAGTAATCACTTTCTTTAACACTTTCGTTATTGACCTGGCGAATGCAAAAAGGGAGATTCTGTTTGTGTGTGTGTAATCTGAAATGAATAGGCTGACTGTATTGGCATTACTCATTGTCATGTGTACTATTAAAAACAGATGTCGTCTTGATGTCAAGCTATGTATCAAAAGAATGCTTTCAAACACAAACATTAAGGGGAAAAGGATACATGCCAATGATGGAGAAACAGAAAAAGCAGAGATCCTCAGACCTGGATCTTTGGAAATCCAGTGGTGAACCTGGGGGAAGTTAATACTCAGGGGCAACTCGGGGTAAGGTTTCTGCTGACTTCAGTACCTTTTCTAACAGACAGTAAGGACAGAGATTACAGTGGGAAGAACTAAGACGCCAGGGTATGATGAAGGAAAGGGAAGGAAAGAGGTGGTCAGAAGACATCTGGGTGAACTGCTTGGACATAGATGGCTTACTGGATTTAATTTGTCTGTGCTATAGTGTGTTTTGGAATTGATGGCTGCTGATTATTACCTTGGTAGAAAAAAATGGGATTTGTTGAATTACAAATAATATAAGGATCTGGAACAGGAGATCCCTCCTTATCTGACACATGAGGGTTTGTCACACTGTACTACATAATGTTTGCTTATTCAGTTACAATATCTGAGACTTATGGTAATAACATTAATTAGTTTAGTAGTGCCATTCTGTGGCTAAATAAATACAATTTGGACTATTTCCTTTCACACGTTTCCGATGGTTGTACTTCACCATTTACGTATTTAGGCCCTTCTACACTACAGTTAAAGGGAATCAGTGTTTTTGGAAGCAGTCCATAAGGCCATGATTAATTCTGATTTTTGGTTTTGTCCAATCCAAAATGACTATGAAATCAATCATATCCAGTCTTATATAGAGGACTAATTAATCAAAACATTGTCGTAATTACAATCATTGCGAAGATCTGGGCTAATTACCCCCTCTGGATGCAAGAATTTGTCCAATTGAGTGGGTGCTGACAGAGCCACGCACTTTCCAGACTTCTAATTTCTTGGTGCCATGTGCTTACATCATTTGTCTTAGACAGAAGGGAATGGAACGCTTTCATTAAGTCATCCAATAATGAGCCTGTTTGTCAAGTACAAATGCCAGGGTGCTGTGGGAGGTCATTGAAGGGCCCATTTCCCATGCAGCGTCAATATGCTGAAAAATCTAATATCTGTCTTCCTGTAGAATATTACCTGAAATTAAGAAATTGGCATAATATGTGCTTGTGACTAGAGTTGAAATTTTGTTTCTGCAATGTAGCAAGGCAGACACTTTCCAGTGTTTGTACTTGTAATCTTTTTCCTTTTCCTCCTCTTGCTGCTGATGTGTTTTTTCTCATCCAAGTTAGTTACACTGTATACATTTTTAATCGACCCCCCAGGTCTACTCACATGTGAACAGTCAATTTGCACAGTGCTGGGGTTCTACCCCATCTGATCAATACACCAATCCCAGCAGGGTCTCTGACACCGTCTGTCAGCAGGTCATCTTGTAGCAGTGATAACACATCTCTGATATCTCTCTGTATAATGGAAAAGCCACATGTCAAAGAAGTAATTAGCCTGTTGGTCGGTTAAATTTATTTGTAACAGTGCAGACAAAAACAGTGAAGACAAAGAATAGAGTCAGTCATTAAGAAAAGACTTGAAGTAATTCCCACTAACTTCAATTAAATGAACAGTCCACTCTCTATCTATTGAATTCTGTTAACAGCTGTTCTTTAAATCACATTACTGTCTTTATCATTTGCTGCTTTTCCTTATGGTAGAATAATATAGTAGAGTAGTGAAGAGAATGATGTACAACAGTATAGGACTTTCCCCACCATCACCCAAACCACACCCTTGGGCAGGTGGCTGACATTACATACAGTATGTGCAACAGTCTCCACTGCATCATAGGCCAATGTTATATATTACGCCTCTGAAACACAAGGGACACCCAAGCACAGACGTGATGTGCATGCAGCGGAAGTTTTTCCTGCATTATTTAATACCAAACAAGACCTGGGTAAGCGCTGAGGATAACAGTTCATTTAGGTAATGCATGGTGAAAGCACTGTCAAATTTCCCCCCAGATACATTCTAAACACATCCAAAAGAATAAAAAGCCATATTGTTTACTTATGCAAAATATTGCCAAAGTCATTCATCCTAAAGGCTTTTGAAAGTAGCCTAGCTTAAGAACAATTCTGTGTTGATTAAAATGTAGTAATATCAGATCTTAAACTATGTATATATTAGTGTGGTTTTAATATAAACAGCTTCATTGTGATAGCTTGTTTTATAATGTGTATTCAACTTTGACTTTCTAGATGGAAGAGAGGGCCGTTTGTGGTAAGGTCTACATTGCATACACCTTTAGGTGGAGTACAGGTTCACTGACGTGTGTGACTGAATGGAAAAGCTATTGAGTACCATTTCTGTGCCATATATGTCCAGCAGGGCATCCCTAACTAAAATAAATGATGTTTTATGTCTGGGGCTATGCTTGCTCAGCCATGCTTTGCTCCGTAAACAAGCCACCAGGCGCAATAAATCCAAGACTAAGACATATTTCCTGCACAGACAGCACAATCCTAATCTACCCTAATACGCAATCACGGGATATCAGCTCTGTGCAGTTCCTGGTTAATCACCACACTGTACAGTATAAAGTAAAGAGATGCAGTCTGACTGAAATACAGTAGATTAGTGTATATATGTGTGCATGTCTGCATCAGTGGTGTCCCTGTTGGTTTTTGAGTGACAGTGGGCACTGTTGCCCAGAGGAGATGAGTTCGCTTTAGATGCTTTTTGCATCTTTGCCTTTCATGTTGATGTGCAGCAAACCCAGTGTGTGCACAGTGTTGTCTCCGCTTAATGTTTGCTCCCAATGTAACCACATCTTCAACGCCTGCTGTAAAACACCAGGGGCTCCGCAAAGTCATTTTCCGTTGCTTTTGGTACAAATTTGCAAGCGTGAGCATAAAGTCTTGCTTCATAAGACAGCAGTCAACCCGCATTTTCCAAGTGTCAGTAAAATAATTCAACTCATTAGGCTTTCAAGTCTTATCAGTTGTTTATGGGATCACAAGCACCAGAACTTTATTGGTGGGTGATTCCCTCAGGCACTCCCTGCCTTTTATCGGGGCCCGTATCTCTGTATCTTGTGTTAAGCTTACTGTTATGAAGGAGCCCTTTCTCATCTCTATCCACAGTAGTTATCACTGTCCCTATTAACACAGATCACCAGTGAAAAAAGCCAGCAGCCTCCAACTGATCTTATCAAGGTCATCCCCTGGATAGTGCAGAGGAAAATAAAACAGATAAGAAATCTTCCATAACTTAATTAGCTTTTTATCACACAATGCAATTACAAAATTGTCAAGCCATTGGTGTAAGAGGCCATGAACACTTTGAAGGAACTAACAATAACAAAGTGGTCAATGCCACTGGGAGAGCGATGGCCCTTTTCTTCTCTTCAACTAAGGGTTGTACATCAGTACTGAGGTTAAATCAGTGGGAGCAATGTGGTTTATTTAGCATCTGTTGAGTAATGGTAGCCCAATGCAGAACATACCATTCTGGGGCCAGAGCACCCACTGAGATGCTGATAAGAGAGATTAATGGTGTTGTCTGAGGGGCTGGCATACGATCAGTGCTTGAGCAACCCAAATGTGTCTGCTATCTAAAGCATCTGTATCCCTGCGAAGCACTGAGCTGGATGAGGCAAAAGGACAAGGTGTCACATGAATAAATAAATCGACAAGAACAGAAGGGTAAAGCAGCACTGTGCCCGTACATTCTGGTCAATGCACAAAACCTGCATTAAGCCAACACATGAGGAAGAGACAGAAAGATGGAGCGAACGGAGGAAAGAAAAAAGTATAAATAAATCAAAAGGTTAAGCAGAGTAAACCGAAGGTTTGAGTCAAAATCACACTGAATATGGAAATCTTTTTGTAAGTGTGCTCAAAATTTGCATGGAAATTGCATTTTGGTCCCACGTTCAATTGTGTGTATGTGGCAGGTAGGGGGGTCTATTATCACCTTTGTAATCTCACGACAGCAGAGAATCATGCTCTGGGTTGTGGATGTGATCTGCATCATGGAGCATCCAAGTTTTACCAAGTGCGCCAGCTTGTTTCAGTGGAAAAACACTACCAAACAATCACTGTTGAAATGTTGTCATTTGAAGCTGAAATCAGAGTTTGCTTTCCTGTTGTTGTTTTACACTATTTCAACAATAGTTGAATGTTAGATAATGAATATCATTTCAGTGGAACAACTATAAGTAAAATATTGGGGGTGGGACAACAGGGTCTTATAGCAATTTATGAGATTTGTTTCTTATAAGGGTGGTTCTCCATTGACCAGTCACTATTCCAAAATGTGTTATGTGTAATAAAGTATATTATCCAGTTTTAGTTGCAAAACAAATCTAGAAACAGAAACACACATTGTTTAGTAACTTAAGAGACAGAGAAAAACATCATGTTTGTTGGTTGCAACGCTGAGCTCCTATGATTTCCTCAGGGTTAGGCGCAAACACTGACTGCTTAAAAGAGTGGCCAGCGCAACAAACTCTGTGCTGGCTTGAGAGCCATGATCATTCCCCCACAACATTGAATCTGAAAATGTCACCAGAGTCAACTGAACTCGTCTCAGTCAGACCTTTTGGACTGACACCACTACATTGTCCAGCCTCAACATCCCACAGTAATTGGTTTTTATCTCTGTTATAATTATACGGGTGAAACAGGCCCATACAGAGCCAGATTGTCAAGGGCGTACTTTGATTAATTCACTAAAAGACCACTTCTGTCTGTCCTCTTATTGTCCAACCACCCAAAATCCAGATGGAAAAGCTTTGAATGATCAAAATGTGAAAATGTTCATCTTAAATCGCCTACAGTTATTCTTGTCTTTCAGGGAACATAAAAGCTGCCCTACCTTCCTGCTGGAGGTTGTTAGGGCTGTATGAAGACTGCAGACTGCTGTAGAAATTCCCCAAACTGCTTTGTATAATGGGTAAAAAAAAATATATTTTCAGATAATTCTCCCTAAAGGCACTAGAACTCATCATAAATATAAAGATAATGTTGTAAAAGACAGTGTTCTTTGTGATAAAGTTGGAATTTTTATATAACATAATACATTTATCAAAAAGTATCAAGTCTGTATCAAGCTAATTCTAAATCTCTAGTGCATATACTAACCCTGCACGACTAATTGCAAGCGGGCAAAACACTGCTAACAACTTATTAATACAATGGGAAAACCCATAGAAAAAGAAATGTTAGCATGACACTAACAAAACACTGACTATGCCAATAGAACAGTTCTTCACAATTCATTAATGTGATCAAACAGCTTCTCACAACTTCAATAGGAATAACATCACGAGGGAGCATTAAATTGGACATGGCCATGAGAGAATCCTACCACTTTTTGCTGTTTTGTGATGGCTGCCAGACCGTTTCTATGATGTGGCAATTTTTGACACAAGCCCCCACATCCAATGAGGAAGTAATGTCCGTAGCCATGGAGACAAGATTGCCACATCTTGTAAACAAGATGTGAGCTCCCTGCACCCCACTGTGGGTGCACTATTTGGCAGGCGATTGATCTATTACTACTCAACCATCAAATATAAATGATGACACTGTTAAGAAAAAACTTTGAATTGTCATTTTCTTTTATCTCAAATTTAAATACGTTTTAAAAAAAAGAAGCTTTTTTGACTAATGCAAAAAGTTCAGATGAATCTCTCTATACTAAATATATCATGACAATGAAATATAACACACAGCTGTCACAGCTACCTACAGTTTACACTCAGTCAGCCCCTTTGCACATTGGACAGAGCTTAGTTTCCACCAAGCAGTCCAGTATAGTTTGGATAAGTTTATTACACATTAGAAAGGTTATTTTTGAGTTTCCATTGTCAAGCGTTGTGGATATTACCAATAGAGGCGCTCCACTCTGTCCTGTTTTTCTGTTACCCCTTTGTTAAATGAGGCAATTTAACAAAGGGGTAAAAAAAACTGATTCTTTACTAAAAGGTGTGAGTGAAACGCAGAGCGAGTTATTTAAACCACTAATATAACCAGCAAAGGTTTTTAGTTAGCCTGCTAGCTTGCTTAGCAAGGAACAACCGTAATTCCCATCCAACAAACTAAAAACTAAAACTAAATTTAACATTACTCAATGGAAAACTATGAAGCTGACTCCTTGAGTGTCATGTAGTTCAACCAAACGCTGAATAAGCTATTTTTAGGGAAACAAAATGTTCGAAATCACTAGTGAAAATAGAATAAGATAACAAACAGGAACACAGACACAACCAGCCTCTGTCATGATTGACAGGTCGCGAACTGGAAATCACAAAGTAGCAACGCCCCAAAACATACCCTGCTTTATCATCTATTTTAAAATCAATCAGGCAATAATTAAAAAAATGAACATCATTCTGTATTGAAAAAGACTTAAAACTAGCGATTAAGACATTAACTCTTCATGAAAATCTTTACTGAGGTAATAAATCAAGTGAGAAGTGAGTTATTTTGCCATAGACTTCTATAGAAACCAACCTCCTTTATGCAACCACACGTGTCGCTCCCTGCTGGTATTTAGAATGCAAGTTTAAAGCACTTCCGCATTTGACTTACTTCGCCGAATCGGATGCTCTCTCCACTGGATATCACTTTGTTGTTTTGAAGCTATCGGCTCTTAACAAATGTACGTTGGGAAAATATAGTCATGCTTCTGTTGTTAACTACAAGAACATACTAAAGGTATTGAAGTATTGCAATCTATTTTCAAACTTGGTCAGGTAACATAAAGGGTAACTTCTAGTTGTTTTTCAACCTGGACCCCATTTCCCTATATAATTAATTATAATAATTTGTGTCCAGTATTGAGCGAGAGCTCAGTGACGAGCCAGCACGAACCTTGCGGCAATGTAACCTAATGGGGCAATTGTGCAGCCTTGATCATTGTCCACCTAAAGTGATTTATTTTTGCTTCTGACATGCTCAGACTTTTTCCCAAAGACAGCGTTGTACAGAGTGGAACGTGAGTCGAGAAAAAGGCATTCTGGGAGTCTGTTGTTTCGGGGTAGGCTACAGAAATAATAGGTTTGTATTATCTAGAGTATTAAAAACTAGGTTCAGTGCCATGTCTCAATATTTAAATGATTTTGCCAATGTGGATGAGGTCATTATAATCGGATGGCCGCCCATATTCATTTGAGCCAGAGTACTATGGAGGACCAGGTCTTTCATATTTAAAAATAAATACAGAAATAAATAAATGCTCAATAAATAAATAAGCACACAATTAATTGCCCCAAAAAATACAATGAAGAAATAAATGTAGGTAGAAATTAAATTATACAGTGAGACATAAATGTATATATCTCTTTTAATTAGCTTCTTTATTTATTCACCTTTGTAATAATTACCTTATTTATTTATTGTCCGTTATAATCTTCAACTTTATTTATTCCTTACTTATTTTTTAAATGTATTTATTTCTGTGTGTGTTTAATTATTTTGTCTGTTTTATTCTTCCGTTGCATTTTCTACCCTATTTATTTTCACCCCTGGTATTTATTTCTGCCTGTCACTTTTACATTTCTGCCTGTCACTTTTACATTTCTTCATGCATTTCTGCCTCATTATGCAAATGAGGAGGGGCGGGTCTTAAGGGGTTAACTTCTGCCCATTGGTTGGTTAGCATTTTACTGCTTCGGTCAATCTACATGCCACCGGCCACAGTCAAAACAAAGATGGCTACCTACGGTGAAGTTGTCAGTGAGCTGAGGCATTTAGCAACTGTTTTTGAAAACAATGCTAACGTTATAAGTATTGACTTTATAATTTTTCGTTTAGACGCTCTGACAGAACGTGTGTTTCAGTCAGCGGTGTCGTGCCAATGTACTCGTGTATCCCCTGGCCGCGGGAGCGCGCATGCACACAGAGCGGAGCTTGTACTGCCCTTCGAATTGTTTAACTGCTGCACTTTGAATTAAATGGAACAAATAGCGACGTGGAAGACTCGACAGGGTTTCCATAGTAACAGGGGTCTCAGTTAACTACATAAATACGTGTATTTGTCTGTTACATTAAGGCAACGTGTCAAATGTTTATAGCGTGGTTTAATATCGAGTGATAGGTGTATCTTCCCTGTCCCTGTCTACCATATGAGTTACATAAGAGGTACTCAAATATCAGGCCGTTTTTCACCTGATATTTTGGGTATCCCCTATGTAACTTTTGATAAACAACAGCAAACCTCTCCAAATTGTGTCAGGTTGTTTATTGACCTATTAAACACACAAAATAACACCCATGATGACAGGACAGACCCTTTGCATGTTAGAGTACGGGCTGTGGATGAAGTATATGGATAAAGAGTGGACGAGGGGAGAAAGAGGCTGCAGTTGGGGAGTGTTTCGTGAAGTCCATAGGCTAAACATGCATGGTTTATCTAAACAATTTTCAATAAAAACAATAGTTCATATGTGCTTATGTCTCACAGCCCTGTTGATTAGAGGGGGAAATCCTCTGAAGTGGTGACACAGCATTGTGTCCAAGGTATATCACTGGACGCATCAAGACCACAGATATCTGGCAGCAACAGGTCCCACTCCTGACTTATTCTTTGGGCATATAGGGGCACAGCACCCATAGGAGCACTACCAATATCCCATACCTTGCAGCCCTTCAGCCGCTGCTTCACCTTCCTCCGCTGTCGACGGACAGCTCACCTTGTAAGATCAATAATGTTGTCAGACACTTGTAGAACCAATGTGAGCCTATCAGTAGCAAAATAAATTACTTTAAGTGGACAATGATCAGGGGGGCACATCTGCCCCATTAGGTTACACTGCAGCTTGGTTCACACCAGCTCGTCACTGCGGTCTTGCTCAATACTGGACCAATTTCAAAGATTTTTGGTCATATCAGTCTGCATGGAGAAATGGGGTCCAGGTTGAAAACAATCGTGGTTACCTTTTAAGCAGTGGGGAAGATGCCCATCCATACAGTAATGGTTCCAGAGCCAGGTCATTTGATGGACATCAGGTATTAGAGCAGAGACGCACAGTTTTGCCATGTTAAAGCCCTTTCTTGGTTCTGCCATTATCTTGGATCTTAACGTTGCTACTGTTATAATTTAAGTGCTAGCTACACTGATAAAATACTGTCCCGCTGCCACCAACAGTAGAATACGCTTTGTCTCGAATTGATCTTCACAGTATGGAGATCTCCAACGTGACATTGGCACCCCTTTAATGCTCCTGATTGATCAGTCCCCAATGATAATAATGCATTCCCTTCAGCACTGTAACTTCCAGTAGTCATGGTGTAGATTTAGTGTATATTAAACACTCAGCCATGTTCTTGACAATCTGCATCCTGCTGGGTAGTAGATAATTTAAAGACAGAAAACGATATGCTATTGATCTGAGGGAAGTCTGTAAGTGTCCTCATCAATACAAGCTGTGCTGCATTCAGGATGGTTTACAATGGTGTTTAGATTATGTTTTAAGCATACAGTATGCCGTAGCCAAATCGGTGCCAGATTTATCAATCCCATTCATGCCCTGTGCATCCATTGAGAGCCCCTGATTACCCTGATGCATTATTCATAGTCAGTTGGTCTTGGTTGACTTTGTGAATAAAACAGGGTGTAATTTAAAGGGCGGGGAATAGAGGCTTGGCCTGTCTTGGAGTTCAGCCTGAGCAATATTAAAATGAAACGGCCTGACATTTATCAACAGGATTGCTTTAATGGGGATATCATTGGAGGAAGACAGGAACCGTTTCACAGAGCTTCAGAAGAGGCACTATGATAGAGATGAAGAGCCATGTAAAGAATGGCCTTATCGCCAAATGAGACCTCCAGTCATATCAGAAGAGGGAAATTGTGTTTCCTAATCTGTGTCCTATTTATCGTTTTACACTAATGGCTGTATCCAGGCCCTCCAGGTTGGTGGCTTGTTGGCCTCACTTAGTAACTGATGCAGAATCAGTCATCCTGAGTGTCCAGTGACTCACTTTAGGATCACAGCTGGTAGGTTGCAGGGTGATGATGATGACAGGTTGATTGTGGTGGGGGTACAACCACAGCTCACTGACTGATTGGTTGTAAAGAGAAGTGTGACAATTTTTGCTTCCTGAAACGTTTGTTATGCCATACAGTGACCTATTAAAGTGGTATTGCTATTTATTGCCATCTTGGAACAAAAAAATCTGACTGTGGTCAAAAAGGGACCCCTAGGTGGAGTTCAGGAGGGTCACATAAGGGACATCGACCACGGCTGACTGTGATAGACAGAGACATCTGTCAAGCAAGCACAGATGAGCCAAAGCCCAGATTGAATGCAGTTTTTCAATAAAAAGTGGGGTGAATTTATACCAAGTTAACGGAAAGATGCAAATCACCCTTTATTCACTGCAGACATTTTAACTCGCCCTAGCAGGAAAGGCAAAGGGATGACTAATAAAGCTAACAAGGGCTCTGTTCTACTCAAGTGTCCTAAAAAGTTGCGACAGTGTCATGAATTTCATTAATTACTACTTAATTATTATTACTGTGCTTTTCCTACGTCACATGTCAAAATGTCATCTATGAAATAGGCTTTTTGCTGTAAACAGACACTAGCTTGCATGAGATACATCCAGTCAGGTTTAACATGTCTTAATTCAAACAAAATTATTGTCTCAACTTCTATAACTACATTTTCAAATGCACAAAGACTGGATTAAAAAGTGCAATGAAAAATTACTTGTTGTTAGCTAGGAAACAGCAACTAAATTCACATTAATTTATCAAGGAAAACCTTTTGCTTTGCATTCAGCCTGGATGCACCTCTAGGCTCTAAAGCAGGGATCTTCAACAGGAGTCCGGGACATCTAGGGGGTCCTCAGATTCATTGCAGGGGGTCTCCAAATTATTGGTAACTTTGAAAGGTTTTTTAAAGAAAAATGTAAATGTCTAAACATGAATCCAACATATTATTAACACAAATAAATCCCCATTGATGATAGGCTTCCTGGCCTATTGGTAAGGTAGTCATTAAGATATCCATCCACAGATACAGTATACTTTAAGGATTGATTGTGCCACATGTACCATTAAATAATGATTTATAAAATTATTCCAATAATTACTATTTTAATAACTTGGTGTTCTACACTTTATTGTAGGCTCAGTTTAATATGAAATTTCATGTTATACAATATTAGTATTAGCGCCGTCTCTTTCAGTTAAGGGGCCCTTGGTTTTAAAAACGTTGACGACCCCTGCTCTAAAGCATTAGCTTTACCACTCAGGAATACTGTTTTTTGCTTGATACAAGACACATAGACATAATCATACACAAAATCACACTCACAGACGTAAAGTATGAGCCGGCGCACACATAAGTAGATACATCCCTGAGGTAAAAGGTGATCATTACGTGAAGTGCTTAACAGCATACAAAGTGACATAAAAACATCCACTGCTACATGGGATTTAGATCTATTTACTTTGTTTTAGCAGGTGGTTACATGTGTTGCACTGTGGACAAGTATTGTTGGGCCATGATGTAAAATGCATACTATACTGTACTGTGTTTTTCATTAAGGTATTTTTCCAACTGTTTCTCGTGTTTTTACCAAAATACAGCAATCTCATGTGAATGGCCTGTAAAGACAATGTACAAACGGTGTCCCCCTGTTGTGCAACAGCAGCTCTAATCATTAGACAGAACTATTACTTATTATTCATATCTGTACTTTTAAACTATCTAGGTGTTTTTAAATTGAAATGCAGACTAGCATGGTGTTATTAATACCGCAGCTGATATAAAGACACTACTCAGGCTGTAACAAATACAGTCAGTTCATTAACTGGGGTGACGATGTGATACACTAAAATGCATTTAGCAAAGTCTGACTGAAAATAATCACAAAAAAATCATTCTTATTCCTCTTACATACTGTGTGTGCACAACAGTGTTTTCTCTTTTAAAATTCATTGTTTGTCATGTTCTTTCTAGAAGTCAGGGCAAAATGCTAATAATAGAATTAAAAATATATACTATATAAAGAAATGATACAAACAGGGCTTTATCTATAAAACTAATCTGAGTAAAAATAAACAAGGCTTACTCCTAATTTCCACCGGGTGTGGAAGGGCTGCGGATCCGCTCTGGAACGTCGGTGGATTCATTAGAATTCATTTAATTATTCATTAAAGTCAATGTGTGTTTTCACTGACTGCGGAACGGCGCCGTTCCGACTCCGTCCCAGCTCCGGTGATCCGCAGCCCTCCGGAGCAGATACGCAGAGCTTCTACTTTTGCTTGACGCCGGAGAGCTCCGCAGCAAGTCAGCACACGGCCAAAACAAAATAAAACATCTGGTTAATTTTCAAATTAAAATAGAACGTGCTTACGGTGGATCATATTGCCCTGCACTACACCTTGAAAACACAGCACACAGTTGTTTCCTCTGGATGTAAATAAACTGTTGTTATAAATGCACGAGATCTCGTGGGTCCTCGTGACTTCAGCTGTCAGTCATGGCCACAGCAGTTCGGCAACAAATCCGGACCAGGTGGGGACAGACGACAGACAACGGAGCTGACGCACAGCGGAGCGGATCCGCAACCGCTCTGCAACCGATGTAAATTAGGAGTTAGCTAAGAATGGGTTCATGAAGATAAAGAACAAATTAACTTGCATGCACTAACATTCTACAAAGGTATACTAAGGTAAATGCCGCCATTCAGTTGCACTTTACAACATGAAGCTATAATTAGAGGTGGAATGCAAAATGAACAAAAGCAGATTTGTATGCACCAAAAAATATTGTGGATTTTGGAGGTTTTAATTTGATTGAAATTTTAGTTATTTGTCACTTCATGACTCCATGAATGTACAAAGATAGAGGAAGAAAGGAGAGAGTTTGGAAAGAGAGACAGCTTTTTTGGTAGGTTTGTAAATCAGGTATAGTTGTTGTCACAGCATCAGTCTATGAACTTGCCCACTGAGTGTTAATGGTTAAAAGACAATAAAAAACAAGCATAAAAATGCTGAAAATATACATCCCGGTGTACATAATTGCAAATTGCTTTTCTCTTAAGTGACAGAAACCCAAATCTTTGACTCCATGGCAAAATACGTACTTAGTTAGCTAAAGGGACACCTCATGTTGTGGGTTAACAGGACTAATTATTAAAGCATAAACATGTTCTAGTAGAAACCCAAAATAGAAGTATGAACCTAAAAATGAGCATAATATGGGCAGACGCACCTATACACGTATGTCAACGTCAACACGAGCATAGCAGGAGTCAACACTTGGGTTTCAACACCAGTCAACAGACGTTGCTGCAGTGTTTTATACTTTACAATCATAATAATTTCTGTACAATTTCGAATCATGGTAGAAAGGGCCACTATGCTACATTACAGTCAGTCTTCGGCTGTATAGATGGACGTAAAGTGTATTGACACATACCAGGTGTGATCAAGCATCTACCCGTAATTTGGGACCTTTAAGGTTAAGGTACCATAACTTCCGTTGTCATAGTTATAACAACCAAATAGTTAAGATAAGGTAACGACTATTGGTAAAAACCACCATAGCTGACTGTCAGTTGGAAACAAGAAACAAACAGCGATGCTATACACCTCGACCTCCTCCCTCTGAGCTGCACCAACGAGATGAAAGATGAATAGAGAAAGTTTAGGACAACTGTGGAAGATTAATTATCTGCTGACAATAATAATATACTGATCTGTTTTAATTTGACACAGGGTGTAAACATCTTTAGTTTTCCTTTCAAATGCTCTGACTTGCTTGAACTCCCCAAGTCAGTCATTTAAAAAAAAGAAAAGTAACTCAGTAAGATGTAAAATGGCACACTGTATGGGGGGGAAATCAGTTATACCTATTCAAATAGAAAAAGTAAATTAGAGTCTGGTGAAGCACATAAAAATGAGAATATTCTGTATTAAATAATCAAGGATGGTGCATTGTTGATGCAGTCAAGGGCAATCTTGGGTAACCAGCAGACGGCTCAGTACCTGGCAAGGGGCAGGTGACAAGACTCTCTACATTGTCGGCTTGCAGCTGAATCGTGAGCGGGATGAGCCAGGCTGACAGAGATAATTAATAAAAATCACTCGAAACAGTAATCTGGATAGAACAGCAGACAGGCTTTTACTGAGAGGTGCTTCAGCACAGGTGGATGCTCTAGGCATACACTTGTTGTCTTTTGCTTTACACTCCCACCTTTGCTGTCCTCAATATGGCCAGTCAATGGGATTCGGACTATTATGGTAAATAATAAAGACTAATATTCTTAATTTTTAGTGTAAAATCAATGCGTTCTTTGAAGTTTAAGTCATTGTTGTCTTTTTTTTTAACTGCCATCCCCCATAAGAAGTTACAGTAGGCTTCATAATTCTAATGCTAAATAGTATTGAGAATTTTTAAAGACGCAAAAAAATACACTAACAAGATTTACAAGTCTACTAAGAACATAGATTGAGATCCAATGCACACATCTCTGCACTCATTTGCAAATACTTTTGCTACAATAATAGCTCCATAATCTTTTGTTTCTTTTACTTAGGTATTACTGATCCATTTGTTACTAATATTAATTTATATATCTTTATTCATTTAATGAGTTGTATTGAAACTCAGATGTATGATATTGCGTGAAGAAAATGAAGTAATACTCCTATGCCAGTTTATTTTAAGATATACTGTAGATTGTACGGAAATCAGTACATAAATAATACATAATAAACATATATTTTACTTTTTCATGCAGAGATCAGACTTTACAAACCTGGACTATTTTGCATAAATGTCACGGGACACTTCTGTTGTGATAGAAGGTCTCATCTAACTCCTTTCTACTGTACCAGTCACTATTTCTGGGTAAACTCTTCCTTTAAAGATTTCAAAACAAAGGAAAGCTTTTGAGTGTATTCTTTAATTTCATTCCTCGCCATGCCACAACATTTGCTTTTTTTCATGTGTGCCTTTTTGAATTGGTATATGATATCTCTGAGACTCAGTGAAGCACACTACTGCTATTCTGCTTCTGACCTCCAGTCACCATCTGTCTCAGCATCCCACCTATTCATTATATCCTCTGTTCTCCTTGGCATTTTGGTGCATAGCCAGCAGGCTCTGTGGTGACTGTCCTTTACTGTGGCCATAAGTAAATCATGGTACATCAAGAAAAGGATGAGCTGTTCTGCTCCGAAGGCTCTCGCCCTGGGCTGACCTGGGCTAGTTGAGGATAAAGTAGGCAAATGCCATTTACATGCACTTATTGGGCTATAAATACATAGGTGATTAAATGTGAAATCTTCTTGATTAACTGTGACCACTGTTTCACAAGTTCAGTTTTGAAAACTAGAGGTTTGTGGTTGGAATAAGCATTGTACTTTTCTCTCTTTTTTCTATGTCATGATGCAAACATGTATAGCAACGCACAAGCAGGCTTCCCAAACACACATTGTTTCTGAAGTGCTGCATATTTAACCCAGCATTGTGCCTCATCTATGTGTCAGATATAGGTTTCTTGAGTAACTTGTTTAAACGTCTTTTGTGGTGCCATAAGTTAAAGGTTTGGCCATATTATCTGATAAAGGATGATCAGTCAAAGGTCATTGGTTGACCTCCCACCCTTTATACACCCTTTATACACTCAAGCCTTTCAGTAATGGAATAGATCAATCAAAAATATTTTTTATATTAATAACATACTTATTTATTTTATTTTACTTAACTTTTTTAAGCTGCACTGTATGTTGTGTGCCTAAAGTGCTCATAGTATGCTCATTTTCAGGTTCATAATTGTATTTAGAGGTTGTGCCTGAATAGGTTTACATGGTTTCATTTTCGAAAAACACCATATATGTTTTGGACTGCACATTGCTGCAGATCTTCTTTTCATCCTGTGTGTTGTTGAGCTCTCTGTTTTAGCTACAGCGTGATGCATCTCACTTTTCTCCTATCTTTGTTGGGAGTCGCACATGCGCAGTAGCTAGGTAAGGACTACCCAGTCAGAAGCAGAAAATGAGTGCGTGCCACGCTAGCAGCTAGGTGAGCGTTATAATGTGTGTAACAAAGTTTACTCATGTTTGTCACAGAAGTAAAGGCTGGATTACAATAGAGCTGTTTGGTGCAGTTTGTAAACAGTGTTTTCTGTTGAAGATGGTACGTCCTTTTGGGGTGGACTTTGGGCTTTTTTCCTTTTGTAAATCTATAACATGCACAAAAGAGATATATAACACAGTAAAGGAAAGGGAAGAAGCCAAAAACCAATATGAAGACTTTAATCTTTTATTGTGTTCTAAAAACTGGCAGTAAAACAGATTTTGCAGTGCAAATCACTATGAGATGGTGATGGATTATGAAATTATGTTGCAGTCCAGTGCCTGACAATTGCTTCTCAGGTCAGCCAGCCTGACCCCAGAAGCAACTCCTTAACCACTCATCACTGCCAAGCAAGACTTATGGGCTACAAGCACCTGAAGCGTAGAAAATAGCATCTTAACAAAGTGGCTTGGCAGAGTGATGGAAACTCTTTCTCATTTCACAAAACCAACAGCTGTTTGCTAAATCATCTGTTAAAGAAACCAAAGTGCCAAAATTTAGAGAGTGCCAGTTTAAATACCACACGTTAATGCCTCTCATATTTAATCGCTCACTGAACAGATGCCGGCTTCTTTTAATTAAGCAACCTCTAAGTTTTCTTACTTCTCTGCGAGGGCTAATGCAGTCTGCTTCACAAACCTGTATCTACAAACGCTGAACATCCCATTTTCCACGTTGCTGAACTGGTTCTAATGATCAGTCGATAATGGCCTATAACCATATAACCAAGTCCTGTGGGGGTGAAGCCAGAAGTCAACAGGTTTAATTCAAGTTGTACTGACAAACTTTAGTGATTGACTTAAAAAGTTATAATGATAAAGTCTCCAGTCAATAAATTATCCAGTGTTATGCTGCTGATTTAATACATGAGGGAAATACTTTTGAATTAGTTTGATCTCTATTGCATTACATTTTACTTTTACAAATGTATGGTAGTAAATGAATACAAAGTGCCTAATTAATGGCCAATACCTATTATTGTCTGCTCAAGGATCATAGCCAAAAGCAATGTGAGTTCCTCTGAGAATCTTTTTTCTTCTTTGTAAAGTAACTTGAGGTAATGGCATTTCTCTCACATTTTAAATGTTGGCAAGGAAGCAGTGCCAGCCCCTGTGGTCCGTGACATTGTTTTCATGGTTTAATTAAGTCATAGCCCTTCTTGATGAAGTTAGTTAAAGTCATGAGCCCCTGTTGACTTTGGAATGGCTGAGTGAAGCACATTTATTTTGTTGCTTTGATTATTTTTAGTCATTAAAGAATCAGGACACTGACAAAGTTTAGGAGCGAGGACAGGCAATTCCATAGCATCCTGAAAAGAAAACAGTTATCCATGGAGGGCTATGTAAAACCTTTAAATTACTGCAAGCTAGGTCCTAGTACACGCTTGGGTTACGTGACCAAGTAAGACAGCCTAAGGCATCAATAGTTTTAATAGTTTTCAGTAGACGTCCTTTGTTGTCTCGTACTATCAGAAGTAATCAGCAAAAAAGAGTAAACAGTAAAAAAGCGTCTTAAACAAGGGTCCATGAAAACTTTGTAAAACTTAAAAATGCTGCAACACTACACTTGTTAATTAAACTTTATCTATAATTTATACTGTTTATTAATCCCCAGAGGGGACATTACAGTCCAGTGCTGCAGCGCCCTGAGCGGTTGGGGGTATGGTGCCTTGCTCAAGAGTACCTGGCAGTGAACAGGAGCTGAACTGGCATCTCTCCTGCTACCAATCCACACTCTGGTCTGTACTGGGACTTAAACCGGCAAGCCTCCAGTTCCCAACCCAACCCCTAAGGATTGAGCTACCTCCACCCCAGTGCTTATTTTCAAATGTCAATTTTTACTGACATGTATTCATTGTGACATAAGAAAGGCACAAAACATAAAACCACAGCCAGTTTGTAGTGACACAAGTTGGATGACTTGTCGTAACAAGGAACCTCTTTTACATTACAAATAGTCATTTGATCCATTGTTTGTTAAACTTATTGATGCAACTCGAAAACAAAATCAATATGTGATTTAAAACAATACATTTTTAGTCACAGGCATAACTGTAGATGGCATGGTAACAATTAATAAAGTGGTAACACTGAATTATTTTTATTTTTTATCTCCAGCTCTCTGGAAAAACAAGATGATGGCTGCCTCTTGACGAACACAGCATATGGCAAATACGGGGAGTAAGCCTTTAGGCCCTGACGTAGCAGGCGGGTAGATCGCTTGTGTCTCAGTTTCCTGGCCTCAGGTCAGATCCTCCTGCAAAGCTCCTTAGCTACACAAGAAAGCTACCTCACTTACCCATGCAAATCTGCCTAGATAATGGCATTAATGGCTGCACCTCCAGGCACGGGAGTTCCTGTATTACTTTAATAACCCTGGAAACTCTGTACATCGTCATAGGGGGAGAGAGGAGATCTTTGCTAAAAGGTTTAAGATGAACATGTTTATACAGAGATTGGAATGTATTTGAGAAGGAAGCGTTCACGTGGCCGTGAGTCTGTGTGTGTTCATACAAGAATTGAAAGTTCTACAGTGGTGACAGCGAGCATCATTCTGTCTCTCTCATGCTCTCTCAATCTTTCTGTCTGTATGCTCTGGTAAAGCTGAAGGCCAGTTTGGCTGCATTTGCAGCACAAGTCTCTTAATCCCTGGAGTCTCCAGTGTAGACAGCTGGAATAATTCAGGTAATTTTAGAACGCTGAACTTTTTTTTAAGCCTTTCTGGTTTTATCATTATGTTTCCTCACATCATGGCCCATGAAGCTTCCTTTCCTTCATTTGTAAAGAGGGTTAAAGGGGAGATTATACCTCACATTTTCCCTAATATTTACAGTTAATTGTTCAGAGAATTTTTCTGTGTATGTGTTCCTTTCTGTAGTAAAGCCTTGCTCATTCATGTGTTAGAGCTGCCCAGTAAGACCACAGTCTTCAACGGCAGGTCTCTAAATAGCTCCACTTAAGCTGTTGGGGTTAGGAAGAAGGGATTATTCATTAACTTTCAAAGACAAGATTGTAGTGCTGGTGAAGAGTTTTGGCCCAGCAACCTTCCAGTCACACATTTATTGCCATCCGTTATGGTACGCTTTGACTTCCTCTGGCATATCATGACCTAGCAGTGAAAACCTGAAACAAGAGACCATCCACTTTAGTGAAGCGTTGTCACAAATCACTCCATCATCTGGAATAAATCCTTCCACTCTGTCTGAGTGGATGGGATTTAGCAGCCCATACACCATCAACATCACATATTTAGCTATTAACGTTTGTACCAAGAGTACCAAGAGGATCGACCTTAACTTCACCCCGCCACTCAAAACAATGAACCATGATTCACCATGCTGGATTTTTACATCTTTACTAATCACAGACTGAAAATCTACAATACAATACAATACCATAGAGCACATATTTAAAAATAATAGCTGTTTTCAATGATCCCAACTAAAACTACTCCTACTTTATTCAAATCCCTTAATGCCAACATCTCAGAATTTTAATTGTAAAAACAATTAAATTATTCAAAGTAATTTGTAGTGTTGCTCAGCTGTTCACACATACATTTAAAAAATAACACCACACACTTGGCCAGTTTTAAAATGGGCACAGTTGTTGGATTGTCAGTCCCCAAAACGTTAGCCAACAGTAAAAGCACTTGTATATACATAAAGCACTGTACAGTGTGCGCAGCAATCCTTGCACTTACTGTAGTTGGGCTCGAAAGTCCGCAACACTAACTGTCCAGTCTGTCATTTTACAATAATACAGGGCTGAAAATGTCACAGATTGCTTAAACAAAGTAGATTCATTACAAAGTTAGAAAAAGGAAGGGATAGCAAGGACAAAGCCCCTCATGCTGCATCCTCATGCAGATCACTCTTAACCTAACACCCCTCTGCCACAGTCTCTAATCCACATCTTGATTTATGTTTTTCTGTATTTTTTTTTAATTTATCTTGAATAAGATCTTGTCTCATGCATTCATAATTTCTGCGCTCTCAGAACTTCCTAACGGGGGCAATTTTTTTTTTTCTGTGGTTTGATCATTTGCATAACTAATGTGGTATTTACATTCATCAATTGCTTCATTAATTAGGTCAGTGATCAAAGCAGGATTTCTCTCACTCTGGAGGGAAGGAAAAATACATTTTGGTGGCTCTCTGCTTTGCGCAGCAACAAAAAGAAATAAAGCAGGGAGTTTGGGTTGAGATCTTACGCATAATTTCTTATGGAGAGCCTGCTGAGAGATACTGCACTCTTATGTAACTCAGCAGCATCCTTATAAAGACAGTCAGAGATGGCAAAGGGCCTCCATCTTTAGCCACTACCTCTGGCAGAACAGTCAGATCGCCCACGCCATCTACTGGTGGATAGGTAGAGGGATTTTAACCACCTCTAATGACCACCCAGGGGAACGGGCACGAGGGAAAACTAAAAGTCCCTACAGGGATTCCAGACTTTTGAACACTAATGACATGTATGATCCACCATTGGTATCATTATTCATGTGAGACAAATCCATGCTCGGGGACTTGCAGTGCAGTTCTCCTGCTTTCCGGCTCCTTTGTTAGTGGTGATGTGTAATTTGTCTACCTTCCACATCTATCTGACCTTCCTCTTGACAAGGCATCGTCTAAAAGACAGGTTTGTGTGTGCTGGGCATTTGTGGTATCTTGCTGACACACGCAATGTAACCATCGAACAAGTGCTAAGGTCTCTGTTCCACTTCTCCAATCGCTCATCTGCTGGCAGCACTACATCATAATCTGGAAACGCCAAGCATTGGACAGGAAAGGTACACAAATAGAAACTGCTGACCCATCTGTTTTATATGTGTGTAAAAAGACGTATATTATGAAATGTGTTCAAAATAGAAAAGGGCATGATGAATTTGATAGGCATGACTGGATAGAAAAATGAGTGTTGCCTTGCTTTAATTGCACATATTGAAGTTTGCGCGCCTCGCTGAGTTAAGTATTCTATTATTTCATAAATTCACTCATTCTGTACAACCTTCTTAAAATAAACCTTCTGCAAAGAGAGAGACTGAATTATTGTGTTCAGGATTTTAGTAGTAGTAGTTAAGTAAATGACTGCAGTAACCATAATTCATATGTTGCTGTATTTACTATTAACAACAAAACCAGTAAATTAGCAGCACACAAATAGGTATCATTTTAGTTGTCTTACTCTTTATAGTCAAGGGTGATTTAAACTATACCCAAACACATAAATCATCAGTTTTACAGTAATTTCTTACACAGATTTGCAACCATTACCTAATGTTTTCTTGCTTATCAGAAACAACAAAACTCCCTAAAGGAAACTGTATCAGTAATTAGAGTGAGCCCCCCTTCCTCACCCCAGCCTTCAGGGTATGTGGACCCAGATACTAATGCAATGTTTTTCAGCAGGCTGCCAATTAATCCATGTTGACCCTATAGAGTTGCACAGGTCTGCCGCTGCTCTTCAAATACCCAGGAGGCATCAGCTGTTCTTGAGGTCCTAACTTTCATAGAACAGAACCCTTTCTGACCACATATGAATGCAGATGCATATTTGTGGTTTGATGGCCAACATCCTGTCAGGAATGGGTTACTGACCTGTTCTCCAATATAACATCAAAAGAGAATAAATTTGAATAAAACTTTGCAGCAAAATGTAGGTTACAATTCCACATATATGAAGAGTAAAATCTGCCATGGATATATATGTTTTGTAGCTAAGCTTTTGTCGCACCCATAGTGTAAAATGGAACAGAAAGGGACGTATGTTTGTGTTATTTACTACATGCAGAATCCCAAATATATAAAAATGGTATGTTCACTCAGTATTGCGGCATCTTTTAGAAACAACAGCCATGACTAATCCAAGATTAAATGAGCTATGTAACCTATATATTCCGAATATTCACTTGGGTTTATACAAGTCCCTCTATGAGTCTTAGAGTATGGAAGATTAAATTCCATTAAATTTAAAAGTGTGCTGATTGCACTTCCAGATTTATCTAGGCATATATATCTATGTGGAATATTTTAATGAAATAAATTGAAGATATATATTTTGTGTGTGTGTGTGTTGCCAGAGACCCTTTAGTAGCAAGTTAGAAATGATATAATAGAAAGTATGCCCCAGCTAGACTTGAGTACTGGGGTTCCTACAGTGTTTATATAGGTTTGGAAACCAGACCTATATTTTGAGTTGGGACAATTTGAAGGTAATAGCAAAAAATCACAGATCAGGCAGAATTGTGTCACCAAAGATTTAGTGATGGCTCTGTCCCAACCACAGGTTAGAGCCTCCAATTCTCTGGTGAGCTGCTGAACTGTAATTGCCTGCTGTTGCTCTTATCAAACTACTGCCACTTACATGTCGCCCTTCCTTTCGCTGCCCCACATTAACCCCTGGGAACCTCTTTGGAGTAAACAGAAATGAACAATGCAGTTTTTTTGTCTTTTCTTACACTGGGAAAGAATTTGCAAAGCACCACTGGCGCTACTTTTACAAACCCAGAAACGCTCACATCTTACAGCAGCCTTGTCCAAACCTGCCTCCCTTAGTATTGACCACTGACCACCTTTGGTGATGCAAGAGGAGGGTAGATGCCTTGCTTAAAGGCAGCTGAACAGGAAAGGGCATAAGTTACTATTTTACATAATGCATTGTGGTATACCAGTACAGTTAGACTGAGAGACTGAGAAAAGTCTGAGTCTTTTTTTGATATTCAATGACATCACCTCTAACTAACATTGATCTGTGAAACAAAATGATGTTTTAATAGATTTTGCTCTTTTGGAAATGTGGCTTTGTGCTTATTACTACCAATTTAGTCGTGTGTTCCTCTGACTTGGCTTCTTTCTCCAGATTTAGCTAGCCTTATTCTCTCTCTATAGTAAATTGGTTTTGGTATCTGATGCCAATTTGTTAAGACACTTACACAGCGACTGCACCATTTTTAATGGCAGCAAATTGTTGATGGGATATTGTAGGTATAGGCTTTGCATTTTAGTGGCTGGTGTTTGTAATAATTTGCTTCTGTATATTGTGCTGCAGATTTCAAACAAATGCTTGGGATTATATGTATGTAAGGATTGATACACACGTACCTTTTGCAATGAATTAGAGAGACAAAAGAGAGGAAAGGTGAGGTAAAAGAAAAGGAGAGCAATATAGCAGAAATGAAAGTGTGTTTAGGGGACGTGCAGAGGGCCAGGGGAGTAAATAAGAGTGTGGATGACAGCGATGCACCTCACTGTAATAAGTAAACACATTACAACCCCAAGTGATTTATTGCAGGGCCAGGATGACATTTTCGGCTGCAGGACAAGGAGCCAGGGTCCTGTTTTTCACTGTTGTTTTTTACGTAGAGGACAAATCCTGCATTCTTATTCTCGCATTTCCCCAGTGAAGAAAGGGCAGTCTGCTTATCTGGCAAGAAGAGTAGAATCCAGCCGCTTGGGCTGAATGGGTTGAGAGGTATAGTATTGGAAAATAGGGGTGGGAGGTTGCAGCTTGATAAAACCAGAGAAGTGCACCATGACAAGAATAATGAGTTGTTCCTGTCATTGATTCCTTTTTATGTATATTTATTATTTGATTAAAGCTCCCCACCTCCTCCAAAGGGCACACTGAAGATGCAACAAGAATCCTGACATTGCAACAAACACTTGCAGTTGGTCGTATTTACTTGAAATGTTCAAGTTTATATCTTTTTCTGTTTTAGCAACTAAAATCCTGGACCATAAAGTCCACAGTTCTTGTTTATTATTAAACCATTGGGCCTTGTCTAAGAGCTCTAAAATACAAATTGCACAAAATAATTTATCCTGATGTGAATCATATGAGCCTTTCTTGTTACTTTGATAAAGCTGCCCTAGCTTTCAAAAAAATAGTACTTAAACTTCTTTTTAATTCAGTCCTGGACTCAACATAGTTAACAAGAGAAGAAAGGTCTGCCAAAACAGATCCCAAGTCAGCATTCCAGGGCTGTTATGCCTGCCAAGGGAAGCTCATACACAATAAAACTAGAAACAGAAGGGTGTTGACAACTGCTAAAGTAGTCAAGCGTCCACATGCCAAAGTAATATACAGTAATATACTGTAAACTACATTTAGGAGCTATCATAAAATCAGAGGGTGCAGTGACACAAAGAGTGTATAGTCACCCTCACCCTCAAAAGAGCCACAGTAGGCATCATGCTATCACCTTATCATAGCTACTGTATGTGCTTATCTTTCACCGAGAAAAGCAAAATGTGGGCTTATTGTCCTAATACATACAGAGCAATTTGTTATATCTTGCGACAGATAAGACATTGCATTATCAGGAATTCAAAGTGAGAATAATTCTAGTTATTCTATCACTTATTTGAGATTATCTTTTTGATAACAAAGAGGATTTCGCTATCCATGACTACAGTTGACACAAACAAGATAAATAAATGTGTTAAAGGATTATGAGGGGAAGTGTGTTGACAGGTCTAAGCTAACGATTTTGGGTTCCAATAAAAGTTGCTAGACTGCTCTGTGAAAATGGTCGAAATATTGTTATTCAGACAACTTTGCTGTGTCAAACATTTATGGAAAACTTGAAGACATTAATATGCCCATAAATAGACCCACAAGGGGGCAGTAATTTGATGTCCTTGTCAGTTTAGATGTGGCTGCAAGGCAAAGTTGAGGTGCATTCCACTGCACCAGTAATAGGTTGAAACAAGCAACCATGTAAGGCCATTACACACTGACCATTAGGCCAAGACATCCTCTTTATCCATCATTTTTTTCTAAAACTATACATGTACATGCATATCGTGAAATGGTCACGTTATTTAATCTATTGATTTGTGTACACGGACACGTTCCTGTTGTTTTTTTCAGGATGTGAGCACAAATTTTAAACTAATGTACAATATTTTTATGGGAAAATCTTTGGTGATTACAACACTATTATGGTTAACGAGTAGTATGAAAAGCCAAAAATCCACGCAGGGAGGTTGGTTGGGTGGTGGATGGGTCAAACAAGACAGGACTCTCCTCGTTGTTCTTTTCCTAAACAGAACCGCCCCATTGTTGTTGCTCGTCTCCCACATGTGGCGTTTAATTTCCCAGAGACCGCAGATAATGTCCCGGTGCACAAAAAAGACTAGATAAACATGTCCGTGTACATGGATCAATATATAAAAAATAATGTGACCATTTCATAAACTGCCATAAGACCGTGTTGTGCATACAGGAGGCATTGGCAAGTTATTATTTATGTATTACCATGGTTAAAAATACTATGAGAACATTATAATTTCATACTGCAATTCACAACTTCTCTAACATTGTTTAGACTTCCCTACCTATCTAATTCTGTAAGCATTTTTTACTGAAAATCCTTTGATCCAGTTTAAGTTAGAGACAATTAATAGATGGAAGTTTTCCTTGCATCCTACACAGTGGAAGTCAAGAGAGAAAAGAGAAAGCATGACATCTCTATCAGGTCATGTGCATAGGTTTGTTTGCCAATATGTATCTGCTTACATTGCGATTATCAGGAAATGCCTGGGAAGTGTTTTAACCTGCCCATCCAAAGTGCCAGAACACAAAATCAGGCAGCCCAGAGCAAATATTCCAGTTGTTTTTTTGGCTTGGCATCTGCAGTGCACAGCACTCTCACTCTTTTTCTTTTCTCCAAAGCACTTTGGCATTGACCCCACATAGCAGCATACATTACAGAAATACTCTGCCTTTCCACTGGGCTAAGGTAGCGTAATTATGTGAAATATTTATTGCACAGCTTGTTTCAACTATTGTGCTCTGGAGCAAGGCACCAGACACTTTAGTGTAGATGCACAGGGGCTAACAGTAGAATACTGTGTTTGGACTGTGGAGCTTTTCAGTATGACTGCATGTGACTGTGAAGTAGGGCGTTATTGTAACAGAGCACATGTTCTCAGCACAGCTCTCCCAGGATAAATAAAGGTTTAAAAAGCACACACACTTAAGTATTGGCCTCTGACTGCAGTATATGTAACAGGGATATTCTGTCATCTTGTTGGAACTATCCAGCATCTATTGGTTTAAGATTGATTCCACATGTTCTTGTTTTGGGTCTTAAATCAATGTGAAATTGGATTTTCCTATTATGCAGTAATTTCACTGCACACCGTAGATAATCTCAGTAGTGGCTCATATTGGTGGTAAACTTTATCTATGCCGTAATTATTTTGAATAATAAACATAAGACGACTTCAACCCCTCTGGGGAAAGGCAGGATAAGAATCTGTGTTCTTCCCAAAAGGTGTGAGCCTGTGATGAATCTTAAATTCCCGCACTTACAGTCCTAACCCCTGACTTCAAACAAGACAAGGTTTTAGAGTGGAATTTCAGGAAGAAGCTTCACATTCAACACCTGACTGAAATGATTAAGATGCTTCCCATTTCTGAGGAAATTCTGTCCTAACTTGGTTTCATGTGATAATTTGAATTTTTTTCCTTCAGGAAAAAAAAGACCAATAGTCTTGCTGCTGACCATTGGTGTGATATCACAGAGCCTATAAAATGTAATCAGTACTGAAGGCCTCGGATCAAAATGAATAATTATATCTGGCCGAGGAGGCCACTTCTCCTTTAAGGAAACAGCCTTTTAGAGGAGATAAGAGGAAAGAAAATAGTTGTTTCACTATTCTCTTATCAGTGAGAACTGCATAATGTAATCTGACTCAGTGCTGTATCAGATCAATCACTCTGTCAGGGAGAGGAGGCAGAGAGAGCGAGAGAGAGTGAGAGAGAGAGAGAGAGAAAGGAGGTCAAGAGACTTAACCGATGTAGGAAAAACTAAACTCCAATAAAAATGTACTTAGGCAGAAAGGAATCATCTGTGATTTTTTTAGATAAAGATACATTTTCCTGTTTCTTGTTGCTATTTGATATAACACAATGAAATAATGTAGTGAAAGCTTGTATACATACAATGTTCATCTAAACCAGTGGTCTTTTAAACCAGTGAAATCAGATGGTCTCAGACCAGAAATGAGAAGCTTGAGTTTGTCTACCTCTGTCTGAAAAAAAGTACCCATTGTTGAAAAAAAATATTTTTCATTGGTTAATCTGCTCTCAGCACAATTATTGCATCATACTACTGACAAGATAACATTACACTGACCTCTAAGAGATAATTCACTCCACACCTTCACACATCCACTGAAAGCAGGCCTTACCATTATTTTTGTCCACAATATTCTGATGTGGGTGTGTTTGAGTGTACTTGCCTTTGTCTCTGTACAGAGAAGGGCCTTTGATGACTCTTTCTCCTTGAACAATATCAAGCGGAGGTGTGAGATGATTTCAGATTCAGCCTGTTGTCTGTTTCTATGCTCTGTATCCCGGCTCAGCCAGCATCTGATTACCAGTACCTTGTTGTGTTGTCTGGAGAATGTAACAAAGAAGGGATGAGAGAAAAAGAAAAGAGAAAAAGAGAGAGAGAGCGAGCAGAGGAAGGGTAGTTCTCTAGGATGGGAAGACAACGGCATACAACGCATCTGTGGAGATGGCTATCCGGAGACCAGCTGTGGATACTGGGGCTAATAGAATCGGCTGCACTAACACATTTACAGGCTCCTCTTTTTTTGTAAAACACATGACAACGGAATTCTCCCTTTTGCATCATTTGCCTCCGCCCACACCACCTTAGCTACCTTGACTTTATTTTTGCTCTTTTCCTTTTTGCTTTGCCTGCATTCATCGTGGTGCATAGGGTATGCTAGAGGTGCCCACAGACAAGCGGTAGGTGCTTACTATGCCAGTCACTTCGCTCCATTTCAATGTCCCTGAGAGATCTAATTGATATTCCAAAGCAGAGTTGAAGCTGCATCTCAGGCTCACCTTAGTCATTAGTGAGCCCCACAGGCCTGTTTGCATTATAATCTCTGATTTAGATTGTGTTGCCTCCGTGTCCTTCTCTCGAGGTTGAGCTGTGAGTGCAAAAGGCCACCGTCGTAGGGGATCCAAGCTCAAATTAGCCCCTTCCTCTGAAGTTTGCAACTGAGGAGAGGGCTATAGGTTGTGAACTCCCACTTTAACAGACAGATTAATTCCACTCCCCCCGAGATCTGTTACAATGTGTGAGGAGTGAACACCACCATCTAAAGGTCCATCTGGACATTTGTATGGTAAAGAGGGAAGTAAAAGTGCTCATAACTCATCAAATCGGGCATATTTGTGGAGGGAGCCTGAGCGGAATGACAAAGCTTTGGGATCTTCAAATGCACACTTTCAACTGTAGTATCTGTGTACGGATGCATGAGCCCGCTATATGTGCGTCGGAAGGCACAGCTGCTGGATTTTTTTCTCGAGTTTAACATACCCATTGGCACCAAACAAGCACATATATTCCCCACAGCTCCTAGTTCCCTTGGCTAACCTCAACTAGAGTTAAACATCAATCCACTATTTTAGGTCAATAGCATCCAGGGACTAAATAAGCTCACCGTCTTGGCACACTGTATTATAAAGGTTTGTGAACTTGATACTTTAATTGACGATGGAGTAAGTTAATACATTATGTCTTTCTTTAAGCAAATACTGTTTCTAGCCCATTCAAGGAGAATGTAAAAGTTCCGCTTATTTTTTTGTTGTTGTTATAAATGTTCTGTAAAAAACACATTCCATGCCTTCATGTGTTGTTGCTCCTACATCCTCCTCCTTCAATCCATTTGATCTAGATGATGTAAGCGGCACTACTGTGTCAAAAATGATCCCACTAGGAACAATCAAGTCAATTTTGGCGCTCATATCTTAACATGAATACGAAGGGAGAGAGTTACTGTAGAGGCCCAATTTAATTGACTTAAACGTGAGAATATCAAATAACACACTAGGGAATTTTAGCAGTGGTATTGTAGAACAAGATCCTAATCTCCTCAGCTACAGGTGTTAGTTTTTACTGTAAATTGTTATATTGAACTTTACATTACACATTATCACAGCAAGCTTTTAGGAACTCATAATTGATTTTATAGCTGACATTACAAAAATGCTCCAAGAAAAAAATCCAGGAAAAATTAGACTTTGCTGCAGTTCGCTCAAGATGAAACAAATATTCCTTCTTTTGTTGTGTTTTTAAAACAAGGTCATAAGGTTTATTTTGATGTGGTGCTAAGAATGAAAAAATATTTAAATTATTCTATGATTAAAGGCATTTTTATGGTCTCTGTCTCGTGGTATCTGATACTGAGCCAAGAACCGAGTGCAGGTGTCTGATGACTCTCCTTGAATGAAAATGATATTAATGGAAAGCAGGTGGGTACTTCAAAGGCTGACTGCTCCAACGGTATGACCAAATGTGCTTGCAACCGGCGCCAACTTCAGCTGTTGTCTCTGCCATGGTGAAGAAGAAGTTAGTATTGTAAATGGAAGTAATTACTCAATATTAGATACAGTGTAAAGTAAAGCAGATGAAGGACAAGGGATCTGATGTGTTCCTCTGGAGTTAACAGTTAGTATATGGCCGGAAGTCACATGATCAGCTGGACAGAGATGGCGGTTTAAAGTGTAGCTCCTGGCCCAACTTTGCCAACTAGTTGTTTTATATGGTTCCAACTCTGATATTCTACCAGTTTGTGCTTGTTAGAGTTACTTAAAGCAGAATGGCAAACAAGAACAGAACCCAATGCAGCAATACTGATGCTATTGCAGAGGCATTACAGGAGAAACAGAAAAGCTACTTCAAACCACGTTTTGCTCAGATTCAGCAGGTGGGGATTGACGACAACATGAAGCTAACTGTTATCCATGCTCAACTAGCATATCTAACTGCAAGCCTTGGCTCTATCAAATCAGATGCGAACAACCTAAAAACTAAAAGCAACTCAAGTCAACTCAACTTTTCAAGAGATGGAGGTGAAACTTGCAGACATGGAGGACAGAAACCAGAGAGACAATATCTAAATTGTTGGGTTGAAAGAGGGGTTAGAAGGTTCTAATGCTATCCAGTATGTCTTGCGCTCCTTGCCAAATGGATTTAGCAGATATTCAGATCGAAATTATGAGAGCCCACCGCAACTACAGTGAAAGCCCAAAGACGAATACCACTAATAATCGCATATTGATTTTCAACATGTTTCACTGCTCCACCAGGTGGTAAATTCTACAGGCTGCTCAGAAATCTCCACTCGTCGTTGGGGGCCGGAAAATTCGCTTCTCCTCGTATTACAGCACCTACACGGTCAAACGACTGGTAACCCTGAAGATCAGGGAAGGCACCCAGTATATAGCATTCACCTCCGCCAAGGATGCTGAGGACTATGTCAACCGGGCTGCACCCCATCCTCCTGCTGCGGCGAGGAGGACCAACGCATCGCATTCTGTCACGGAGGGTGCCATGGAGGAGGATCAGGACTGAAACGACTGCCTGATGAACATGGACCATTGGTTTGTTTTGTTCTCTTAATGTGTCTTGGTTTTATTGCATTGTTATCTGATATGATTGCAGAGACTGGTTCTGAATGCTATGTCGATCTAGTTTAATAAGCACTACTCTCCATAGGTTAAATGTGCCACTACAACGCTAGAGTTTCCTTTACAATGTGCTTGCTATTTTGTGCTTTATGTTTCTTGTTTTTGTTGACAAGAAATGCCTTTATTTTGATGTTAAATGTTTAGTGTGGAACCACAGGGCTGTTCCTTTTTGCTGCACCATATCCAATCTTGATCACAGACCTTCTTTGAGTGTTAGCCTTCTGGCTATGTTTTTTGTGTCACTGTCTTGTATGTTCTTGTTCTGCGTTTTACATGTTTTGTGTGTTGAGGGACTTAACTTTGGATGCACTATTGTTAGGATTTAACTAAAGGAAGGGCAGTAGCAATATCCACATATACTGTAATTTCATTTAGAATGCAGCTTTGATAATGGGTGATCCTTAATTTTTAGTTTGTAATTGTGGCGGGCAGAATGCTCCTCATAAACGAGCCAGCACTCTGGGCTTACCAAAAAAGAGAAATGTTAACATTGCATTATTACATGAGACGCATTTGCTGCAGGCCGATGCTGGCTGTTTAGAAAATAGATTCTATCATACAATTGCATCCTCCTTGCAAGTTCTAAAACAAAAGGAGTAGCCATTGTTGTCAAACTGAATTTCCCCCTTAAAGTGTTGTCCTTTTGGTCAGATGATACAGGCAGGATTGTGATCTCCACAATAGAATTTGGTGCTAGGAAAACTGCACTTGTGTCAGCTTAACCACCAAATGTTTTTGATGGCAATTTCTATAATACGCTCACCAATGAAATGCTGGAGTTAACGGATTGTTCTTTTATTGTTGGTGTAGATTTCAATGCTGTGTGGGACCCAAACATGGATTGGTTGAACGCAAAGGCTCAGGCCACTGAAATCATTGGCCATCAGCTTGCAGTTTACAGATTTTTGGCGTGCAGTTAATCCCACCTATAAGGATTACTTTTTCTCAGGTAGACATACATCTTTTTCCAGAATTGATTTTCTTCTTGCATTCCCTCAATTATTTCATTCAATTTTATAAAGCGATGTTACTTCCAATGACATTGTCTGACAATAAAGGGGTCCTTTGGGCCACCACCCTAAGCCAATTGTCTCAAAGTGTGGTTAGATGTCGTTTTAATACTTCTTTACTGAAAAATGAATCATATATCACTCAGTTTATTGCAGAATTCCAGATATTTGCAGAAATTAATGTTGGCTCTGTAGCAGTCTTCAGGATATTGTGGGATGCAATAAAAGGTTTTATTAGGAGCAAAACCATACTATTCTGCTCTAATGCGTGCAAAGCTAGATCACTTCAACTGCATAACCTTGAAGCTGAAATCACCAGATTAGACTCATTTTGCAAAATAATTGTACTGATTCCTGAACCTTTAGAGCAATCAGTTGTCAAGAAAGAAATAAACATTCTGAAGCAGAAATCTGAATTCCTAATTCATAGAACAAGACAGAGCTATTACTACCAGGGTGCTTGACCTAGTTATTTACTTGCCATGAGAATTAGGTCCAGTGACCATTTTGCAGATATTCCTGCTATTAAATCTTCAGAAGGCTATTTTAGAATCAAACCTGTTGAAATAAATAAAACATTTCAGACATTTTATTCTAATTTGTATGACTCAGAGGTCACTTTGGATAAAACCCACTGTTATGGATGGTTAAATCAGCTTGACTTGCCTCAGTTATCAGAAGAGGAATTAGACAAATTGATTAATATAGAATAATTAAGATTGCCAGTATAGAATATGGAAAAGGCAAAATCACCTGGCTTTGATGGGATCCCCCCTGAATTTTATGTAACTTTTTGGGAACAGCTGGGCCCATTACTTCTTGAAATGATTACCTTCTCTATCGAGAAGGGTGGACTCTCAAGGGAGGTTAATACAGCCTTGATTTAAACATCTTTGCAAAGCTCCTAGTCCATTGTTTAGAGTGCCATATGTATGTATGTCAAAATTTGTGAATTCTGACCAAACAGGATTCATAAAAACGAGAACGGCAGCAGATCATGTTAGACGCCTTCTCCACATTGTTGATGCCGCAGAAGACAGACGCCAATGTCACTTCTTTCTCTTAACGCAATAAAAGCCTATGACAGGCTTGTGTGGTCATTCTTATGGCCAGTCTAAGAGGTGATGGGCTTTGGTGACACTTTCATTGGTATGATTAAAAGTCTGTATACTAACCCTTCAAGCCGAGTCTTAACCAGGCGCACCTCATCCTCCTTATTTCCAGTTTCTAGATCTCCACGCCAAGGTTACCCCTTGAGTCCTGCATTATTTGTCCTTTCCCTAGAGCCTCTGGCTCAAGCCTTTGGCCAGTCGATTATGGTATCACCAATATGCATTTGTAACACACAGCCTCACCTCTCACTATTTGTGGATAATGATGATGAATTTTGCTGCTCTGAACAATGTTTTTAAAGATATGGAAAGATGGATGGGTCTCTCCATGTCTATTCAAGCCTTATCTCTGTGGTTGCTTAAATTATTTCATCATCTGCACACAAATGTAATTAGTGAATGCACGTGTCCGTGAGTGGGGCTGCATAGGCGTGGTAATGTGGGCTGGTGTGGCTACAGTGCCAGGGCTGAATTTTTGTCTCAGTCCGCCCCTGCAGAAGTGTTTCGCAATCCAGACCATCAGCAGATTCACTACAATTTCATTCATAGGACATATCTCACCCTTGTGAAAATGCATCACATGAAGGTAATTTACAGTCCTTTATGCACTCTTTGCCCACTTAAAGCCCAAGGTACATATCTTCACATGATCTGGGATTGCTCTCCTGTTGCCCAGTTCTGGAACAATATTGCGTCAAAAATATCTGCCTAGATTAATGATACTGTACCTGTTACTATCAGTGATTTGATTCTGACTGATTTGTCAGCCCTTCAGCTCTAAAAATTCAAAAATGTGCTGTAATTGCTGGACTTACAGCTGCTAAGAAAATGATTGCAACACAGTGAAAACCACCTCAGCTTGGGCTCTTTTTTTTTTTTCATGCCCATTTTTATCTTTTATAACTTGGCTATAATGCTATAACTCAGTGAGCTATATGTCTGCTGTATTCTTACTGCTTTCACTGCACTAATAGACTCCTTTTCTGCAGCCATGTTTGAATAATTTAACTGACCCATTTTAATACTTACATGACCAATCAAATCAAAGCTATGAAACAACAAAGGCACATTCCTTATTGTTTGGATTTAAGAATAATAAAAATAAATAAATCCCCATCATGACCCAAAACATTCTTTGCAAAATAGTTCCACAGAAAATGCAGCCACAGCAATCTTTTAATGTTTCTCCAGCAGATTACAGATGGGGAGGAAAGCTGTCGGACAATAAAATGCTGAATGTGTCAAAATCCTAACCGACTTCAGGAAGTGGTTTATCATCATGTCTGACATTAGTAACAAACTTAGCCATCACAGACGTCTCAGTTTTTAACAGAATTATTTATTTCTGCATCCTCAAATACAAAATGCATGATTGGCCATGGATGCAGGATTTGAAGATGCAGGGTATGAACAGGATAGGAGCGGTTCTAAAAGGGAAGCCAATATCACTTTTGCAGCTTTTCTGTGTGTTCTTCATATAGCTATCTTTCATTTTTGTATATTAGATCATTTCCTTTTTGAATGAGGAAAGGTCAAATAAGTAACTCTTGCAGAATCTGACAGCTGCAAAGTTGAATAATTTAACTTATAAAAATAATTAATTATGACATCTCTTCTCTTTGTTGTTGTCCCCTTTCAAAATTTGCATGAAGTCAGCATCTCATAAAACCTGATTTCAAAGAAACAGACAGGAAGAAAGTGGTATCTGACCTTATTAAAACATGTATCAGTTTAAAACCGTTGCCAGTTTAATCTCAAGTCTGTTTGGTCCCTGTTTTCAGGCAACACTGCTTGTTTTATTCTTCATAGTACACAGAACCAGAACACAGTTTGCTTTATACATATTGTATTAGTTTGTTAGCTTTTATTGTATTACATCATTGTCTAAAATATTGTATTCAATAGAATTCTGGACTAAAACACTGATAGGTTTGTTGGAGCATTACGTATATGAACTTTGTTCTACAATCTTGACTCAGAGGATGAATGTAGTCATATCCAGTATACAAGAGCATCCCTAGCTCTGATTTTGTACAGCTTAAAGTTGCTCTCAACAGGATGCCTACTCCCTGGGCTTTCCTCCTGTGCTTTATAGTCACTCGGATCAATGTGTTTCTACACTGAACTTTACAAAGTACATGGTGTTTCCAGCAGACAGGAGACACAGCAGTCACACAACAACAACCTTGCCTTACAACATAGACTAATCTCTGTGGAATGTTTTAGTGACAGGATTTCAGTGCATTCAGAGGCTCTTGGTTGGTGTGTCTTTTTAAAGCAGCAAGTTATGTGTCTGAGGGAAATCTCCTGGGATCTATCTGTAATTAAAATTAAAAACCCTCAAGCTTAATATAACGGAAAAAAAGTTGAAGGGGATGTTATTAAAATGTCGGAGTAAGAGCTGAAAACAAGACGGATCCAAAAGGTAAAAGGCTTTAAAAGGCACTAAACAAAGTGGGAGCCAGGAAGAATCTGACAGTGTCCTTCCTCAAGGAATTTCTCCATTTTGTGTCACTTTCAAGTAAAAATCCCCTCACAAGGTATCACAGCAAAGACACACACTGGAAAGTGGGTAGTGAAAAAAAAATTAAGAAAAAAAGAAGATAACCAACTATAAACTTTATATACTTTACTGCCCTGTGACTTGACAATAGCATATATGCCAGAGGTGGTGTACTGACGGCAAAATACGATGCTGAGTATAAAGTACAAAACATAAAAATGGCCTTGTTGACCTCTCTAAAATTCTTATTGGTATTGTATCTAATAATCATCCTTCAGCAAATTGTCGTTTTATCCAGTATTTTGAGTAAAGGATATATTTCATAAATAGGCTGACATTTGTTACATATACTTTGTCAAAAAGAAAAAAATGTAAAGTTAAAAATATTTGATCTTCAGTCATGAATGTCAGCCTTTTATAAATGTGTTTTGAGTCATTGCATGGCAATATGACAAGACAGCTATGTAGACCCATATGTGATAAACATACAGTGTATATTTAGTAATGATATATCCATATTGATGCATTCTGCTACACTCTCCACGGCCATGTATTTTCCCTGAAGACTCACTATATTCTATTGTACAGGAATGATCATGGTGGAGCTTCTCTTGTGCATTTGTGGGAGAGGATGTAAATTAAAATCAACATGCATCAGGTGTTTTTTCTGCATCCTGTGTCAGAGAGGCAATGTTAATGTTCACTGCTACAGCCCCAGAGGAATGTTGTCCTTTCTTTGGTCTGCGGCACATTGGTGCAATTGCCCATGCGAGCCATGCCAAGGAAAATACCTTGCAAACTGATGACTTTGATAAAGGGGGGAAATTTGATTCTGTTTGCATGTGCTCACTCTACCAAGGCAAGCAGTAACCAAGCTGTTTCAAATCCCACATGAATGTGTTGACTAATGACTTGTCTCTCAGAACATTTGTGTAAATGTGGTTCTCTGAGTGCAACAGTTCAGCATTAACAGTGCTAGTATTTGCAGACAACAGCACACACAGTGTTGTCTGCATGTATGCCTGTCCTTTGTGCATTTAGAATGCTACTGCTTTGGCGGGCGGGGGGTTTTGAACACTTTTCTAATTGACCTTAGTTTGTTATGTCTTAGTGTGTAGGATACAGACCACATTTTCTAACATACCCACCACATAAATAGAGGATTGTGTTGTAAAGACTAATGTATTCATATAAAGTCATATTACAAATTACCAGACAGTATATCCTTATGAACTGCTCATTGCTTGTGCAAATGTCGCCTCACTGTACATCAGCATTGCACTACAAAATGTATCTTGGATCAAATGGATTAAATTTAAAATAACTTGTTGTCTATTGTTTTATATGGTTCTCTGTGACAGACTGCCCATTTTCCAATATAGGCATTTCCAATTTTCATTGCAATTTAAAAAGTTTTAAAGGCAAAGCAAAAACAGAACAAGCTTTTGAAAGCTTCTGTGGAAAAATCAAGGTCATGTTGTCCATATCCAGGCTCATACTATACAGGATGAGAAGAGAAAGCAAAGCACTTGAAAGTGAGATGTGTTATATGTCTGAATGCCTTTGCAGATGGTAATGTTGACTCTGGAAGCCTCATGGAGCCCTGGCTGCTGCAGGCCAGGAAACATCACTAGCACTAGGGCCATGTGGGACCTCTCCTTAAAAAAAGTTTTAGATTTTTTTTCACAGCCCATTGTAAGTAATCAGGCAAATAGAAACTTGCAGTCGTGCAGTGCACAGACACTTCTTTCCAGAAGGCAGAGAGCAATTCTCAGTCTCCTGACAGTCGAGCCAGCAGAGAAGTCAGGACATATTCTCATAGCACGGATGATACCACCACCTGACTCTTCTGAAGCCCACTTTCACTCTCTTGGGTGTGATTGCTCCTGAATGCACATTCAACCTCTACTACTGCTGGCAGTGAGGACCTGCAGATGCACTCAACCACAGGCTTACTTTTCAACACTGCATCTGTCTCAACACTCACACCAAAGCTGTACCCGCGGGAAGAGGTAACACGTGTTTTATTGACTGAGCTACAGGTGGTTTGAGTTTGAAGTGCTGGTGGACTGGGGGAGTTTTTCTGTGGTGAGCTGTGGCATCTTTGGAGCCAGTATGGTGCCTATTGTTGTGGCATTTTTAGTATTCATCCTGCTGGGCTTGGGGCAGGCTCAAGTTGCCACACAGACTCAGGAACAGAGCCAGAGTCAGGGCCAAGGGCAAGACAGCTCTGCCACCCCATGGAGACAGGTGATTCAGTGGGAGAACAATGGCCGGCTCTTTAGCCTGCTGAACAGTGGAGCTGAATATGTTCCTGCCAGGGCAGGGGCCCAGGACAGAGGTCCCAGCGTGGTTGTGGCAAACTCTAGTCCACGCTCTTCGCGTAGACCTCCGGGAGGCAATGTCCGCCGCCAGGCTCCATCAAGAGGATCCTCTGAGACTGTCCGTGGGCAGGCAAGGCATCCTTTTGGCTTTGGGCAAGTGCCTGATAACTGGAGACAAACTGCAGGCAGCACAGGTGGTAGCCAGTTCCAAGGATCCACTAGCACACGCTTCAGGCCATCCACAGGCTCTTCCTCGTCATCATCATCCTTTTCTTCATCTTCTTATAATATACCATCCTACCCACAGAACCCATTTCCTCAACAGCCTCCCTTTCAATCAGGACCTTACGACTCTAGTGTTGTAGAGGGACCAGTCAGGGGCTACGAGCCACCATTTCAACCTGTTGCTGGTGGAGGATTTGGTGTTGGAGGGTATGGTGGTGGAGGGTATGGTGCTGGGCAGGGGTATACTGGGGCAGGGTTTGGAGGTGGTCTGGCCCCAGTGCTCCCAGGCTCTCCCTCTGATTTTACTGACGACGGCTACCGTTACTACCAGTCTTATGGCTATGGGCCCAATCCTGTAGTGCCTGCCCGTGCTGCCCAACCACCATTTGCAGATGGTCTCGACCGCAGATACACCCACAGTCTCTTTAACGGGGACACTGCTCCTGCCATCCCTGCTGCCCCTGCCCCTGATGCCAACCAGGCAGCTCCCGTAATAGTGGACAGGACAGGACCAGCTGGTCAACCACAAGTCAGGAGCCCTCAGTATGAGCAGTTTCCTCCATATGGAAGACCCCAGCCTCCTTTCTTGCAGCCCATTCCTCCAGGCAGATATTCTCCCAACTCCGGCCTTGAGAACCCCGGCATGAATGTTGGGAGTGTGTACCGACCAGAACAGAGAGGTATGGGAAGCTTTTTGTTTTGTGAACATGTATCCTTTATTTAAATCTGTATAATATTAGGAGAGGCTTTGACACATGGGTGGGATGGCAGATTTGTAGCAATAAGTTTGGTTTTCAGAAAATTCAAGGGCACTCAAATATTACAAATGTTCAGTGGAAACAGGAAACATGTTCACTTTTAGGCATTCACCCAATGGTACTTCTGTCTTTGATTTGATTTCTGTTATTGCTGGACATATGAATTTGAAGTTTGTAAAACCCAGGGGAGTAGAGCGCTCACAACCCCTTCAGTACACAATCATGTTGTTTTTTACAACATTCTTCTTTCAAGTTGCAAATATATGGAGCAGTTATAATGAAATAACTGCTTAAAATGTAGTATAAAATATATTTTTTTAGTTTACAAACAAAGCAAAGTACATAAGGACACAAGGTTCATCTTTTTCCACTTGTATGGTTATTGAAACCAGGTGTTGAGCAAGCCTTGCCAATAAACAGAGAGCACACACAAGAACCACTGTTTTTGTGTGGGGAGGTCTGTTGTATACGCTGCGTGTGGAGTTAGGTAATAGTGGTGGTGACCTCAAAGGGGGTCTTGTGACATGGGGTGTTGGTGGGCTGTGGCTGCCTCCTGGGCTTGAGGACAGGAGAGAGAAAACAAGGGAGGGGGATACTGTACTTCACCACTCCCCGAGGGGGATGGAGTGCATGGAAAGTCCCTGAAACACATGGGGTCCATTGCCTCAGCTACAGGAAATCAAAGAAATATTTAGTCAGAGTTCTTAGGGGAAGATTGAGTGTCAAAAGTGCAATACCCTGGTCTAAAAATATATTTTTTCATAACATATCACTGTACTATGGAGGAAGAGGTTTCTATTGAGAATATTGTTAATGCTTAGGAAAACATGACTTAGCTAAATGCAAACATGTTAAGTATTTCTATGGTCTGACCACCAGAGGCTGTGTCTGGTCTGAGCTGAGAGGAGATGAAAACCTCCAACAAGATTCCGGCTCTTAATAATGCAGATTTACCTTTGTTTTACTCAATGATCTGCCTTACTGTGCAGCAGTCTCTTTAGTGTGCTGCATGCCTTGAATTCATCACCCATTAGCCAGTCTAGTGCTTCGAGCAACAAAAAGCCAACATGTGTGCAGATACCTTAGTGCTCCCAGTATCATCGTGATCAAGGTTCAGCCAATGGGGGCCATTAGCCTGTTACAGTACCGTAAAACCTATTGTCATCTACTAGTTTAAAATGTCCTTAAAACTAAAGTCAGCAGACACTCATATTTATTAACCATATGTATTTATTATTTAACACCATTTTTAAATGTTGTGTCGTAACACAGGCTGTAAAGTACATAAGATACACTGATATATCAAAATAAAGATATAGTTCAATGATTAGGCTACAGATTAAAACATATAAATACATTCTTAAAATTTAAATATATGTTATCCAATGTGGTCAGTAAAAATACTCCCAAGGAAGGAATAGGTATAAGGTCATACTATAAGTTTCAGTGCAGAACCACTTTCCAGTTATTTCTTTTAACTCTAACTGTCAAATGGTTCAACAGACAAGTTGTTCCCAGAATCACACACTGAATAGGGCTTGACCCGCAGCCAAAGCTACAAGGGGTTGGCATTAGAAGCAAAGTGTTGTATGAAGAGAGCAAGAATATTACACAGCACACTGTATATACTAAGTTATACTATACTAAGTAAGAGATCAGTAAAAAAAGTTTGCATATTGTCCCCACTATACCCATTGCTATTTAATCTCAGTCTTGCTTGCTCTCATATTCCCTGACAAAGCCACAAGCAGTCATGTGTAGGAATCATTAGACTAATTAATTCATTAAGGCAGCTGCAAGGCAGAGCTGCAGTTATTTCACTCATTAGCTTAAACATGATATCTTCAAATTAAGAAGCTAAACAGGTTTTAGCATTACACTTTTGCTGAAATAAATCCGTAATATACTGACCACCAGAAGTAAAATGGTTGATTATCATGAAAATAGATAAGATGTAATAACAAGAGAAAACACAATAATAAACTGGCAAGATAAGCTGTAATAAACTTTATACTGAATATAATCATCAAATGACGTTGTGATTTTCATTTTAAAATGACCTCAATAAATTTCAAGTATTCCAATCTGCAGTTGCCCTGCAGCTAACAGTCTAGCCCTCATGTCTTTTATTATGCTGTATTAGATGGTATAAAAAGCATGGCAAGATTCAGTTTCTTTTCTCCGCGGCCCACTTAGAGTGTAATGTGATGTGGCTTTGTCACATGCTGTTGAGAGCTGATCAGTTTTGGCTTTTCAATACACTTTATCCCTCTAAAAGGGACCCAATTTCATGTTTCAAAAGATTAGGAGGCAGAAAACAAAGCTTTCCTTGGGTGAGGAGGAAAATGGGGTTGAGAGTGCTGTTGAAAAACTGCATCTCACACTGATCTTACAGTATTAACATGGTCTTCCCCAGGTAGCTTCCCCTTGTCCTTCACGTCTGCCTCGGAGAGAGCTGTCATATAGGATGTTTACACAATGCCCACAAAGGCAAAGTCATTACTTAAACTTGCAGCTGGGGAGGGATGGACTCACTGGGATGTTAAACTGGACAAATAGAAAACTTCATATCTGGTTTCCATTAACAGACCATTGCAGAAATGAAAAGACATTATATTATCTATTTTTATTTTTATGGCTTAAGCTTGCTGCAACAGAAATGATAGGATGTGCATAATTATTGTTATTTTATTAACACTTCCAGGCTAAGAGGTCAGATAGTTTGACTTTCAGTTGCTTAAACAAGGTCACATTTCAGCATGTCTGGCCTTTGGGATCTAAACAGAGAAGGGTGATAATCTATGCCACAGACTCTTGCTGGCAGTGGCCTTCACTGAGAACAGAATGAAGTCAGGCCTGCTTATTTATTTATTTTACTTGTTACTCAGGTTTTCTGACAGACTTGAACAGTGACCCACTTTAAAAACAGCACTGGTGTGAGACAGAGGTGTCAAAAGTATATACATTTATTACTCGAGTAGAAGTATAGATACTAGGGTTTATGTAGAAGTTGAAGTATCTACTCAAGCTTTTTACTCAAGTAAAAGTGTAAAAGTACTGGTTTCAAAACTACTTAAAGTATAAAAGCAAAAGTACTGTAAAGGGAAAACCGCAATTTGTGTCATATGCAGGGTGCGAGTGATTGCTTACAAACCAATAGGGTGTTGGAATGGTATATGTTTATACTTCTCATCCAAACACGTTAAAATTCACTCTATCCGGAGAGGGTGCGATTTATCTGGTTAGGTTTACGTTTTTTTTTGGTGTTCATTTATTTATTTTTAACATTGACAAGTAGGAAGGAAAACAAGCCAAACTGAAATAGGAGGAACAAGGTTATTTTTAAAATGTAAGAAGTAGAAAGTACAGATAATTGCGTGGAAATGTAAAGAGTAGAAGTAAATAGTCTGCTGTAAAATAATTACTCCAGTAAAGTATAGATACCCAAAATTTCTACTTAAGGTAACAAAGTATTTGTACTTCGTTACTTGACACCTCTGGTGTGAGATCACTGTTGTTCTTGCCCTGGCATTCACGTTCTCCCTGTCTGTGTCTCTGTCTGGCTCTCTTGTTGTATCTCTGTGCACCTATGCCTTCCCTCATCTCTTCATCTCTGTCACTTGTTTGCAGAATGTAAAGTATGAAAAACACAAGCTGCATTGCAACAAGCTCCCCTGTGATACTGTAGCTCAGATATTTCCAAGTTTAGCCTTGTCCCCAACAGATATAACTAGTCATTCTACATTCACTATATTAAAGGTTAAGCTGAAGTGACACATTCTTATTAAGATCAGTGCACATAGAAGGTCACATCACATTAGCCAAGAAGGCAAGAATTTTTTGGTATTAAAAAAAAAATCCCTTTTACAACTCTGTGCTCTCACCTTAAAGTCAACCTTGTTCAACAGGCCGGTGGAGCAAAAGTGTCTCATTAGAAAACCATGATAATAATCTGGAATGCACAATCATTAGTGGCCGAAGGCTCTCTCTTGAGAGACCCAGTCTTGAAATATGGTCCCTGTCGCTGCATGTTTGCCCATCATATTCTCCGATCAGCACTAGCATAATAACCAGGTAATAAAAAGTTGATGACAAATACGCTAAAGAGTTCCTATTTTTTTTGTGGTGTATGCTGGCACTGATGGGAAGGAAATACATTTGTAGAGTTCAAAAGGTGACTGCACTTGATAACAATGTATATGCTGTGTATTATCATGTTTAAGTCTAAAACCTCCCTCCCTTTGACTAATCCTATAAGGAATTCTATTGTCTATTATTTCAGGCTTGCCTGACCTGGTTCCTGATCCCAACTATGTCCAGGCTTCCACATATATCCAAAGAGCCCACATGTATTCTCTCCGCTGTGCTGCAGAAGAAAAATGTCTCTCAAGGTAAACCCAATTGTGGATGTCCTTTGCTGACTTGTGTTTATTTAAGTATTTATTCACCTTTTCAGTGGGTTCATTCTAATGTCACAGTATCAAGCATGTTCTTGCCCCAATGGGTTCTGTTTTCATGTTACTGTTTTTATGTTAATGAAAAAAAGTAATTTAACTGTGATATCTTAAAAGGTAGCTTGTTGGCTCAATGGTTAGCACATTTCAAAGACATTCGATTGTGGTATATTAGAAACAATAAAAGATTTCCTGACCCAGTATATCATTCTTATATCCTTATCTTATACTGTTAGTTTCATTTCTTTGTGTTGGTGGATAGCATCCCCTGAGCCCCAGGCCTGGGCCCTCTGACTTTCTTTGCACTAAAGACACTATTGAAATGATGGAAGTGTGCTGTCCCCATGGCTGCTCTATTTGCCCTAGTCCCAACACAAGCACAGCCATCCCTCAAAGCCCTTTCATATCCTGTCTGACTTTGCTGCAATCACCGACAGATGGGTTGTTGTAATTTGCCATACACTCCAATGTCAACAACAAGCCATAAGATGAATGATTTAGATCCTCAGTGCTATTGTGAACTCGAGGTTGTTCCTCCTTTTTCACACAAAAAAGTGAATCGTGCAGCAGAATGTTTCCTCTCCCCATAAGGAAACTGTGTTTGGAGAGATGATTGTAATCTGTAGAATGAATTATTTAGTAGATATGCTTCTGTCTCCAAGCCCTTCCAGTCTGGCTCATTTTTTTATTTTTTTGTCTTAGTTATGAGAAACAGACATGCCAACATTCTTTTTGCAGGGTTAGGGTTAGTGCAGTTACTCTTACTGTTTTTTGTCTTGATGTTTGTGTCCGCCATTCAGCTCCGCCTATGGCCCCGAGATCACTGACTATGATGTAAGGGTCCTGCTACGGTTCCCACAGAGGGTGAAGAATAAGGGGACTGCCGACTTCATGCCTAACAGGCCACGTCATACCTGGGAGTGGCATAGCTGTCATCAGTAAGTACTTAAAAAAAAACAGATTTCTCTTGATCACATAATTATGCTTTACTGACCACAATATTAGCTGTTGCTGTAACCAGGGAGCTAGTGAGCAAGCGTCTTTATGTAAATCTGATTTTATTCTTACTAAGTGTATTTATTTTTTTATTTTTTTATTTACATAAATAACGTCTGTACACATAGACTGTTATATGTTGATCACATTACCCATAAAAGGGTTATTGCAATTTTACAAAATAGATAGATCTGGTTGTTAGTTTTGCTTGTAAGATTCTAAAGGTTTTAAAATTCCTGATCTAGCTTGTGAATTATAATATTCCATGACTAATATTTAATTAATGTATGGAACCATGATGGATGGTGATCCATGATGCATGTCCTGGGCCTTTCAGGATTAGCCTAGACACAGAGTCAAGTCAAGTAAATTTAATTTTTACATATAGCCCAATATAACATATTTTATCAAGCACATTTCTTACTGCGCTTCTCAGTGGGCATATTTTAGTTGATTAAGCAAGTCAGTTGTGGCTCTGAGGAACTGCTAATGAGGTGATTTTGGGGGTATTGTCAGAATTTTATGACATTATATTCCATAGACTGGCTTTTATCTTACTTTTTGCAAGTCCGCCCTCTGAAGCTAGTGCCAGGCTCTGCTGCTCTGCTTTACTATCCTCATCTTAGAGGAATGTTGACTGGCCATTAGAAGATTGGCAGTGTTGTTGCTGTCTGACATCAGTCTGCATTTACACAGTGGTTCCCATGAGGCACAAAGCCAAGACAATAATTCCACTGGCTGTGTGATCAGAATGACAAATCCATCAATTTTTCTTGTCAATTTGTGACGCCAGATCACACAGCTGCTAAAGTATGATGGCATGGATATGGGTTACTGGGATAGAGTGTTTCTTACAAAGAAATCTCTGTAGGGGAAGAACATCTCTAGGCCAGATTCTCACAATAAACTTTTTTGCCCTACATTTCAGTTCTGTTGAAAATGCTGTGTAGTTGACAGTTCTGCTTTTCATTACATTCACCCCTATCTTTCTCACTGGAGAACTAGAAGAAGGGAAGGGAACAGCATCCTCTCGGGTATCATGGTGTTGTAAAAATGTTGGAATTCTCTATGTTATTTTATTTTTTTAAATCGAGGACACAAAATTCTTATTTGGTAGTTAATAATAGAGTTCTTCAACTTCTGCTTTTTTGTCGCAGTCCCTTATGGTAGTCATGGCCAAATGAAGCTTTGTAAACCAGTGTCTTTATTTTCTGAGCCCACTAGATGGCGCTCTTGGTTTTAAGAGAAAGGCCTAAGGCATTACAATTCAGTATATTGTCAACCAATTGTTGAACAGAGAACACACACAGAAAAAGATAGATAAAGATAAAGACACTGGTTCACAAAGCTTCATTCGGCTATCACCACCTTATGGTACAACTTTATTAAAGTGTGGGATCTTTCTGGTCAGAGATCATAGCTGCTGTTTATGCAGGTGCTTGGATGTATGTCTTCCTATCATGTTTGCATTTTGTGGAAGGCAAATGTCAGGCCACTGCTAAATAGTTCTCAAAGAACATACTGTAGTTCTGTGTTTTACAACCCAAGCTGTGATCTGAGAAACTCTCAAAGTCTTGCAACACGAGTGGAGAGTGACTCATGACTTTGAATAAGGATTGGAATTTTTTTTGCAAATTACGATTACAAATTCTTCTTCTCAAATCCTATATCTGTCCTTCCAACACTACATTCTCTTTAGTTGACAGTGGGTGAAGTGATCCAGGAATCCGAGGAGGCAGGGGACCCTTCCAGGCACCTCGCCATACAGCCCCTCCCACTCTCAATCTTTTTCTCTGCTTCCCGCACTCTTTCTTTCTATTTAACACGCAAACACACGCACACATACACGCATGCACACTCCAGATAATCATCTCAAGACTGCCACTGAAATGAATGGCAGTTTCTGGAACACAAACAAAGACTGTGCTTCAACCTTCCACCTCCCCCCCAACCCCACATACCACCACCAACACCCCCGCCCTGATTTATACACGTGTGAATACACTCAAACATTGCACAAAAATGCCTGTGTGCCCCACATACAATAAACCTGTAATCACACTCGGCCATAACGATTTGCATGTCAACGGAGACAGAAGAGTAATTTATGGCAATAATCACAAAAGATAGTGTTCATCAGCAGATAATGACTGACAGGTTTCTACCTGAGACCAGCTCATAATTGGGTGCCTCTCCTATGGAAAGAATGAGTCCTTGAATGGTCACTTACTTCGTTAGTGGAAAGTACCCACGTTCCCTTCCAAGTCATCCTTCAATCTTTAATGACTGTTCCAGTAAAAGCTGTTGCTATGTTGAAATATGGACCATGAAGTAAGGCGAAAGGAAAATATTTATATAGTCTGATTTTGTTTGAATGTAGATCCAGTGCTTACCTCACCTGCTGCAGCAACTAAAGTCAACACCAATTAAATATATTGTGTGGCGCAATTTAAGAATCAAAGGATAATGGAAATAAATGCTTGCAATAACGGCTGGTAATTTCAGGTGGGTGTTCCCTTTAGGATCATAGTCATTTTGATGTAGGCCATTTTGTATCTGAAAGAATCAAAGCGCAGCTATTAACAGTTTGAAAGGTTTTGCTTTAAAATCTAATCCATAGTATGATGGATTGAAAACAGTTATACCTCGCCAGCTCTCAAGTATTATCTGAATTTTAGGAATAGTTAGTTGGCTAATCTTTGTGTGATTTTTATCATGAGGAACTTTGATAACATGAAAATAAAAATAGCTCTTCTGTCCAACATAAGAGCTATTTTTTTTTTATGATATTCTTATAATGTGACAAAAGTCATCAGGCTTGTGATAAGTAAATAGCATCCTGGGTCACTTTGATATTTGGGATAGGTCCAAGTCATACAACAGGTAATATTACAGGTGATTTCAAATGGACCAACATTTTGACAGAGTCCCTTGGTTCATATCCCAGTTTAGTTGAGATGATCAGTGTCCATGTGCATCCAGGCTTTTCTAAGCTGCTAAAGCTGTGCAAAGAAACACACTGCAACCAGCACACAAATACACGCACACTATGATACACACACGCAGATATCTGCATGTACACATGAGAATAAACACACACACACACACACACATACACAGAGGTGTTGTGTTCACACACACAAACACCTCTGATCTTGCTGACTGATACAAGCTAATTAACAACATTCATACTTTATTAGGGTGTTAATGTCGTGCTTCAGAAATACTTTATTGTTGCCATTAATTAGTATCCGTTGTCCTTTGATACTTTATGATGTGTCAAGTCAAGATGTCATCTTTGTTGTTTGTCTTTAAAGTCACACTTTAACTTGGATAAGCTAAATTGAAACAAAATGGCAATGTAATTACCAAACTTAATATAATACAGAAAATGGGTGCTGCTTAGACACTGCTTCTTAGGCAAACATGGCATTACAAATAACACTAAAATAAACTTAAACTCTTTGATTGCCCACCTTAACTAAGACGTTTGTTTCACTTTTCACTATATTCACAGTTTTTTGCTTGTTCTGACAGGCACTACCACAGCATGGATGAGTTCAGCCACTATGATTTATTGGAGGTCAGCACTGGCCGTAAAGTCGCAGAGGGACACAAGGCTAGCTTTTGTCTGGAGGACACCACCTGTGACTTTGGTCACCTGAAGCGATATGCATGTACCACTCACACTCAGGTAACACAGAAAACCAAAACATGAAATGTGTTCATTTTTCACCAGCAATACTCTTAGGTTGTCTTGGTTGTTACATAACAGCTGTCTTTTATTAATTGGATTGCCTAATGTTTATTGTAACATCTTAACTTTTTGACCGCTGACTTAAAATTGCAAGTTTTTTGTTTTTTTATCTTGTATTAGTATTCCTCACGAGCGTCTCTCCTCCCTTCTGTTTCTTCAGGGTCTAAGCCCCGGCTGCTACGATACATACAATGCGGATATTGACTGCCAGTGGATCGATATCACCGACATCAAGCCTGGAAACTACATACTAAAGGTAGGAGTCAAGTGAGAATATGTGGAATGTTTGTGGACAGAGCACAAGGTCACATTTCATTGAAGAGTGTGAAGGTCTAGGTCACTAAAACACATTCATCTGGGTTATAAAAGAGTTATAAAGCTACTGAAGTATTCTAGTTCTTTTGGTGTGTGAGCATTTCGTGTCTCAGTGGCACTGGTTTCCAATCCATCTCATTTTCTATTTTCCATGCATATTTTATTTTGCGACTGCACGATGTGCACACAAAAATCTATACATGATCGTGTTCAGTGTTATCCATCCCAAACACCTTATTTCTTGACCCATTAGCTGTTTCATTTTAATTGTATGATTACGGTGAGTTGTAATGTGCCATCTGTCTTTTGTCTCTTAGCTCCAGGTCAATCCTAAATTCTTGGTGCTGGAATCAGACTTCACCAACAATGTGGTCAGATGTAATATACACTACACAGGACGGTTTGTTACAACTACCAACTGCAAGATAGCACAGTAAGTAAGACAGAATGTATACACTTGTATCACATAGTTGGTAATTGATTATGAATAATTTACTAGGAGAGTGTTACATTTATTTGCAATGCTGCTTGTTTGTGCAAGCGAAACCTGGGCAATTTTCAGATATTGTGTTTTTGTAGAATGGGACCTGAAAGTCAAACCGTAAATCAGGGTTTGTGTCTTGTTCTCACCGCTGAGTTACACTGAACCACATAACAGGGTGGAAGCTAAATGCAGTTTTATGAAGAGCCTCGCAGTGTTTTGAATTACTTAGTCGACTTAATGGGTTCCTGGGTGAAATATTTGATGATTTAATGAATTATGTTCTCATTCTCCAGTTAAGATTAATAGCCTCTAAAACTTTCATATTCTCTCTCAAAGGGAGATGTAGGGGTGTTGAACTTTTGAGTAGTGCTATTAGGAAGTGTATCATTGCACTCAGAATTGCTATCATATCCTCTTGAAAAGACTTTATGTAGAGATTGGTTATACATGAAAAAAAGCATCATTCAAGTGCTCAAGTCAGTTTCCTTTAAATTCACCAGTACAGTGAAACCTGAAACATGTACTAAAACATATGCTTGCCAAAGCATTTCCACAGTTAACTGAAAGCTGAATATAACCCCTATTTTCCACCAGGTGTGTCTGCGCTGCGTGTGGTATGGCGCGTGCAATAGCAGATGCCATGATTCCTATTTCTGTCATTAAAAGTCTCATGGCATGAAAATGTCACTTTATAAGGTTTTTTAACATTAATATGGGTTCCCCTACCCTGCCTATGGTCCCCCATTGGCTAGAAATAGCAATAGGTGTAAACCAAGCCCTGTGTATCCTGCCCTGCCCTGCCTTTGAGAAAATTAAAGCTCAGATGGGCCAATCTGGAATCTTCCCCTTATGTGTCATAAGGGGAAAGGTTACCTTCCCTTAATTCAGCCAGGAAAATAGATGCACACAAGCTGCAAAAAGTAGCCAACTTTTGTCTACCTCTGCCTGAAATCTAGGAGCTATTGTTTTCCATACTTCATTTCAGAATTTAAGTGGTAAGTCTGCCACTGTTATCACTGTAAACTGTATTATAGAGCTCAACAGTCCCGCCCACAGCGGGTTCCGGAAGTAAAAATACAATGTGATTTCTCCATTGACAATTGGAGTTTAAGATATTAAATCATAAGCATTGATGGTAGACTATAAACCAGCTACGACATGACTAAGCGATTGTATATGCACATATACTGTAGATGCCAAAAGTTCATGGGGCACCAACCTTGTTTTGAGATAAATGTCTTTTATTCACAATGTCTTGGATAAGTACTTCATTACCCACAATCCTGAACAATCCCACAATTCCACAGTGATGCCTCTAATTGGTGAAACTCATCCTGGTGAGGATGAAAGGGGGGGCCATTAGACTCCGCCGGGAAGCTAACGTTAGTTTAGCTAAAAGCCAATTTGGCTAACTGCTAGCTGACAGCTTGATTTAGTCTAAAATAATGTTAACTCAAACTTAAAACTGGGAAAAGCAGGCTATAGCTGACGTAACAACTGTTATGTATATTTTTAAGGGTTATTTTAAGGTTTTATTTTGAGTGTCTTTTAAAGTTATTGCATGCTGTCTCAGCTAGCAATTAGCTGAATTATAATTATAAAAACAGTAGGTAAGGGCGGCTGAGCTCAGCAAATAGCCAAACTTCTTGTCAGATGGTGGTATTTTGGATTGGCAATAATCATTTTTGTAATTCATGGGGTCAAAGAGTGCAAAACTTTATCTGAGCAGTTGTTTAGTTTAAGCCCAGTCAAATTGTTCATTATGTATAGTATCTCATATTGCATTGAAATGCTCCACTGAGTCTGGAGTATTAACGTTCCTCTAACAAAAGTGTTATTTGTTGTCTGTTTATTTTACAGGTCTTGATCTGGCACTGGAAGGCTGCCATGCTAGAGTGACCCTGATTGCTATTCCATTGAAATGTGAATGGAATCCATTTGTTGTTAGGTCATTGTTGATGCTGTTTGTCTCTACTATTTTTTGCTGTCTTGATATACTGAGCCCATGGCCAACAAGGGTTCCACTGGCACTGAACACAATGTGGGTGTTTAAAGTGCACATGCGCACACACACACACACACACACACACACACACACACACACACACACACACACACACTACTTTGCATAATGCATATTGCACGTTGATATCCCATTAATAAATCAACAGTCCACATCCCTGCAATCTACTTTATAATATTGTCCAACCAACTACATTTCTCATATTGCATCTCTACCAGTCTGGTTGGGTTAATGGACACATCATTGCCTTCCAAAATCGATATTTACTGTATTTTCACACAAACATCTATGCCCACACGAGTGGCTCTGTTTGAATTATAAATAAAGCGTGAAACGGTGCCGGTGCTGAAATGAGACGAGTCAGGGTTCAGCTGTGATCCAACAAATAAAATTAGGGGACAAAGTTGTCCCAGGTACATTCATCCATGGTGTGTGGGGACAGACAGAGATGCCCAGTGACTCAGAAGAACTATAATGTTAGTTGTTTGTTGCTTTTTTTCTCTTCAATGCCTCAGTGGGTCAGGCTGAGATACTGTGATTCTCTGGACACACCCTGTTGTTGACAGCAAGAGGTAGACAGCAGGTCATATTTAAATTTGTCAACTCCATGAAATTGTACGTCAACATACAAACAAACTGTCAGTACTTGCGCTGTACTCCTCTAAATCCTTGCATATTTGTGTTGTGTCCCCATTTGTCCTTTCTTATTTCAGTAAAACAGGAACAGGAAGCTCAACTAGCAGAAAAGGGTGCTTTCCAGAAAACTAGACTCATAGTATGTAAGCTGTATTTTTACACTGTCTTGGGATCTATTCTTCAACTACCAACACTGGTCAGATGGCACATAGGTCATCTATACCTTTTGAAGAATGTTTATACAAATATTCCACTGATGCATGACTTTAATGATGGAGATTATTTTGTTGTAATTGATTGTACTTTGTTTATCTAGTTTGACCTGTTACTGTAATTCATGGAATTCAATGAACTTGATGTAGTATTTTTGTTTTCTTGATAATCTGAATTATTCAAATAGTTGTTGGAAAGAAAACACTACTGCTACAGACTCAGTATTATAATGCAGAGCGTAAGCAAACCGTCTCTACCTACCTCTCTAATTGAGTGAGCTGTTGTTTCCTGTTACGCAATGGTTCACTTCGGCCTCCTACCAATGTGTTGCAGCACACCGCTAAAACCCACAAATCTGTTGAATATATCAAAGATCACATGATATAGGATGCATAGTATGACTTAGATGCATTCCAAAAGACTTAAAGTGAGAATCCTTTAGATTTCTGTCCTGGTTGGTTTTGCGACACTTGTGGTTACTGATGGTAAAAGCAAGTGCTATTTGATGCTACATCAAACACACCTCGAGCAGCTACTTTGTCAGTAGCAGCACAGCAGAAGAGCAACTGTTTGCATTGGAACCAAACAAACTCAAGTTTTAATAAAGAAGTCAGTCAATAAGTGGCCTTTCTCCATCATGGTATAAGCAACTGTGATGTGATTTCATAGTGCACACTGGGCGAGTAGTTTTCCACACAACAGTACCAAGAGTTGGTTACCTTGTTGAGAAGTTACTAGTCGTGCAGCCTGCAGCTGACTGTGGCTTAAGAATATTAAATTAATATCTATAAATATGATTCGTAAAGTTTAGCTTTTTTAGGAACAATCTGCTCTCTATGTATTGATTAAGCAATGGCAAAGCACCAAAATTAGTTTTTCAGTGTTTGTAACAAATTAGTTTATTACTATGTTTTTATTCTACAATTTCAAAGTTTTCACTCTAAATGCAAAATAGACCTTCTCTTTGGTACACAGTGAATAGACAATTTAATTTGATGTGCATTTTCCTATGTGGGTAGCTCATGATCATACGGTATGCTCACCGACAAGATGAACAACATGACAATAAGTGGAATAACAGCACAAGAGTTGGTGACAGTTATACAGCATCTTTGACATGTGGTGATGCAATTTGTATTTTTCTAACAGTAAACACCTGTCAAAAATGTCATATACAATAAAAGAAATTACATATCTGCTGTGCACACTGAATGAAATATGAATGTTATGCACCACAGTGGATCCCTGTGCTTTGTATGAAGTTTATACAGAATATGTATCAGTACATTCTAAGGAAATGCTCTGTGACAAGTGTGACAAGTTCCTGAAATAATTCCGTTCATAAGAGATTAGGTGTAATATGTTAATTCATTAAGGTATTTTCCTGGGTAATGTATTCAATTATGTCATGCATGATTCAGGCAGGGATGCAAAGCTGACCTTTATAAATACAGAAAATACACACTGCATAAGTGATGTCTGTAAACTCACAAACAGTAAATGCAGCAACTGGGTGGTGGCACCGCTGCTGTAAATGTATCAGTCAAACTACATGTGCCTTTAGACATCCTTTAAAATAATCTGCTTGGGTCAGACAGTTTCACAACACAACCAACGATCCATTTATTTTTTCAAGATAACTCTCTTCATTATGTTTTTTGTTGCCAATTAACATCTGACATTTCATCTGATTTCTTTTTCAGCAGCAAACAGAGCCCAATCACAGCATGAATAGTCATTACATGGAACATAGCCCTGTTTTGCAATAGTAAGAGAGGATCTTATAATGTTATTAAAACAAATATAGAACTACACAAAATGTGTGGTTTTGTCAGGGAAGTGATTATCATCTGTTTTGTTTTCCTCTAACATTGTTGCCAATTTCTCATAACCAAATAGTAACAATGACTGGAAAAGAGTTAGCAATGTTGTACCACATTGACATTTGGAAATGGAAATGTAGACTAATAAGCAATACTTGTGGAGTGATTACAAGCTTCATTACACTTCTCTGATAATTGTTGTTATGATTAAGATTTTTTTTTACTTTAACACAACAGCCTAAACATGAATTTTGCAGCATGAACAACCCCCCCCGCCCCTTTCATCATCTCTACCAACAAAAAGCAAGAAAAAACAACACACTAACTACAATATTGAAGACCATATAACCAAATAATAACAAAACAGACAATAGCTTATGAACCAAATATGACAACACCATAAGCCCATGATACACATCTCCCCAGCACAAAGCTTTTTAAGAGCCCTCCAAAAGCTCAAGTACCTTCCCCATGTTCTAGTGTTGACATCTAATCTGTAAAAGTATTTGTATGACAGCTTTTCAAATGGCGACACCATTGCCATCTCACAAGTCCACTCCTGGATTGACAGCACCCTTTCATTCCTCCATCCTCTTAAAATAATCTTTCTGGCTATCATTAAACTAGTTTGGACCCAACTTCTTATATGCATATCCATCCCGTTTAGGATTGATTCATCTCCCAGAACAAATAATTGTTGGCTGAATGGAGCCTGGATCTCTGCAGTTCGACATAGGTTATCATGTATTCCTGGACCATTGGACACAATGTAAATGGCTGTCCTCTGGCTTACATTTCCAACAATTTGGTATGTCGTTCAAACCAATTCTAAACAATCTTAAGGGGGTCCAATTGTAGAACCTGAAAATTGAAAATAAAGGTGAATCCATTGTCTGAAAAAATCTTGGCATAGAATCTGGAAATGAAAAGCTTTACAAATTTAGCTGTCACATTTATTGAAGGCCTGTTGTATTTGATTTAATTCAATAAAACTTTAGTTTTAGTTGTGAAATATGATATTTGAAAAACACATACTGTAGACATTCCTTGTACAAGTATTTCCTGTCCACCCAGAAGAGTGAGAATCCATTACCGTGTAATGTTTTTAAACGCTGTTCTCCTTCTCATATTTGGTCTGTCCTAACAGAACCCTGACCCCTGTGATGGGACTTCCTCTTGCTAAGGGCTGTTTGTTCAGGCTGTTCGCACGGAATCGCCCAATTCCAGCTCTCTTTGCCACATTATGTTGTTTTGTGAAAGTGCTGCAGTACGTGCCATGTACTTGACTTTGACCGTATGTGTTTACATTAATGTGTTTGCGTGTGTCTCTGTATATTTTTGTGTGCTTGTGTAAAAGAGAAAAAGACAGATGGGTAACTCCTAATGAGGGAGAGAGAAGCCAAATGATGCTATGAATTGTTTAACTTAGGAGTATTACTTTTCCAAAAAGAATGGACAGTCTGTGCCTGTCCTGTTGAAAAGTCTCACTGGAATATATCCATTTTTCATAAGCTTGCCTCTGTTTTTGCTCCTATGTATTCTCATTCAGTTGCTGGTTAAGCAGCTTAAATGAAGCCGTATATTCCTCTGTGGGGTATAGGCAATAATGCCCAATGTCCACCAGGAGCCTCTTTCACAGTCCTGGCTTTGTGTTCTTGTTATTGGTAATGAAAGGGACATACTGCAGTACATTCCCAACAGCAGTGACAGCAATGGCTTTTAAAGCATTTGAGATTGGTAAATGACTTAGGACCATTTCTTATGACGAATATGCAATTGTATTTTTCAGATATGTGCTAGAGGGTATCCCAAGTGAATCCAAACAGTGTATAATTCTGAGTAGAGCACATAAAAATTCCTTCAAGGGACATACAGAACAAAATCCCACACATACTCTATTGCTGAGATATGGAGTATGCATGATGCACAATGCCAGAGATACCAACGCAAGCATGGTGGTAATACACTAGAACAAGAGGAGATTGGGGGGGGGGGGCACAAATTTGCACAAGTAGCAGGATAAAGTGTTTGTATAAATGTTCAGAACAGCTTTTTAGATTATGAGGTGATTGTAAGAGATGATTCTGATCCAAAAGTTAAACCATGGTAACGTAATCTATGTAGCACCAAATATTCTGTACTTGGGGATCCATCCCAAGGGAATTCAAGCAGCAGAAACTATCTTGAAACTGCCTTCCTAATAATATATTGTCTGACTTTATCTGAAGCAACAGACATGTTGTAATTCCCCTTGGATGTTGGAGGCCCCTTCTCATTCAGTGTGTGAGCTCTATAAACATGCTGGCACCTGATCAAAGGAACATGTGGCAAGATATTGCAAGATAGTGTAGTAGTATCCTGAGAAAAGGGAAAGACTCATAGGTGGTTGCAACATGATAAGAGCAAATCTATTATGTAAATACTTTGCTTTGGGCAGCAACATGTTTGGTCTGATCATTGATAAGCCAAAGATCTGTAGGGGGAGGGCTATAAAGAACCTAGAGACAAATATTTCCCCTTACAACAAGCCACATTTACTTTACCAGCAAACCTATGTAAAGCAACAACCGTTTTGCAGCTGCAAGCTTACAACCTAATTGAGGAAACAGATCAAGTGACGTGAAGCAAGACTGATTAGATCTTCCAGCATTCTCCGTGTAGAGACGTCATTGAATTCACAAAGCCCCTACGGGAACAGGAGCAATGCGTGCTAATGCTGCTGATGCTGAAAATGGAAAACACACAGGAAACACCTTTTTCTGGGTTTGAAGTTGTTAGTCACAACCAGATGAGGGCTGGGTATTGTGAATCACGTTTGGCTTACATTTCTGGCAGTACAAGGAAAGCAGGATGATAGTGGACCGTTACTGTTTCACTGACTGCACAGTGACGAAGCTGAAAGAGGTCGGACCTTTGGGATCTGCAATTATTACAGGCAGATTGGGGAGGTAGTTATGCCTGTCATGACGACTTTGACCTATTATCATCTGCTGAGTCTGTGCTGTCCCTCTAAAACATCCCTCACATCTTTGCCAAGCCATGATCACAGTGTAATCTATGTGGCACCCTAGGCAGGTTGTGAATATGATAATGAACACAAATCAATTCATTGAATAGAAGAAAAATGATCCCTTAACCTTTTCCATCACTTAGAAAAATATGATTACAAAAATTACATTCCTGCTCCTATCTGCTATAGCTTCTTTTTTCCTGTCGTGCACCCGATAGTTTAGTTGATCTGACATTTATTTCACTCATGCAGCACATAATCATAAGTTTGTGGTGACACTGATGACAAGGTGACAACATTCAGCTTCAGTAATTTGCTCACCCTTCCAAGCCCTGTCCCATTTTAGCCACAGTGTATGTATTACGGTAGTTCATGGCGAGGTCAGGTCATGAGGGAGTGTTTGTGCTCAAATTATAATTATTTGTGTTTAATCAGAATTTTTGGCTGGGGCGCTTTGCCTTGATAATCTTCATGTAGCATGTAAAAGAGCTTCATTAAGCTTTTACTAAATGCGTACATCTTTTTTAAATAGGTTGGCCTATCTCTCCGGCAGTTTTGTATTTTTTATGGTAATTTGCAAGATTTATATATGTAATTTACAAAAAACACAAGTCCTTCTAGAGCAGAGAACTCAACTTACTAACACTCTTTGTCCAGCAAGTTACAAAGTTTCCATATACTGTATATTTCTTAGACGTTCTCCCATATCAATAAAAAGACAATCGACTCAAACCCCTCCACCCTAATTTACCTGCCGGCTTACAATGAGACAGGACTTGAGACCTCTCCAGCAGGTTTATGTGAGGATAATTGAATTTAGTACAAAGAGAGAATAGGGACTAGTCTGTGAGCCAGCATTGCCAAAACTCCCACCTCCAGTCTTGAGGTCTAATTTCTGCAGAGCCTACTGTGTAGAAATTCTGTGGCACAATATCAAGGCCACAGGTAATTCATCTTCTGGTTCTAGCTTTGCTTTGCGACCTAATTAAATGAATAAAGATGTGAAGAAATCTTCATTTCCGTAGGGATAAACACATTGCTGCATGGGAACGGTAAGAGGAAAGGCTGGCTTTGTAAATGAAGAAAAGAGGCAGATGAAAAACCACTGCCTGGAAGATAGTGAATGGTTAAAGGACATTTGAATAGTGACGGGGGGGGAAATGTTCAGATTTACATGCAGCTGCAGTTGCTGGCTCATTTGTTTTGAAAATACCTCATCCTGCACACACTTTGCAGAGCTGACTCCACCATATATCTGAGTTAACAAATATTTCACTTCTTGTGTTAACACTCCACATGGAAACCAATGGGCGTTATACGAGACAAAGAAGAAGCTTGTGTCATAGACACAAGACACACTTGAGTGCACTGCATGACAGTTTAAATACCGCCTGCCTCATCACTGAAACATCTGGCTTGTATTTAATGTCGGTTGCAAAAAAAGCACCCTTTCTTACAATTTAGTTTCCTCACTTATCATTTTTAAGGAGTATGCAAACGGTCAATTCCTCCAGCATCCCTAGGAGTCCACACAGTTACAACAACAGGGCAATACATTCTTATTAAGATTTTCCTTCCATGAAAGGCAGAAAGTGAAGTCGGGGTATTCATGTTTATAGTCCTCAGCAAATGGAACAAACGAGGAGATCTTGTGGAGGGAAGATTGGCTTCCTGGCTTTATCGGGTCACAGCAAAATCCCCGCTGTCGCACCCATCCCACCCACCCACTCCTCCACTGGCTCCATTGGGAGTGTCAATGATGAAGTCAGTCATGGGGCGCGACGGCCCTGCACCACTATGCTCAGGCCGCTCTGACAGGCCCATATTTCACCAAACTCATTCTCCAACCTCCACTGTCACCGTTTCCTGTGCTGTCAGGGGGATGACTCCCATCATCAGATCGGTGATTTCACAGGCTAGTGGCAGCAGCGGCAGCAGCACTTTCTCGCTGTAGCTGACAGCTGGGTGACCCCTCCTTAGTAGCTGCCTGAATGCTCTGATTCCTTTCATCATGCACATGTAAAGATGATCTAGGGCGGGATTGTTTTTGCTGCATTATGTCAATAGCTTTTGGGTCCTGATTTTTGTAGGGTTTTTGATTGAGTTTGTATCAACAACAAAAAAAAACAAAGTCAGCTGGGACTGCACCCTTGTTGTATTTCTGAAGCAGGACAATGCCAGAAGTCACTGTTAAAGAAATAGTTGGACATTTTGGAAAATACACTTAGTCCTATTCGTTTTCTTGAGGGAGTTAGACGAGAAGATTGATACTACTCTCATCGCTATCTGTCCAGTAGGTTGCAAACGGGAGGAATGAGGACCTAAAAGCAGAGAAGAGGAAGGCAGGCGGAAGCAAGTACACAAGGATTTATTAACAAAAAGTCCAAGAAAAACACAAGGAGCAAAACCAAACAGTCAAATCCAAAAAACACAAAAATAAAGGGTCAAGGGTAAGAGACAAGACAAAAAACAGGGAACAACGGCACGGAATAATCACGGGTAACGCGAACCGGAATAACCAACCAACACTCAGTCAGGAGGCGCCGTAAAAGGGAACACAGACACAAGAACGATCTGACAAGAGAAAGGGAACACAGAGGTTAAATACAAGAGGTAACAAGGAAGAGGTGATACGTCAGGTGAAACACATTAGGGCGGGGCAAGACAGACAAAAGTAAAGCTTGGCAAGATAAGACAGAACAGGAAACCAGAATAGCAACATAAAACAGGAAACAGAACATACTGACACTCACAAGGGGACACAAGACAGACTACCACACAAAACCGGGGAGGAAACAAAGACACAAACACGGGGAGACAAGACAGGACCCAAGAAAAACACATAAACCACCCACACCATCACAGTTTCACTGGGGTAGGGAGGAAGACAGGGACGGAGATTGACACAGTGACAGGGACAGAGACGCACACAGGGACAGAGATGAACATGGGGACAGAAATGGCACGGTAACGGAAATGGAGACGGAAACCGTGATGGGCATGGTGACGGGAATGGAGAAGGGAACGGAGACGGGAATGGAAATGAGCACGGAGACAGGAACGATGACGGGACGGAGACGGGCACCGTGACGGGAATGGAGAAAGGAACAGAGACACTGGGACCAGGGGAACTGGGGCCCGGGAACCCTGAGGAACCGGATCCAGGGGGACCCTGGACCAGAGGAACCCCAGGAACCATGGCCTGGAGGGACTAGGGAAATAGGGCCATGGGGAACTATGAAACTAGGACGTGGGGAACCTCTGGAACTGGGCCCAGAGGGAACCCGAGGGGAACCCTGGATACCAGGGCCAGGGGGAAGTAGAGCCAGGGGGACCTCTGGAGCTGGGGCCAGAGGAACCCCAAGGGGAACCATGGGAACCAAGGCCAGAGAAACCCTGGGAATCAGGGTTAGGGGGAACCAGGGAAACCACCCAAACCATCACACAGTAGACTATACAGCCAGCCCCTAGTTATCTTATATTAGCATAAAAACTGGAATTAGGGGGAAACAACTCGCCAGGAACTGTCCAAATGCAACAAAATCCTACTATACCTTGGCAGCAACATCCAGAAGGCATGTCACTGTCAACCAGGCAACCATCAGACACTCCAGGAAGTCACCTGTCTCGGCCAAGAAATTGTCTGACATTCAATGAGCCCTCTGTAAAATCCCAACTTGTCATATTTAACAATTAACGGGACAAGATTTGGGATCGGAAGCGTTCTGGTTTTCGCTTGTAGTCTAAATAGTATTGACCAATCACGTTTGAGCGAGTCAGTGTGGAGAGCAAAAGAGGCAGAATCAATGCATTGGACAAAATGCAATCTTTGAACCTTTGGACAGTGGTTTAACAAGGATTTAGTTCTGATGTAAAACACCTGCAAAAAGTATGAAATTGGACTGTTAAAAATGAGAGACGCACTAACGAGGAAGTTTTGAGTGGGATCTGCGCTATTCTTTATCTGAATATCATATATCGGCCGATGATCCCAAAGGCTTTATTGTCGTCACACCGATGGCCGGATGGGTTCCGAAATCGATATTGGGTTTATTAGTAAGCTTTAGAAGTACAAGTAGATGGGTTTTGTAACCTTTGGACAGAGCCAGGCTAGCTGATTCTACCTGCTAACCAGCTGCTTGCTGAAGCCACAGTTAGAGAAAGGACATAAATCACAGTGCCACTGATATTCTCATACTGTAACTATCACACTTCCCAAAAATATCAAACTTTTCCTTTAGGGGTGATATAAACGCTTACAGATTTTCAGTGTTGCAGTGTCATTGTGTATTTTGTTATAGTTAGCTGTGGATAGCTGAAATCAGCAGGCTGATATGTCCAGGCAAATACTACAAAAACTATATTTAGGATTATCCTAGCAAAATCCTAAGTGGCACTGCTATATTATTTGGCATCTTCCATTACCACATTTTAACTAACTTACTAACAGTCTGACATAATATTTCAAGTCACAGCAAACTTTGGAGGATCTTAGTGAAATTATTTGATTTTAGCTGCTTAAATGTTACTAATGACATCTTGCAGTGTGATCAGAGATTGTACAAAGGCAGTGTTTTTTTTGGGGTCACTAGCTTTAAGGGCCACAATTAACAGAAACCACTTTACAGAGATGCAATACATGATTTTGCAAACAATTATGAACATAATTATTTTTTGATCCCTCTGAGTTTTTATTCTATTTTAAGCCAGCTTGATCATTAACTGCCCAATTTGCAAAACCTCAGGCTGCAGATGCACATTCACAGAGGCAGTGGTAAATGACTCACTCCCAGACATTGATTACAGTCTGTGTCTTGAGGTCATTTGGCAAACTCAATCCAAACATTTGTTTCAGATTCTTGTCACGTGCTCATCATTAATCTTAGTCAACTTTGTCTCCCCTAGACCAAAGAAGGAAAGTCTAACCAGGTAGCCTATAGAAAATGGCAAATGACCAATGTGTTAGCTACATTTCCAACCCTGTGTAAATTACCTTGTTTAAGAGTCAACACTTCCTTCCTAGCCTTCTTGCTCATCTCAGCTGTGAAATATTTTACCCACAGGATGTCAGTCGGTCTATGACCTCAGAACATGTTGGGTAGTGGGACTCCAGCTCCATGTGCATATGTGTATCTGCATGTGATACACAAGCATAAATGCTTGCCTGTGTGAGTGCGTGGCTCAATATCTGTACGCCTTTGTCCAGATGGTAATGTGTGTGTGTGTGTTTAACAGCATGAAAGGGCACTCTATCTCCATTTCTCCTGAGAACTTAAACAAAAAGGCCCTCTGTGCTCTGTCAACTTTAGGCCACAGTGTGCCCTTTATGTGGACCTCACATTCTCCCTCCTTCCTCCAACCTCTCTGTTCGCTCTTCGTGGTATAAGACTGATAATGAGGAAGAGCTGCGTATCAGAGAAATCTTCTTGGTGTAAATGTAGCATTAAGAGGAGTTATAAATACCTCTATCTTTATGGATTCCCACAAGAAATAATCTTCTGCGATCTGCATATTTCTTTGTCTCATCAAAACACCAGGTCTTAAATTTAAATAGATGACTTGATGGCTTTAATCAATATTTTTAAATGAACATTGGATCAAATTAGTCAATTGTAGTGTAACAGTTAAGCATTTTCAGCTCATTGTTTTTGTTTTGAGGCCTGCAAATATGGTTTTGGTTCCGTCCAGACACAGCAGGCAGCTATTTAAGAAAGTGAAAAAGCTCTAATAAATATTTAGCAGCTGAAAACCCATTTATTTCTGTCGGGAGCTGTAAACCAAAAACAGAGCAAACAGGAAAGTGTACTGGTATTTGTAATGAATATTGGACTTACATTCATCAGGTGGTCATTAAAACAACCCCCAATGAATGTTGCTCTGTATATACCAGATATATAAAGAGGGTGATAATATGTTGGTGTTGTGTTTACATCTAGCTTATGCTAAAAAGATTATGTTTTTGCCTATGTAAAATACTCATAACAGCTGTTGGATGCCAACAAGATGAAATTGTTTATGCTTGTTGAATGTTGATGAAGTTTAGAAACACCAATGCAAGAAACTCTCTATGTAAACGTTAACACAGACGAGTGGAACACTTGCTTTCTTTACTGTATGTGACCAGCAACCCCAACACATGGAGGGGATATCAAGAAACTTGCTCAAGAGTTCCTTGTATGAGGATCACAAACCACAATAAATCTGGCCCTCTGGTTGTAACATGCTTCAACACTGTAAGACACAGCTAGCATTTAGCATTTTTTTGATCCAGATAGAATTAAATGATTAGAGGCATGTTTTACAAGTGGACAGAATTGAATTTTAAAAGGAAAAGCATCTGTTCAGTCTTGATTTGTTATGAATCAATGGCTATATTCTGTAACCGACAACCAGTCCTGTTTACCTGAGGGTGCAAGTCTTTGCTGTCACCACTTGTCACAAGAGATTTCCATGTGTATAGCAATTACAGTGTTCTTGTTGGTGGCTGCTGGTGGGTCCCTTGGGTATCTATATCGCTGTATAATTTCATCCCCCTCTCCACAGAGTAATTTTATCACTCTCACAACAAAGGGAGACACGGACAGTAGAGAAGAGGACATCTACTGATAAATCTATCTAAAGTGTATTTTGAATCGGATCTATGATTGTCACCTGCTCATAGGATGTCAAGAGATAAATTGTGTTTGCCCTTGTGTGAGTTTAAAAAAAAAAAAAAAAGATCTTTTGGTCAGGCAAGTAGTATCAATCACCCCCCTTTCTTTTGCACTTGTACAGACTTTATAAATAGACCACTCAAAAAAAGCAGAGGTCATAGAAAAGCAGAGGTCATATAGTGCCCCTGGTGGACAGTCAGTGTGACAATTAGACGGCCACAGAGAACCAATATTACCACCTGAAGACAAAGAATGTGCCTCCTATTTTAGTTTCCAATTGCACAGTGTTTAAATGTAACTGCAGTACCATTTGCTGTGTGTAATGTATTGGAAACAATTTAAAATCACATTTTAATGATTGAGTACAATGTCTTGATTCAATGGGGCAAATATGACAAATTACTCAAACAAGAAACACAGAGGTTCTAAGCAACCTCCTTGAGTAACTGCATAATAAAAATAATAGAAATAATAATAATAATAATAATACAATGATGATGTTTGCCATCTTAAAGTGCCCATATTATGAAAAATATTTCTTGGATTTGGTGTTATTTTGTGTCTCTGGTGCTTCCAAATGCATACAAACTTGGACAATTCTGAATTCTCAATTTCTGAATGGATGAGGTGGCTAACCGCTAATCCTGCCCTGTACTGACCAAAGTTGGAGAAAGAGTTATCTAGAAGATGTGATCTTACCTAGCTACTGCACATCTGTGACTCCTAACAAAGATAGTATAGAAGTGAGATGTCTCACTCTGTAGCTAAAACAAGTGAGATGTCTCACACTGTAGCTAGAACAGAGACCTAAACGCACAGGGTGAAAAGAGGCTCTGCAGCAATGTGCAGTACAACAAACATATGGTGTTTTTTGAAAATGAAACCATGTAAAACCTATTCTGGTACAACCTCAAAATACAATTATGAACCTGAATATGAGCATAATATGGGCACTTTAAACTTAGCAGCTTGTCTCAAGATTTGATGTTACCAATCCGAGTGGTCACAATGCTAAGATTCCTGATCTTAGTATAAAGGTGATAACTGTCAAGTGGCTGAACTGTATGTACAGTAGCTTATAGACACAAATAGCTATAGAAAAACAAAACCAAACAAGATATTAGTTTGATATATGTTGCTATCGGTTGGTGCACAGTGATTACATCCATTTCCAAAAAAACTCATTCAGTGTGATGGGGAGGGGAAGAGAGAAGGCAGAGCAGAGGGAGTGACACAAAGAAAGAGAGACAGAAAAAAAGAGAATTAAAGGGACAATCATAAATGCAGACCATAATCTGGGAAGGATGAATAAAGGTAATCTGTACATGGTGGAACTTTTTATTTCATACTAAATCCATCAGTGCCACTCTGTGGTCAAATATCCATACTGCAGGGAAACACATAAATTGTCTTTAAAATTGACTTTTAAGCCCAAAACTAGACCTGATTACAGCACGTGGCTCAGATATTTCACTTGTTTTCTTAATGAATGTATACTGTACATAAAACCATTCACGCTGATGTGATTATTCTGTGATAACATAAAGTAGCATTATTAAAATTAAAATTACAATATTCCATTAAATCTTTGGTTTACCTTTGAATTTAAGATTTCAAGACAACAACAGCTAAACATTAACACACAAATAACAAATAAAGTAACTTTATACATCCTAAACAATGTATCATTCAAATCAATGAATGCATAAATAAATATATTCACAACATACTACTAAATAATTACATCTTCATTACAACAAAAGTTATTGTACATCCAAAATTATTATTTTTTTGCTCTCTTTTGTCAAAATGGCTAAAACTGCAGGTCAACACAAAGAGTACATTACACACAGCTCTCACAGAGCCCTTAAAGTAATACACATTCAAAACTACTTTCATTTCAACCTCCCAAACAGAACACAAACAAGACATGAAATTATATAAACCACTACAGATATCAGCATGCCCCTTAACACAGGAAGGCAAAAACCAGCTTCCCACAGAGGCTCAGAGCTACAGTGTTTGTTTCCCAAATGATGAAATTACTTGAAATCACTTACAGTTCTGCTTTTTTTAACTTAAACTTTGGCATAACTATTTGTCTCGAAGAGGCTATATCTGGTTGTCGTTATATTGTGGGCTGGGGGAGTAGGAATGATCCTGCATGGCTCCAGCAGCTGCCCCCATTGCTGCCTGCTGGGCCGCTGCCTGGACATGAGGGTTCTTCCAGGCTCCTGTGGCCCATTCCTCCTGAGCTTTGGACATGCTTCCCCCACTGCCACGGTAGAAATTATGGATCTGCAAGGCAGGGTGATTTCACAGTTATTATTAACACTTTCATGTGTGGAAGGTAAGTGTTGCTTTACTACGTTTAACAATGACGCTTTTTTGACATGAGAGGAAATGACTCAATCTGAAACCCTGGACTGACGAAGGCCTGTAACATTATTTTCACCACAAAAAATAAATCTAACTTCTGGCAAAAGAAATCTGGAAGTTTAAAACAATGACAGAAACTGTATTCTATAAATGGCCTGTGTAGAGTTAAATTCTTACCCTGGTGAGGGCAATGAAGGACAGTGAGGCCACAGCAGTGAACATGATAGTAGGTACCAACATGATCAGCGCAATGAAAATATTATAGCTGAAGAAGGAGATGGTAGCCAACCAACCACTGAAAAAGACAGATGAACATTAACACAATTTAATTAAAAAAAAGATTAATTTCAGATTATGAACAAAACACAAACCATAATTATCTGTTATTGGATTGTCTGGTGTTCCTCATCATGATACCACCACCGAACATCTGGACGCTAAATGTCAGTAATTTTTGTGGACTTTAAGTACTGCGATATAAAGTTTTAAAGTTTTATAGCTCATACATGAGAATATCCAATTGCACGTGGTGACATTTATAAACTTTATGGAGGCTGTCATAATATTAATTTCTGATCATCAGCCTGAGTGAGGTGACATTTTGAGAATCTCTTTAATGGCCTCTCAAAATCTAATAACAGGACTATCATAAAAGTTATATGAGGGCAATTTCTGATGTTCAATCACTGTCATGTTAATGAAAGCAGTGGGCAAGGACTTATTGCTTGAGCTCAAAATGTTCTTTCATAGGTAGATTTTGTAGACGTATTAAAACTACTTTATATTCTTTGTTAATCAATGCAGCAATGAATACGTCACTCATACACACTTGTAGAAATATCTGAACTCCAACAATGGCTCTGGTACTTGAGTTGCATTAGACTGGTTTCCTCTAAGCACGAGTCAGTGTAATGGCATTTACTTGAGTATATTTTTTCTTACTTGAGTACATTTATTTTTCAAAATAAGTGATGACTCAACATAAAAGGAAATTGTTTGAATATAAGGTTGATAAACGTGCAAAAATCTGATTCTAAAACATATCCCCATTGTATTTTGAATATTGTAAAATGAAGGTCATTAAAGGCCTTTTTGAGAGAAATATTTTTCATACATTTTCAATCTCTGAGTCTTACCATACTCCCCATCCAGGAATGCCTATACACTGGATGATGCTGATACCAACTTGGGCCATGAACACAAAAAAGAACTGCATGAAGTTGAAAGAGCTGTCACTCCTAATTAAAAAAAACAGAAATAAGAAAAAGAAATATTAACACATGCATAAATTCGCTACTATATGCATAAATCACTACTATATGTCTAATTTGGATACTGTATCTTGTGTGATGATATTCATGTTATATATACATTTGAAGGAATTCAAGCCCACAGGGTGATATAGGTTATTCCAACATTGCAACAAACACAGGCTTCACCCTTTATTGTGGCTCCACAGGCTATAACTTATGTTCAGGAATCCGCACATTGTCACACTATTCTTTCCAGGTTTATTCACAGCCAGTCATGATAAAACTGTCACTTCTCCCACTGCTTTTCTGTAGTGATGACAACACAGCTGTAGATAGCCTTGTCGGAAGACTGTGATGAGTTCTTGCCCCTGCCTTGCTACTTTGGTTGTTCTGGTTTGATCTTCCCCAGAGTGGAAGGTAAGACCCGCATATTGCTTCGGAGCATCATCTACTGTAGTAGACAACACGTTGGCTGTCCCTGACTCAGCAAACTGATCAAGGAGCAGGAAGCATACCTAAGCCTAAAAGATAAAGCAATGATTTCAAGATTTCAGATAGTGCTATACATGTGTCACCTCATGATATGCAAGATCTCCATGTCAGCAGTACAGGGTTTGGGATAGAGGGGATGTTCTGGGTGCCCTTCTGTCTCCAGTAGGGAGTGATTGGATCCTTTATATCTGCTGCTATTCAACACTTTCAGAAAATGGAGGAAAAATAAACTTAAAGCCACCATCCACACCTATACATTAACTATGTATTGCATAATAGTTCCGAGGTGCAGTATTTCGAAATGACTCAGCAAAAGAGATAAAAAAATGTTGATTGAGCTTCTCAACTGCAAATTGCATCTTCACATAAAATGTTCCAACATGGCATTAAAAGGAAATATCCTGTGATCTGTAGTAGTCCTCTAATCAACCAAATTTGCACATATGCATAGATATATGAAAGGGTGATGGCAATGATCATAAAAGTACTATTACAGTATGCAATGATCATAAAAGTACTATTACAGTATGCAATAATCATAAAAGTACTATTACAGAATGCAACCATAATTACATTCAAATGTCTTCTACTTTGTTTCAGCAGTTTAGAGTGGTTTGTTTATCTTTACAACCATAGTAGCATAGTACCAGTGCATGTTGGGAAAAAGGAAGTAAAATTGCCATGCGGTAATCATCTACAGGGATGTGTGAGCTCTACCAGTCGTCTGTTTCTGAGTGGATCGCTTTTCCTTCTCCCTTTTTGCTAAGGCAACGTCTGTGAGTATATCTCATCATGTAACATTAGGTTATTGCTTATTGTTAGTTTGTAACCATATTGAGGCAGCTAAGGAGCTAATTTGTTTGTGCTAGGCTAAGTTAGCGTATGTTTTTTGCCGCTGGTTGTTTTTACTAGCTTGATTGTGTTTATCATATAGGCTACAGTGCTATGTAAGCTAAGCGGTGCTATTTACACTAATATTGTGCATTTGGGTTTGATTTAAAATATAGACTTCTAATTGAATTGTACTTCAATTTCACAAGATTCCCAGTAAACTTCATGGAAATGAAGCAGCTGTGTCCTGAAGTTTCTTGGGAGTGTTTAAGCTGAATGGAAAATAGCCCATGACAATAACATAACAAAGATTATATTATATGTGAAATACAGTTATTGTGTCTGTTGAGAAAATAAAATGCTAAAATGTAGCAATTAACGTTATGCCTGAATATCTTATATTGCAATATAACACATTGGTCAAATATTACTACAGTGTCTGTGCTTTTTACTGTATAACATTATTACTGTGTTGTATTTGACTTACTTGAAGGCCTTGTAGATCGCTCTGAACCAACAGACATAAGAGCAAGGCGTGAACATGAGGAGCCAGATGATAGCCAGTCCAAAGTTGGTCACACCCCCTCCACCAAACATCCAAGCAAAGCAGCCAATGAGATTCACCGCGAGAGTAGCACTATTCACTGTAAGATCAAAACAGACATACTCTCTATCTTAAGTGCAAACAAGTATCTATTTGGTACACAGACACGCACATGCAGGACGGCATTGATGTGTGGATATGAAGGTAGCCAGCATAAACATATTGGGATGCATGTAATTGGAATGCTTGACTCACAAGAGGGCTTGTGTTCCAGGAAAAGCCTGTTTGTGGACGTTTTCTATTAATTGTCAGTAATGATATGAGGCAACAGTTACCCCTCTTTAAGTTGCACTTAGTTCCAATTGGAGCTCTGTTTCTTTTGTCCCATCTTTCTTTTCTAAATTTCCAAAGAAGACCAATCTGCTTCAAATTTTGGTCCATAGAGAAAATACGGAGTGCTTTACAAGATAATGATGAGGCCAAACACAGCTGCAATATGACAGCTATTAAGGACCACGGTTCCAAAATACACAAAAGAAAATATTGGCATCAAAATATTTATATACATAAATTAACACTCAAATATGCAATGTACATGCCATGCATACAGAACATAGGGAAAGAGGATAACAGCACATCCAAAAGCAGATTGGGACTTTAAATACCTGCTTATGTGTATCGGTTACTAAAAATGTCGACCCCTGCAGAAAGAACAGAGTTAAATTGCAATAGCTCAGAGTAACAGATACATATTTTGTGTTGTGTAGAAGTGATTATTTCAAATGGAAAACATTTTGTTTTGTGGGCACAGCAAACACATCAAAATCAGTCTGTGGTTTACAGCATGCCTTTTGGAGTGGAGAGACACTTCTAGACTGGTTACATTTGACAAAATCTATTGCAACCTTACATTGAAACCCCAGCTTCACCTTTGATTTCATTATTTTCCTCTTACTCTACTGTATATTGGCTTATGGCTCTACTCATAACTGCTAGTGTCAGTGCACCTGTGTAAATGTTGCAGCAGCTTTGAGTTATTTTGCTCTCCCTGCACTCGGCTCCCTTGCATGTCTTCATGGACGGGCAGGGAGCTTCCAGACCAATATCCCAAACATCATTGCACGGCTTGTTTATGGCGTAATAAACTTTGATGAAAGTGCTTCTGGCAAAAATTGTTGAACACAATTTCAATGTTAACTGCTCTGCTCAAACCAAGGCCATCTGGTCAGTGCTATGACTCATTAGCAAATAAACCAGTCAGGATAACACAGCCACAGCCAATAAAAGGAATATATTTTTGGACCAACGGGACCCTTGTAAACCATTGCCCTTCTGTTACATAGTTGTTATCATGCGCTAACCACAGAGGAGAGGAAGGTTTATGGGACCTCCAGGAAAATCCTGGCTTCTGTTGCTCTATCAGATGGTCAGGTAGCCTCTGCAGAAGAAGTCAGTTTAAAGTTTCCCTAGTTGAAATGTAAACTCCAAAGTTGATTGGCTGATGCAATGATAATGCAACAGGGAATCCCATACCACTTTTATAACAATACACTTTTTGCCACTCACATATCCACAGGTTGTACATTTTCTTGCACATGCTGCGGTGCTGCTCAGGGATCTCCTCAAAGTCCTGGTAGAAGCATGGCTTGAGTGGAATGAATCCCGGCAGTGGGGGGAAGTTGGGCTCTGAGACAAATCATTTCACAGCAGTTAGACATAGCAGATTGCATATGGCGATTCTTACCAAGTATATTATTTATAATCACTGACCTGCCATGTGGATAAAGTGTGGAGTCCGCTGTTTAGATTTAGTCTCTTGAGCCTGCCAAATAAGAAGAAACTGGAGGTTAGGACCTAGTAGTTGGTTATTTCTGAAGTATATATAATCTGTGGTCAACTGCAGTTATTTTCATATGCAGTCCATTGGTGTGGGAGCATTAGATCATTACCAGAACAACACACTTTATGGGAAGAAAGGCGTTTAACGGAGGGTGCTATAAGCTTTGCCGTCTAGGCGTTCTTCCGGGGGATTTAATGTGTGCGCCCTCCAGGCACCGTCTCAATAGTGGAGTTAAGCTTTTTCAACCACTGAATCTTTCCGGTTTCAGTTAAACCACCGGGACATTTTCACACACACCCCGGGAGACCGGGCACACACACGCCTGTTGCAATCACACGCAAACTTCACTTCGCTGGATGAAATGAAACAGCACTCATTCGCTGTATACTTACGAAGACGGTCGGATATTTTGACAGAGAGCTGGTCACAATAGGCAGGAATTACGGATACCACAGGAAACGTAATCTGCTTACCTCCTCCAGACAGCAGAGCGTCTCTGTTTAAAGTACACAGTCTCCAATGGAAGCTTCAGCTGCGTGGTAAATACAGCAGGACTGCCAATCGGACGATATGCGCAAGAAAACTATTAGACTATTATAATACTTTATTCTGTGTACGGTATGAACAGAGCGTTAAATCCCAACTATCCTGACTCTCGACCAATCATCGTGCGTGAGTCTGCTGTCACTTTTATTCGGACCAATCGGCAGATTACTCTAATCCTTGACGTCGAATTGTTGACCCAATCACCGTGTCGCTCTCTGTCCATGGTGCTGAACCTGTCCCACCGACGGAGGTAAACAACGTGGCGTATACAACTGCAAACTATTAGACTCGTTGCTGACCATTCTCAGACATTATATGATAACCACATTGCATTTACGGTTCATCTGTGAAGTTGTAACACTTCCAATCACACGTTTGTGTTGTTTTGTAGTTTTATATGTTTCTTAAGTTTCTTTTTCTCGTCCTGTGCAGCAATGCTTGTACTTTGCTATGGCAAAACAAATGTTAGAAACAATGGTTAACATGTGCAATATAGTGCTGTAACATATACATTATGCAGCAATATTAGAAAGATACAGTAACCCTGGATGAAATAAACAACAGGCTAGAAGTCATTTTCTTTACATTCTGCAATTTCAGATGTACCACACCCCACTTGTTCCAGGACCATTGTTCACATTAGCACCCAAGCCATTGGCCCAAACCTCAACATCAACTATTTGAGTTTGTTGCTGAACTAAATACTGAATTGACTCCTGCTCTCCAGCTAGGGTTGCTGTTTTACTGCAATGAGAGAGTCTGGACGAAAACTGGGACACAGGAAACAGTCTCTTGGCGGTAAACACACTTGTTGGCAGACATTTGCTTGGCACACTAAGAAGGACTTTTTTCAACAAAAGACAAACTTTGTGACTGCTTTGATAAGCATACATACAACCACTGATGGCGGAGGCACACAGATCAATTACTTAAGTAAAATTAGCAATATTACAGTGGAGAAATACTCTGTCACAAGTAAGTCCTGTATTCAACATTTATTTTACTTAGGTGTGTGTGTGTCTCTCTCTCTCTCTGTCTCTCTCTCGCTCTCTCTCTCTCTGTCTCTCTCTCTCTGTCTTTCTATGTCCCTTTCACCCAAACGGTCAGATGGCCACCCACCATGAGCCAGGTTCTGTTAAATGGAAGTTTTTCCTTGCCACTGTCGCACAAAATGCATGCCTTGTGGGTCTCTGTAAATTATAGAGTGAGGTCTAGACTTACTCTATGTGTAAAGTGTCCTGAGATAACTTCCGTTATGAATTGACACTATGAATACAATTTAATTGAAAATGGAATTATACTACTGTGTATCTTAAGCTGTAATAATATAATATCATATTTTATTTTTTAGTTAGTTTTTTGGTATTTAGTTGATATTTTTTTGTATCAAAAATCTGAATCTCTAAAGTATCTAGTAACTAAAGTTGTAGTATGATACAATAAACTTTATTGTCCCCGGGGGGAATTCACTTTGGGCACAATGTTGCTGCAGACATTACAAACAGTGAATAGTACTTTACTATCAGATTAAAAGATAGATAGTGAAATACAAAGTACAATATTTCCCTCTAAAATGTAATAATGAGGTGATTAAAGGATTACTGCAAGATCAGTGTTGCTTTTATATTGCCACGGCAACACATTTACAGTATCAAATAAGCCACATGAGTTCACTAAAAAATTATTAGAAAACTATTTTCTTACTTGTCAAGCCTCATTGGTTTTCAATAACATAAATTTTACATTGTAAATTACACCAAATCTTGAGGTCTCAGTAATAATCTGATGGTATCTATATCCTAATATTTTACATATTGTACTAGGCTCTGCCATGCCCTGATCATTGGGTTTTGACACAGATGATTTGATTAGTCATTGAGACTATTATATAAACTATCATACAGCGCCGAGCATAGTGAATATTACCACTACCATCCTTAGGAAAAACTCTTTACTAGTTGAAGTATCATGGTACTGTTTTGTAGCTGAGATGTGCTCCCACCTCCCTGTGAAGGTGTACTTTATCATATTATTATTATATTATAGTGTAATATTGTTATTTCCTATAAGGCCCTTTTTCTATCTATAAAAATTCAAAATTGAATATCCTCACTTTAATTTTGGATTTTGGTAAATGTAACTTCATCTTAAAATCATCTTTGAAAGGACTGTCATCCCTCTAATCAAAATGCAAAATAATGATAATTTTTATTATTAATTGTAATATTAATAAGAAAATTAACATACATGTTAATTTGTCTGATTGTATTGTGAAAATAGTGGCAAAAAGGATAAGACATTGACATTTACTTTCCACAACAATTTACACAAAAGCAAGAAGAGCATAACGTGTGTTCAATTTTTAAAAGTATAGAATATCAAAGATTACTCATTCCAGGGTGTAATCAGTAATACTTCTTTTGAAATAAAAATGAATAAAACATTAAAAAAGTGTGAGAATTTGTTATGAGTGAAGTATATGGCTTTCATCAACTGTCATCTGTCAAATCAAGGTCAATAGGTATGGATATATGGGCTTGTAAAGCTAGCCATTACCACACATTGCTTCTCCAGCCATTCTTTCATTTTTCCTCTCCTCTCTCCATTAATTTTTATCAGGCAGAGTGTCAGTCTAGACAAGCTTATGACAGGTCGTTCTAAGGCCATGATGGCGTACACCTTTAAATAGAAATCTACAGAAGAGTTGTCTATTATAAGTGGCCTCTCTTTCTTACCTTTTTGTCTCTCTCCGTCTCTCATTCTGCCTTTCTCGTCTCTTCACCAAACATGGCCACCACTAAGACGAGGCTGATGAGCTTCTTTCTTTAACGCCTTGCATTTTTCAACTGAGATTCTACTACTACTACGTTAAGCTAATTAGAACAAGACCTGCTTCTTTTAGAGAGTATTGGTCAGCTCACCAACAGTGCTTCACTCTGCATAGAGTAAAATGGGAAAGTCAGATTTCCCCCATGAGCTCTCCCAACACACCACTGCAACACAATGAGTCTTTTCTGGGTCATCTTTGCTGTGGGCTTTGTCATCATCCTGAATGGGATGTAGACAGAAGGCAGGATATTGAGTATTGAGTAAGACAGCGAGAGAATGAGAGGGGTTTGATGGAAAAAGAAAGAAAGACAGAAAGAAAGAAAAAAAAAAGAGGAAATGAAGTGTGAGAGATGGGCCACACATCTTAGCATCAACATTAGAGGCAGAGAGATTTTTTTGGAGTTTAACGTTTACTTTGGACCAGTGAAAATTATTTCTCTGCTTCCTCTTTTGGCAGATATCCCACAAATAATCCATAAATCACTAAATATTTTCATCAAAGTAAATCTTTGCATTAAAAAATCTATGTTTGTCATCCAGAATTGTGTTTTGTTTATTTTTTAAGTTAGATAATGTCCTGTTAATTTTTGTTTTCAGTTTATACGGAAATTTCATAAAACATCACATTTTGTTAAATGTTGAGGTGCTACACCACCACAAACAGTTGCACAGACACACACACACACACACACACACACACACACACAAAAAACATGTTAGTCCACCTGTTTCATATTGAATCCCGAAATACATGTATTAATGTAATCTTTATCATTGGGTAACTACACTGTAAATGAGGTAAAAATAATTGTCTGTTGTGCGACACTCAAAATCCCTTATTGATGCTCTTAATTGAGGCCCTGCACCAGTGCACCCTCGTGTCATTGTCCCCCTTAAATAAATAAAAAAAACATTTGCCCAATTGCCCTCTAAGCACTGTGCCACCGTTGTCTTGGTTTCTATGGAGACGCTTTCCTCCAGACTAAGCATGTGGAGGGCATCCCTCCAGTGGAAGGTGGTGGAATAACACTGTGGCAAGGCAATCATACACCAACCTCATTTACATATCCAAACATGGACCATGGACTGTAGCATACAGTATTTGTTCACTAAACATTTTAAAGTAGTTGATTCACCCCAGCTAGAAATGGACCTATATATATATATATATATATATATATATATATATATATATATATATATATATATATATATATATATATATATATATATACTTACTTACAAATTTCCATACCACTCCATTATAGACAGAATACCAGCTGATCTGTGTGGGTGGCTGATCTTTAATTCAATATCTACATTGCCCATTATAAGCAACCATTCATCCAATGTTCCAAAGGAACATTCTGTGTACTAATCTGATATAATTTTAAAAAAAAAAAATACTAACTGAGAAAACTTTGGAGAACACTTTTACAATTATGTAATCTGAAAACTGCTGCCCTGGTTAAAAAAAAAATGCAACTGATCTCAGCTGCAATGAAAATTTCTAAGTGACCCCAAACCTTTGACCTGTGTGTGTGTGTGTGTGTGTGTGTGTGTGTGTGTGTATATATATATATATATATATATATATATATATATATATATATATATATATATATATATATATGTACTATATATATATATATCAACAAAAAGGAAAAGTTTAGTTCATTCTGAAATTGTGTGATAGCTGAAGAAATCAATTGAACGAAAGTTACAATGAAATGTTCTCTCAGAATGTAGAAAACATCTTTCTTTGTGCATGGAGGGGGGTGCTCAGCATTCAGGTCACCGCTGCTCCCTCTGTCCCATTGACATGAATGATGCATGCCTGTGTGTCTCGACCTTTTGTGGTCACTCCTCAACACCTCCAGCTGGGGGCACTGTTTTGTCTGTCATTCAGTCTCTGTGGCATTTTCCAACCTGTTCAGGAGACGCTCTACTGTCAGATGGAGCTGTTTGTCTCTGACCTTGAGAAAGAAGAAAGACAGCCACAACCCAATGGAGGCTACTGTACTCAGCATTCAAATACACAAACCTTACCGAGACAAGACTGTCACACTTGCAGCCTAGACACAAAGGCACAAACAAAGAAGGGAAGAGACAAGGTGACAAATGCCTTTTCTTCTTTCTAGCTACATTATAACTGCTGTCATTTCACACTACTTCCTTTAAAAGCTCCTTTTGAAGCTGCACCTGTGATTTGGTCATTATTTTTTGCAATTTTTTTATAGATCACATGCTATTTGTTTTCAACTATTATACAAAGTCAAGATGGAAAAAATAAAGCTTAATAGAACAATAGAAAACAGTATAGTTTTCTCACTCTTTTAAATAATTTTCACTGATTAATAGGCTTAATAAAAATGGAACCAAAGAAACAGAACTGCAGCTAAACATTATTTACATATTTCACTGGGGCCGTGATTGCACCGGTGACTGACTGCCACACAGCCACAATGATTTCTAATCCAGCACTGAATCGCTAACTGTGAGATTCCCCATGAATGACAGTAATGCAAGGCAAGGCAGCTTTATTTGTATAGCATATTTCAGCAACAGGGCAATTCAAAGTGCTTTACATAAAAACAGTTAAAATACGAGAATAAAAGTTACAGTGCAGTATAAGAAATTAAACATTAAAGAACAGTTTAAACATGAACTTCAGTATGAGAAATGAACATTATTTAAAAAAAAGGCTACATCAAAAAAGGTCTTCATCCTTGATTTAAAAGAACAGAGTTGCGGCAGACCTGCAGTTTTCTGGGAGTTTGTTCCACATATGTGGAGCATAGTGTGAGGGCTTAAATCAGTAAAACTCTCCTTATTATATTATTAGTACAATCTATGTACATTTCTTTACAATATTCCTTAGGGGAAAATACACTCATCTAATTTAGCGGTGTTGATAATGTGATGTTTCACCTACAGTATGTCTTATGGCAATGATGGTAATGTATCACCAAGCATTTAAGAATGGTGGTAATGACCAATAAATGTGTAATCATCATTAGACAGCCCACTTAATGTGCTATTAGCTTGAAATGATACCAAAATAGATATTAACTGTTCATTTTATCATTGTTTGTGTTTGGTTATGCTTGAAGACTTGCTACTGAGCTGTGGAAAGCTGAGCCCCACCCGCATCAAGTTCCACATCCAGGCTGTGTATGTCAAATCTTGGGTCAAAGGTTATACACCGACATTGCCTGCTGTGCTCGTAACTGAGAACCATAGAGCACATCCTGAGTTGCTGCCCCAAGGCACTAGGAGAGGGCCAAATCAGATACCGTTGGTGCCATCATCCAGTCCTAAAGATAATTGCAGAACACATCAGCATCAGAGTTGAGTGGAGCAAGCGATCCCACTCCTCAAAACAGGCCATTACTTTCCTCAAGGCAGCTGAGCAGCAAGCACCCTCAGGTCTGCAGGAATGTTGACTTCTGCAGGGGACTGGAAGCTGCTGGTGGATCTGGAGAAACAGCTAAACTTTCCTAAGACCAAAAATCATTCTCATGTCCAAATCGTCCATGCACGTCACCATGTTGGAGCTAAGTGGCAAGATTGCTTGGAGTAGGCCTTTGGTGAATACAGGCAAGGTGCTTCCATGTTTAAGTTTGATGCAGCACGTTCCTTGGCCAGAGCCTAATAGAAAAGCCATGTGAAGTCAAATTTATATTTTATCTTATTTTTATCTTATTTTTATGGCCCAATGTCACAAATTTGCCTTAAGGGGATTTACAATCTGTACAGAACATGAAACCCTCTCTCCTTAGACCATTGATTCGGAAAAGGAAAACCTTGTCCCAAACAAACCGTTTAACAGGGAATACATGTTAGAAAGCTGAGCAAGAGCAGCTGAGGAGGTGTCCTTCTCCCAGAACGGAAAGACATGCAATAGATGTTGTGTGGCGTGCAACTGTGACAGAGAACGCCTTAAGATGGTTAGAGTAGAATCATGTGGCAAGATAGCCATCTGGACACAAGCTGAGGTCTATTCAGCCAAAACAAGGTGGCCTGGCGGAGGGTGTATGATGCTGAAACACCTGATTATGGCAGAATTCATTTCTTCAGTTGATTCAAGAATATTCTTGAAACAGAGTAAGTGTACTGTAAACAAGTGTTTAATCTCATCCCATGCAGTTATTTTAAGAAAAGCACTTTCGCTCACATATATGTGTGTTAAATATAACATACATACTAAGATGGTAATTTTCTGGAGCAGAGTTGCTCAGTTCCTCGCCAACCAATTACAATATTGTCTATAGTAGAAAGATCTAATTTGCTAACCAAAAAAAAACAGCAACACCAACCTACCGTTCACTGCCAAGAGAAACTACTAAAACCTCTTGCAGTTTGAGTCAAACCAGATGAGTTTACTGTCCTAATTGGTTTCAGTGGGTATAGCATCAAATGTGTAAATAATTGTCTTAGCACTTGGTCTGCTCTATCTTTGCTTTCCTTCTTCTGTAAAAGGAAACCTGTTCCTGTTGGAAATAATGTCCTGTAATTCCAGGAGCGTTTTTTTTTTATCCTGTAGCCTTAGGTAAGAGACCAGAGTTCAATCACAGCCACCAATCTATATTTTTTTTTGTGATCCACCAATGCACCAGCCACCAATCTTATAATACATATCAACCAGAGTGCATGGCCAGCAATGTCTGTTGAGGATAACAAATTGCAGATGAGGTTTCAACTGTTGCTGCAGCATGTGCAGTGGGATTGAGGTTTAAGAGACTCAGGTTACTCATAATTAAGAACATAGCTTGAAGCAGGTCGTACCCTCCACCGGATCAGCTTTTGTGGTTTTGATGGGACACAAGTCATTTAACTTCTGTTTGTCTGGACTATAGCACAGCAACATAAACTTAGTTTCACATAGCATAATCATGTCCTGCATTGCACACTGGTACTGATTTTATGTGTTAAAGGTGCCCTGCCACACAAAACCGTTTTTACTTTCATTTTTTGAAATATGTTAGGTCCATATGTGTTTGTGTTATGTCGTGAATGTGAAAATGAACCGCTACCTCCTCTGTTAGCTCAAGCCACTGAAAAGAAATAAGCGGAGAAATCAGGCCAATTACAAAAGCTGATGTCATGTTGCCTGAGCTCATTACTATGCATGAGCTTGCCAAGTTGCACTGGGTAAAGGATACTGATAGCCAGTATCTATACCACTCTACAATGGCTTGAAACCAAGTGACCAATGCATTTTTTCCACAAAAATGTTACAGAATCCATGGTAGAACTTCAGGCATTACCACTAAATTATGAAATACGTGTGGCAGGGCACCTTTAACACTTACAGTATCAATGCAACACACACACATACACACACACAGTCAAATAGAACGCCAGCAAATAGTGAAATGTTAAAATATTATAACAAACCTGAATGAAAGCGATTTCTTATAGATGTTTTGTGCATTCAGATCATAGCACCGTTGTAGATTTGATTTACGAGCAGCTGGTAGTTCGTTATTTTATGGGAGCTGAGGAGGGAAAAAAGGGAGAAGCAGCTTGACCACAATCACAGAGGACACAGCAATGCTATTAGTTTTCCAGTGTAACTACATAATCCAATGGCCCAGAGATGTGCTTCAATCAGACACCTGGCAAATGCACCCATCCCATTTCATTTCATCAACTCAAATCAATCTCATATCAGCATTAAATGAACATGCTGAGACGAGATATTTTTACCAAAGGGAACTCCTTCATTACCTCCTTTTATGATTGCCTGTCTCTTTTCTCCATGGTGTAGCCTATAAAGCATTCTGCTCCTACATGTTTTAAACCCATTTTGAAAAAGAAAAACTAAACAAAGGGAGGTTGTTTTTAAAAGCACACATTTGCACTCATATTAAAAAGGATAATTCAACAATAGGCTTACTTTAATCCCAAAAAGCAATTTTATATAAGGTGCATAGCTCTTTGAAACTTCAAAGAACAATGCTTTGTTCATTACAGTGTTACAAGTAGCAGCTTTGATATACATGTCGACTGCTGTATAGCCATATCTAATCCAGTTAAAGCTTGTGGTTTTTTCCCCTGCTCTATCTTTGTATGCTGGTGGTGAATATGGGGATGCTGCTGGTTTCAGTGATGGTGAGAGTGCTGCACGAGGCGAGTCTTTGTTAGCTCTGGGAAGGCTGGGCTCCAGCTGGCTCATGCTATGTGCAAAAGTCAGAGAGTCCCTCAGCACTCAGTGCAGGAGGCAAGCTGGTTGATTGATTGGGATGCACACTACAAATGCCCCCCCCTTGTTTCCTCCTCCTCCTCCTCCTCCTCCTCCTCTTGCCTGTTCTTGCTCGCGGAACACATTTGCCTCTCCTACTCTCCATTTTTACCCAGACCTGCTTTTTACACAAGCATTCATGCTGTCATGCATACACATCTGTACATGTGGATAAACAATGGTACACTCACACACACACACACTGAAGAAAACTATTGTTTTTGCATGATTAGAACATGTGTATCTGGATGTGTGAATGCTCATTAAAATAACTGATGTCTGCAACATTGGGTTCATTCAAGGCAACACATTTGCAGTCATTCCAGATAACTGCCAGAGCATTCTCCACACTTCGCTTTGCTCTAGCAGAGATCCCTAACGAATTCATCATTCCAGACAGAGGGAGAGGGCGCATGGGATAAAATCTATTTTCACACATTTGGTGTTGCAAGTGTTTGTACAGCGTCTCCGCTTTGAATGAATCTTCCAAGTGTAAATGGGAAGCATAGAGTTGAACAAACAGGAGGAAGAAGGGGTGTGTTAGAATCACCGACCGCTTTTCAGGACTCCAGCGACGACCAGCCCAGCCAGTGTCTGGTGAACGCGGGTGTGCGCGTATGCGTGCGTACATGCGTGTGCATGTGCGTGTGCGTGTGTGTGTGTGTGTGTGTGTCTGTGTGTGGACCAGCAGCTAACACACACTTAACATTCGTTCGCAACATGGCGTTGAAGCGCCGAGAGACACGACGGCTCTCCCCCGACTAAGCTTATTGTTCGGAAATCCAGGGGACTGTTAACCAAAGAGACTTAAACATTTACAGAGAGTCATTTACGCACCAGCAGAGACAATAGCAGATTCCAGCATGTCGCTATAACGGTATAGCTGGTTGTATAGACGTACGCTGCTACCCCACTGTTGGAAATCAAAGGCTGTACATGGCGGTGGAGAGTACAATTTGGCTGTTCTGTCTTCTTTCGCTGTTTTGTGGTCCATCCAAGCAAGGTAAAAGCTCACACTTTGATCATCTGCATGTTTTTCAGTGGAGTGCATGCGTGAGGCAGCGGGGGACACTCACATTACACTAAAGTGCAGTTACTAGAACATAAGTGGGCTGTGATAAAAGATAGGAAAGCTACTTGGTGAATTTGCACCTTGCACGGTAATATCTCTCCGTGTTCTGTGTTCACCTAATGTGGCCTCACTGAATCGTACGAGGTAGGGTTGGATTGTTACTTCATGGGTTTGTCTGACAGGATCGCGCTGCGAGGCTTTGGCGTAGAAGTTGCAGCCCTGAACGGTGCCACGGAGCGGCCAAAGGGCTTTGAACCGACCGGGGAAGTTTGGGATCAAACATGGGATGGATGGGGCTCGTTATAAAGACGTGGGCTCAGCCCTTTGGTGTTTAATTAATAAGAGTGTAGCCCTGGAAGCAGCTCAGTCTTGCATGTCTCGATTGCTTTGCCAAAAAAATCTGAAGTTTTTCTCACGGTTTAATAACCGAATACGAATGTGCACATGGTGGTACACTGGCTCAGAAAGCTGAATGAGAGGGTTTTAAGGAAAGAGTAATGTTGTCATCAAAAGGACGTCATCTTTGCACGATCTTGATAAAATTGGAAAGGAATGTGTCTGAGATGATGGTGAAAGATGCACAGTAGCAGTTTTATTTCCTAGACATTTGGCTCCAGAGAGTGGAAGCGTGCTTGTTGGAAAGGGAAGTCCGCCTACACAGGTGGCGACGAGTGGGTGAAACACTGACCACAGGATGTACATGACCAAGACCTGTGCAGAATGTCAATGGATAATACAAAATTATAAGAAGCAATACAAATATAGAAAAATGTTTAAGGATGCCACATTGGTTTCTGATATTCTTCGAGTTATAGATTGAACAAGAAAAACAATTGTCAGATTTATCAGTAAAGAAAATGAATGTTAGCTGCAGCCCTACTTTGAATTCCCACCCAAGTATTATGGAGCAGGGGCACCAGATGAACTGAAGTCAACCTTACTTTGTCTTAAATCCTAACATCCTGATGTGAGAACAGGCACACTATCACATCAGGGCTACCTTCGACTGCCTGTGTCCAGTACCTGTAATGTCTCCAATAGTTTATGTCATATTTTACTGCTGATATCTTGTGTTGATTGATTGGTTCATTAGCCCATGCAAATACTACACACGCTGTTATTATTCACTATTTCTCACTTTGACACTCCAATTTTAAAGTACATCTTTTGGCAAAAAAATGTCAGCTTAAAGATGTACATTGTTTTACAGTAATGTGGTTTGTGGGTGTCATGCAACAAATATGTAACACACACTTTCTTTCAAAACTTTGCTACCATTTCCCTTTGTCTCATCAGCCAGTAGAGTTGTGCTTAGTGCATAACTGCATTATTAAAGTGTTACTTTTATTCTTCTACTTTGTCTGGGGATAGTACATAGTTTTGCTGCTGCTGCAACTTTCTTTAATCTCTTATTATGATATAATCTGCAGTAATCATTACGAACATGATTAGAAATAAAGGAATATTGTGCATAAGGATTGGTGTGGTGGTGGAATGAATATATCACAAACTCTAAATTACTTTGGCACATCCAGGTAGACAATAACTCCTGTGAAATACTGTAATCTTATCACGAGTTACATTATTCATTGTTCAATTATGCATATAAAGGCCTTATAGAGGGATGCTTCCTTGACTTTCATCTGATCTAATGGTGGAAGGTCAGATGATGCAATTTATATACAGTTAGATTAACCTGCCCTGCAGACTTCAGCAGTGACAGAGTAAGGAATTACTACCCTTGAGAGCCTCCTGACAGGAGAGTAAGTGCTACACACTGGGGGAGATATCCAGATGATGAAATCTCTTGCGGGTAAATGGTGATTGAAGTTGTTTGTGATAAGAGTGAAGAGGAAATTGAGTTATTTGCACTGTGAAGTTTATTATTAAAAGTTGGTACCAAGCAGTTTTGACATTTGGTCGCTTTTATAAAATATCACATTTAAAAAATGACTGAAAGAACATTAAACAAATCCAAGACTAACATCCATTTAAATAATTAAGAATTGTCATCAAAATGTGCTTTACTTCAGAGCAGAAGCCACGTTTGTATTGCTCTGCACAAACTGACAGCATCCTTATACATGTAGTATGGCTAAATAATTACAATTTCCATTGTTATTAGTCCTCAAGGCCAGTTAACAACATGGCAACAACATGTGTGCATGTGTCTCTGTGTGCATTTGGTTGAGTTTAGAAAGTTGGAGCATGAATGTTGTGGTTTTTAGTGGTTGTTAGAACAGAGACTGGCGAGTGGGGGCAGGGTGTGATTCTGGGACGTGGATGAATTAACGGGTGCTGGCGGGGTGAATTTGGGGGCAAGGGCCATTGCTACATCCACAAAGAGCTTGTTTTGTCCATTCTAAAGATCAAAAGGAAGTATGTCAACTTCACTTGACATATCACAAGCAAATCAATTGTACAAAAGTGCCAGGGTGTCTGTGTTCACAGTCTGTATAGTTATTAAAAAAAAACATCTGCACTCCTGCAAGACTTTATGAGCAAATCAATTTGATTATTGTAACGTCTTTAGCAGTTTTATATGCACATGAAAATTATAAACACAGCGCCAAATTGGTATTTACCGCTTGTATTAACAGTTCATATTAACTCTTATTAAACATCTCAATCCTCATAGTTATTGGTTTTGTACCAGCAAGTGTGGATTGAGCTCACATGATGCTTTTCTGCATTGTCCAGTTTACACAGTAACACAGTTGGGAGATGCAATGCAGTCGCCTTTAATTCCACTGGAGGAGCATAGTGTGATATGCCTTGACTTAGGGGAAGAGTACTTCACTTCACATTTCTTTCTCCTTCTTTAAACTGCTTATTCTGCATATCTATGGGTAAAAGTATGTCTGCAGGAAAATAGTCCGCAGATACAGAGAGAACATACAAACTCTACACAGAAAGGCACCCTGATGCCCACATGCAAATTGATTCTTACTAATACTAGGTGGTATCACAGATTTAATACTTTTAATCAGGAAATAGCTGATTCTGAAATATAAATACGAAAAAACATGTGAGTGAGAGCATTGAGTGCTTGAATATTTGAGCACACTGTAACCCAGTTTAGCTAAGTGAATACTATGATGACCTTAATTCTAAATGAAGGTGTCCAAATGAGCAACGTTTTCTCACATTCTCTTGACATGCCTGTGACAGCTTTGTGACATGGCTGTCGCCACGGTAGCGGGCGCTACCTATTTTAGCTCTCAGAGATTAAACTTAAATGTTGTTGATTATCACATGGGTTTTAAAACATCTGTTAACCTAGCCATTCTTCAATTCCCCACAGTAATACCGTAACTTTCTTGTGTGCACATTTAACATCCAATACTGCAGTAATTTATATGCTATAGCTATGTACAGTACATACATCAATACATTATGGAATTAATCTAGCATCTTCTTTTGCTTAGGGGAGACAGCTTTAGGAAACACCTGGGGGAGAAGGACGTACTGTAAGTCTGTTGGATGCCCTCAGTGTAGTTACTTGATGTAAGGTCAATTTAGTGAATAGTTGTATTCTTAATTTGTGGAATAGTTTCTTCTGACTCACAAGTCAATTACCATTATTTTCTTGGAAGTGTGTCTTCTTCCCATAAGTTTGGTAATTTTTGTGTCTCTATTTTTGACTCCACGGCCTGTGGGAGAGAAATAAAAACCCATCTTTTCAACTTCCTCTCTGACTCATTCTGAGTGTTTTACACCTGCAAACCACTACGCAGTGACAGATACCTACAACAAGCTTGTTTTATACGACGTTAATATCTGGACTGAACACCCAAGGAACATTAGCTGTAGGAAACTGCTGAAGTGACCCTGTGCAATGTTGGGCATGGTGGTGGGAGGAGTATTTTTTTTTTTGAGTCAACCATTTATTCCACACACTGCACCAGGGTACTGTGGGGCAAAGTCCATTCTCTAGCTTAAATATCATGGATATGTAAAGTTACACAAGGGGTTACATTTTTGGCTGGGCACTGTATTTAGAGGAAGATATTTTTAATTCAGTGAGGTTGGTGTGTTACAAACATTGCATATTTAAAAAAAAAAAAAAAAAATATGAACAAGGTTATTTGTCATGACATTTTAAAGTTTTTCCACAAAATGTAGAAATGTAAGTTTGCAGCACAGTGAAGTGAAGTTGCATCACTTGAATGGCATTATGCATGACAATCAAATAACAGCAATTTCTTCCCAACAAATTTTAAAATGTACTTAAAATTTTAAACAGAACTTTTTTTTCAATATTATTTTGCTTCTGTTTACTTACATTGTGTTTCAAGCTAGGGGTGTCACAACTCCAGAGTTATGTCAAGCAAAACAGACCAAATAATAAAATTACTAACAGTGTTAATAATAATTGATTGTTGGACAATTTAAACCAAATAGTAGTACAAACCTGAGATACAAAATCTTACATGTGAGTAATCATATAAGCTGGACATTTCCATAGAAAGTGCAAAAAGAGCTGTGGGGAGCAACACTGTGTAACATTTACAGCAGATACAAAGCAGCATGGACAGCCCATATTTTAATATAAGTCCAATACTCTTGTCTAATGGCCTCTGATGGTCTTCCAAATATTGAGAAAAAAATCTGGCTCAGGAATTGAAGTTTCCTTTAAAGCTAGTTTTTTTTTGTTTCTGGCACTAGGGTTCTGGCTGCTGTTATTTATGGTACAGATACTCAATACTCCTAACACAAAACACAAACCCTACACAGTCAAGTTGTTGCTCTGTTCTTCATATATTGGTTAAGAGTCCAATGGGCGCCTAGACCATGATCATAGTATGCAAGGGTTGCAGTTGCTTTCCCCATAGAAAGTAAGTCCAAATTCCTTAAACCAGTTACATTTATTGTAGCACTCTAATTTGTGTGTTTTCCAGTTCATGAGTGTACTTGTCTTTATGGAGAGAAAAGCTAGCGCAACTATCCGTTGAACAGGTTCTTTGTATATTCTTCAATCTCTTCACCAATATACATACAATAGGGCATTTAGGAATATGAACATTCAGACTCATTTTTTCAACATCTATTACCTCAGTCCAAAATCTCTTGCACAGTCGCACAATAAATGCATGAAGGTACCATGCCTACCACAGCTATGCCAGCACAATTCCAATTTTTAAATGTATGTGGTGTAATATAAACTCTATGTAGGATCTTAATTTGTATAACTTTATACCCTACACAATGGGGCATTGATGTTGAACGTTTCAATATGGAATCCCAATGATGAACTGCTGGCTGATCTGATTATGTTGTGCCAGTCCACTCCAGTGAGCTAGTGGTATTTTTTGGAGGTCATCCTTCATTCTACAGTTTCACACACTCTGTGGTATCAAAGTGGTATCAGAACAAGTAGTAGATTAAAGTCATCAACCAAGTACAGTATGCATGCACATACAGTGAAGGAGTTGTCAGTCATTGCACTTATTGGAAGTTGCTTTGGATAAAAGTGTCAGCTAAATGAAATGTAACGACAAATAGGCCGAGGGGTAGAAAAAAAGGATTGTATAGACAGAATAAACAGCCCCTCGGGCAGGTTGATTTTCCTTATCCACGGCAGGAAGATGGAGTCAATGTTGTCTCCACCTTTAGGTCCCTTAAGAGTTGACATCCATCTCCTTCTGAACTCATCTGTAATGTTTTGCTGTGTTCAGCTCCCGTTTGTTATGTCTACACCAAAAGGCCAGCTGGTCACCTTCCCGTATAGTGGCAGCTACAGAATTGTGTATGTATGCTGTCTGGAGAACCACTTGTCTTGGCCTTTACTGTTACTGCTCATGTGTTTTATATATTGTGTGAAACGGCTTTGAGCTCACCAAAAGATTATGGGTTTTTTGGTTAGTAAGTCCAGTGGGTAAATGTGGAGAAAAACACATTATACCCATTCTTACCTTCCATTCATCCATGTCCTGTAGCAGATTAAGAGATCCCCTCCTTAATGACTTCATGTCATTGCATTTCTAAATTAATTCATGTATAAATGAGGTACTTATTTATATTGCCGCTTTACTGACTATGTTCTAGTTGCTAGCCTTGTTTGAACATTGGGCTCAAACTTATTGGACTCTTTCAAAATGTGTCAATATGTATGTCAGCATACATGTACATACACAGATCTCTTGAGACTTAAAACATTTTGTTGGATAGCAGTGCCTGTGAAGAATAGCTCATTACACATTAGCGGGACATTAGTATCTGTGTGTGTGTGTTTGTGTGTGTGTGTGTGTGTGTGAGGGTGTGTGTGTGTGCAGAGGTACATTCACCCCATTTGCCCGTCTGCTCGCTTGTGTGTAAGCATGGGTGTGTCAACTGCGATTTGTTAGTGCATCTTGATCCCCTCCCCAGAGTCCATGCTAAATTAGGATGCATATTATTTAAAGATGCCCTGGGCTGAGTTTCAGCTGGGTATATTTGTGCAGTGAATATGTTGATTTTTATGGTGCCCTGTGTGCGCCTATTCACGCTGCCAGGGAGGCAATTTTAAGCACAGAAGTGTTTGTATGAAAGCCAAAGTCTTGCTTTTGTCTGCAATGATTTTAAATGATTTTCTCTCCTGGGATGTTCACAGCACTGTGATGAATGTACTTTGTTTTCAGCACGGTCTCTTAGAAATATATAAAAATAAAATGTTGTAAGCTAGTGTTAATTTTGCATAAGTATAAGCAGACGTGTGTTTACGACTAGCCTTGGTTGGATTTTAAGTAAAAGAAAGAAAACAAATTATCATGTAAAACCTATGACAGAGGTTAATATAATATAATAAGGAAAATGCATTCATATCCTGAAGTTTTTATTCCAATATGATGCAATTTTAACCATTAACCATTTTCAGGTATAAAACATTTCAGGGGTTGTCTATCTAACAAAGTAATGGCTTTCACATGTGGGTCTCAGTGATGGAAACGTTCCATTTGACTCTTTTCAATACTGACAGGAGGCTTACATAGAGCTGCTGCAATGGCATTTGGAATTATGTGCACTAGACAAGCCAAGTGCCAAGGTGAGAGATTTTTAAATGCAACGGGCTGTAAAGCTATCTTGTTATCTTGCCATTTGAAGGAGAGCTCTTTCTCTAATTTGGCCATCATACCGATTTCTATTTTTTTTCAAAAGAAGTACAGCTTGCATAGCTCACAAATGACACATTTAAGAAATAAAGCTTCACCTCACAGTCTTTTGTGAGCCGTTTGTAGAATATACACAGATATCATATGTAAGAGCATTATACTCTTGAGTGGACCTTTTAATGCTTTATTCACACTTGAGCCATGTCAATTTTTTTTATCAAGGTAGTCAGATAATGCCAACGTATAAAATTGGCTAAGCATTTACATTACAGAGAATTCCTTATAGGACCTAAATGTAATATTCTCCTATGGCAATTTTTTGCCTTGAGTACACCTTTATTGCATACAGAGACCAAATGTGTCCTAGTGTTTTGTAATGCTGCTATTTGTTAATTATTTGATCCCAGGAGTACAAATAGACTTTACTGGTGCAATGATGCAACTCAAATGGATTGTGCTATTTCATCCTGTTGGTTTACTAGTTCATTGATGTTAGCCACATAGTGTAGTTGTTAACATTACATAATGTGCTTTGAGCTGATGCTCAGTGTAGGGTCACAGCTACACAACTACTAAAGTAGTTATACAGTATTTGACCTCAGCAAGCCAGCAATAACCTCAATCCAAGGTCTAATCATAATCTAATTTCAATCCCAGCACTTGATCTATCCATAGCCCCAAGTCTTGGACTTGGTCATGTTCATGTTAAAGCTGCAGCAATATTTTGTGTAATGTGGTAACCAACATCAAAGGAAGCTCCTTATAGTAGTGGTTATTCTGTCATTCCAGAAGTTCCCTCAGGGATTTTTTAATAAAGTATTCGGTCACAAAAAAAGTCAACTTGTCACACTGATGAGCTCTATATACCCGGGAAAACTTGAGTTCTCACTCACATTGGTTTGTTACTTTGGCTTATTCTAGCAGTGTAGCTCTATCTGTGTGTGTGTGTGTGTGTGTGTCTGTGCACGCTCTTTTGAGAGAAAAGCAGCAGTCTGGCGGCGCTCACTTGGTCAACTAGCCTGCATTCACATTCTTTCCATTCCTCCCCACTGTCTGCTTGGTCACATGAGTGCAGTGGAGGTTACACTGAAGGTGGGAAGATGTGGGTAGTAGATACATCAATAATTGTACTGCCAAATTGTAGTTGTGCTTAGAGTTATGGCATGTTGATGAGTATATGCTTCATGTTATTCAGAGGAAACAAGTTGTGAACACAACATTGACAATTTTGTGCAACAGTAGACTGTGCTTTAACACTCAAAGGAATACTATTACTACCAGAATGGCCCTAGCGGTCATACATTATTTGCATATAATTTCAAATATCAAATCAAAAACATTGACCTATAATGTTAGGATAGGTAAAGGGCTATGCCGTTTTGGTAAACAAGCGGTTTTAAGGCAGCAGATATTACTGAAGTTGCAATTGCAATCCAAACACCAGGTGTTTCCACTAGTAGATCATCACAGTTAATTAAACTGCAGCGCAGTGACGATACAGATATTTTGGTTTTTCGGGAATCATTTGTATTGTACATTCATACTGAGTACACAGTATATTACCCCAAAATCACAGGACATCTCTCTTATATCAGTGATGAAAAATGTTATTATTGAGATTTCCAGTGTGAGCATAACAATATGTGAAGCTCGCTCAGTGCAGTTCATTCATTGTGCTACTGCATGAACAAACAGATTCTGATTTGGATCTCCCATGTTAGTTTTATTGCTGTGCTTTGTTGACTCTTGCAAGTGGGCCTGGCACTTGACATGGCCATGTGGAGGCCCCATGCTGTTGGGAGGCCCTGCATGCAGGAACACTCCTCTGTGATTGGAGGAAGCCAGACTGGGATGAATGAGCACTGTACATAGAGCAGGAGGCATGAGGGACTGCACTGGTACGCCCCCCTCTCTCATTCTCTATCATTCTGCTCCCTTTCTCCCTCTTGTGCACACACATTCAGTGGGACACAGGAGCCATGTTTGTCTCACCACAACCCCTCTTTTTTTCATTCTACACTTTCATGCCTTTTTTTGTTCTGCTAGCTTTGAGAACAGAGTCACGGGTGATTGGAAATGTCAACTTTGTGGTTCATTACTGTGTGCAAAATATGATGTGTGATACAGTGTGACAGGGGCAAAAGCAGGTTGAAAAATCATTACAAGTTTGAGTACCATGTTGAGCTGAAATGATTAATATTGTAATTTTTTCAAATCCAGCAACAAAACACTCCACAGAGAAATACACAGTGCTTTTACACAAGCAGACAGGACTTCTGTATATGGTTGTGATGTCACATGTATACTATATATAAGTAGAAAGTGTCACCACAGTGCCATTACAGTCATTCCCCGGCTGCGATGACGGCGCAGCAAGACCAAGAAATGCCGACCAATCAGAGCAGACTGGGTTTTTGAGGAGGGGCACGTGCTAAAACAGATATTTTCAGACAGAGGGTGAATACAAATCTATTCAGACAGAGTAAAATAATGAAAAATAATGTGTTTTTTTAAATGTTAAACATCTAAACATGTTCTAGAAAAAATAAGTGTGTACCTGGAAATGAGCATAATATGGTAATGAAATGAAGGAAATGATGATGGTGTGCATTTTTCACTATTTTTGATATTTCTTGACATAAACATGTAACTAATTAATTAATAATGAAAATAACAAGTTGTAAAATTGTAAAATGTCAACAGTTTGCTGTTGGGAGGTCATTAGATTGTAATACTTTAGTTTTTAAATTTAAGATTTTTAATATTGCACTTGATCTAGAGGGCAGGGATCTCAAACACAGAACACTTAATTTAGAATGATGCTTCAAACAAGGAGTGCAAGTTTCGTTAGCAATTAGTTAGCTAATGGGAGCACTATTGTCGCTTCTAGCATTGCGCCGCTGAATGCAGAGGAAACACTGGAGCCATTGATAGAACTGCAACTGATGTGCCCTGTAGCACGATACCAATGATCTCTCTGTAAAGGCAGATTTAGGACACATCATTCACATTGTTCACAATCTAATATCGCCATATTGCACACCCGTAATTTCAGCCCTGTCAGTATTTGTAAATTCAGTCAACTCTCCAATGAAAAGAAAATCTTTTGATTCATTGTATTAGCTTTCTGACAGTGAGAGTGAGGGAGTGTGTTTGTGGTTACAATGACGGGGTGTGAGAAGAACCCTTCTGTATCGTCATGGGAGGAAACACAGCTTGAACGCTTAACACCTGACACGGCAGCTGTTCAGATTGTCAAGTGACTCAGAGCCTCACTGTGGATTCAGTGAAATGTTGATCTCTCTGTATGCAGCATTACTTAACTATTAAACAGAGTTATTTGCCATCAGAGCAATTTAAAGTGCTCATATTGTGCTCATTTTCAGGTTCATAATTGTATTTAGAGATTATATCAGAATAGCGTTTATGGTTTAATTAAAAAAAAAGCACCATATTTTTGTTGTACTGCACATTGCTGCAGCTCTTCTTTTCACCCTATGTGTTGAGCTCTCTGTTTTAGCTACAGAGTGATGCATCACACTTTTGTTCCATCTTTGTCGGGAAACACACATGCGCAGTAGCTAGGTAAGGACTAGCCAGTCAGAAGCAGAGAATGAGTGCGTGCCACGCTAGCAGCTAGGCGAGCGTTATAATGTGTGTTACAAAGTGACGCATGTTCGCCACGGAAGTAAGGGCTGGACTACAATAGAGCTGTTTGGAACAGTTTGTAAACAGTATTTTCTGTTGGAGATGGTACATGCCGGGTTCACTTTGGGCTTTTTCACTTTGTAAATCTATAACATGCACAAAAATATATTTAACACAATAAAGCAAAGGGGGAAAAAGCCCAAAAACATAATATGAGCATGACTCATGAAGTGGGTTGAATGTGTGGCATTCTTCAGACTACTGATGGCGTTTTACATTACACACAAAACCCAATGCCCAAGGCAACATTTTTCACATGGAAAGCCAGGGATAGCCTGCTTGATAAAAGCCTAAATTTGTAGACAATAGTGAGGCAGTGAGACTTTCTGTTTCTTGTTATTGCACAGGCATTTCCACTGCATACCGAAACCTGAGAGTCCTCATCTCCCTACAGGGTTGATCGCTATACTCAGATTATCAAAACTGTGGCTTCAAAATATCGATTAATTCACACACAGTTTTTGGCCACAAGTACGTGTAAGTGTCTGGGCTATTACCCTGTTACCTGATACCTTGTTGTTATCGATATAAGGTGATTTAATTAACAAACAAAGACTGTGCTGAGACAACAGACGAGCACTAGTTGATCTTGATTTGAGGTTTCTTTGTGGCATCGAGACCTACCACACACACACACACACACACACACACACACACACACACACAAACAGGCATTATCCTGCTGTAAACGGGCCAGTGCTATCAATCAGACCATCTGTCCCTGTCCACTCAGCCTGTATTTAGGTTTCAGTGCATAGTGATATCCTAAAACGCTGTTTTACCGATATAATACATTACTAATATCATTCAGGAACAACTCGTGGCAATTATCTACTGCTGCTGTGTCAATTTAGCAGAAGGTACAAGGCACTCTGGTTATCCTTGCTTTTGAGTGATTTAGTGGTCTCTCTTCACAAAAGCATTTGTAATTACATTTCATTGCTCTCTGTCAATTGACTCTCAAGGCTGCACTGTTCAGTCTTGTATTTAGTTCTTTCTAGTTTCTTCCGATGTCTGCTATCTTCTCTTTCCATCTCTTGTTTGAGACCTCTTACAGCCTATTTGGCACTTATTAATGCAACACAACAGGTTACAAGGGTTTTTACTGAGCTGGGGAAAAAAAAGCCTTCTCTTACTTTGCTCCATGGTCTTGGAAAAACTTGCAAAACTTGCTACATCTAAATTACCTACCTAATTACCTAATTAAAATTAATTTTAGGCCATGTTGAAATGCCATATAACTGCCACATGTGACCTGTTCCTTTCCTTTATGTGTGATGCTTGTTTGTTTGATTTGACTATGCTGTATTTCTATTTAAATTGTAACTGGTGTGCCGTCAAACCCTGGAGTCGAACCCAGGCCTGCTGCGTTGAGGAGTATACCTCTATATATGGACATTCACTCTACCAACTGAGCTATCTAGGCGCCCTGCACTTATATCAGATTTAAGCCACACTTGCGGTGTAGTTCTGTGGTTGGCAATGTCAGTCTGACGGTCATTCTACCACCTTGGTATATCTTAACTACTGGATGTATTGCCATATAATGTGTTAGAGATATCCATGTTCCAATCATGATGAATTGTAATAACTTCATTAAGTCCTAAGCACCATGAGGTCAAATTATACATTTCTCCGAATGCTATTTGTTACCTGTTTGTTAAAACAAATGCAATTTTATAAACCTCAGCTATACATTGTGTTTAGTGCTAATTTGCTAATAGTAGAATGCTAACTAAGATGATGAACATGGTCAACATTATACCTGCTAAACATCAGCATGTTAGCATTGTCAATGGGAGCATCTTGGCATGCCGACGTTAGCATTTAGCTCAAGAGTTTACAGAAGCCAACTTGAGGTATATCAGGACAAACCAATAACTATGCAAAACAAATGACATATACAGGGTATATCAGCATTGTGTAAAAAGAACATTCATTTGCATTTGTTTAGCTGAGCCTCTTTGTGCATATCTTGAGTTCCTGAGAGGCCTGAGGTATTGTATAGCTTCACTTTAGAGACTGTGGAAACCTGAGCTGTGGCCTCTTGGTCATTGGGTGTCCAGTCTCTGTTGACAGTGAGCTGGGCCAGGGGAAATATTCACTGTGTTGGGTCATTCTCCTGCTCCTACTCCTCCTCTTTCTCCTTCTGTTCTCCCAAACGTTTTGTGAATAGGTGATCCATTAACAGGAATGGAAGAGCGGAATAGCGTTGATAGTATTGAGAGCACTGCCCTCCTAACTTCTCCATTTCCCCTGCCCTTTCTCTCTTCTTCTCTATCTGAGTGACATACAGGGACAGCCTGTTCCTTTGTCTCTGTGTGTTTTGTTGCTTTTGTCTATCTTTTCTGTGCATTTCCTTGTGAATAGAATTACAAATCAGTATTTAATCTATCCAGTTATCTATTAATCTACCTGATATATGACAGTAGAATGGAGGTAGGCCTACACCAAATGTGATTCAATCAAAAGACAACATCTTGGGGATCATACCACCACTGTATTTTTACTTTATCCAAATAGATGTTATTTGTGCAATTAAATAGATATTACGGATCCGGATAAGGTATCAACATTGTTACTGATCGGCTAAAGGGGCACTGTATCCTTTGTGTTTGGTACGTTTGCTTCTTTGTTTCTTTTTCTCCTGTTGGGCTTTATTTCATCCTCTCTCCCTTTTGCAAACACTGTCCTGTCTCTACTTAGAGTAAGCTATGAACCTCTTGGCGCAGTGCCATCACAATCCATTCACTACAGCTCAGTGAGACCTCACAGCCGTTACTATCCCAGAGCGCACCCTGTCCTCTCCAGCAGTTCCCATTTGTACAGTAAAATGGCAAAATGGCCACTTCATAGATCCCCCTTCTTCACCACACTGTGTCCTCATGAGAGACTGACAGTTACTCTGTGTGCTTACACACATCTGTGTGTGTTGTAAGGACCATGAGGGTACATGTCAGCATGTTAATATAAAGTATGCGTGTGTGTGTGCGTGCATACATATATGTGTGTGTGTCAAATGTCGAGCTTGCTGGTGCAAATGTGTGTCTTAGTATTATGTGTTTTATACCCATGAAATAGCTTAAAAATGTGCTAAGCTTACTATGCCTTTCTTTTAGCATGTGCTTGTCCTGTTCTGGGACTCTACTGTCACAGCAACTTTTTTAGGTTGGACACTTATGTTTTAACTAGTTTTACACAGGTTAAGATGTCCAAACCTAAAATAAAATTAGTGTTATGCAGTTTTTTTTCTCCTATGTTGCATGTTCCTCCTCACACGTCTACTCCAGTTTTGTGAGGCATATAGGCTTCCATATCCAACACGCAATGATCCCCACCTCTCGCCAAGTGAAACCATTGGCAGTGAGCTGGGAAATGGCTGCTAACGTTTTAATGACTTAATGAGACCTAATTAGTTGAAATGGGAATCAGGAAGAGAGTAGCCGTGTCAGTTATCTGTGTGTGTTGCCATGCTTGTATGCAGGTGTTTCTGTTCCTGTTGTGAGCATGTGTAAATGAATTTTACGTGTGTGTGTGTGTGTGTGTGTGTGCGTGTGCGTGTGTGCGTGCGTGCGTGCGTGCGTGCGTGCGTGTGTGCATTTCAGAGTGCTGTGCCGCTTTTTTCAGCATTACTCAGCCTCTTCATCAGGAAGTGATGGTGGGGGGTCAGGCCTCATTTAATCAAGAAAAAAAATTCCATCTCCCATTAACTTAATTAATCCAAGACTGAAGAAAGAAAAGCTGAAAGAAATCTGCCTGTGTGTGTGTGCTAATGTGCGTACGGTTTGTGAGAAAATAGTGTTTCTACGCTGGAATCATGAAGAGGTTTGTTAAATGAACTATAGAAGGGAAGTTTAAATTGCACTGGTACAGTAATGACTTAATGAAAAAGACATTTTAATTAACATAATATTTGTCATCTATAGATGATCCAAGGTTCAAGGCGGAAGTAAACAATCCACCATAACTGTAGTGGCACCTCACTAGTAGAACCTTGTGTATAACACTTGGATGTATGGAATGGTTTCACTGCTTTCAGTGCTTTTGCTAATAAATATATATAATATATATATATAATAATATATATAATATATATAGGCTATATCCAGTAGAACCTTTTACATGTGTCATTAAATGAAAATAAATGCTATAATTTCGAAAATGTAAATGTTTCACTGAAATTGGGTTCAGTTTTAACAGATAGCTGGATGTCCTTTCTTTGCTGTTCTGTAATCAGCTGCTCCACCAACAAACTGAGACTTTGGAAAAGAGTTTTTTCATAGAGTGTGATGAGTTAAATCGTAAGCCAGCAATTCATTCCTGGTAGGTGTAATTGCTGCACTGTACATCTCAGCTTTTACTGTCAGTGTAAATGTTTTCAGTAATTGTGGCTGCACTTGGGAACACAACACATAAATAAGCCGCCAGGTTTGTCTACAGAGGAGGCCAGACAATAGGAATATAAACAATAAGAATATAAAGGTTTTCAAATGTTACACTTCTTTTTTTAAAGATTTGGAGCTGTGCTTTTTTCCATTATAACTAATTCTATCCAGCCTGTTCATGAAATTTAGCTGCCATTGTGTCAGTCAAAGTTTGAAGTCTTCAGGGCTTTTTATCTCCCATCTCTGATTCACTCTTGATCTTTCCCCTCATCTTTTTTCATTAGTTCTCAAAGAACTCAATTAGAACTGTGTTTCACAGCACTCCTTGATATATAATAGAGTACAAAAAACACAGTTGTGTAGGTGAGATACAGTAATGTAAAGATAGGAGAAATCTGTTTATTTGCTTTATGGTTTAATGTCTATTTTGATGAATGGTCTTGAATATTGTAGTTACAGTGTCATCTTTTCTTGATTTTTGTCTGGGTGGGTGATGATGACAAGGGGGGGGGGGTCATGTGGCTAGTTGTATGTATATTGTTAAAAAAGTCAACTTAAAAAATTGTAATCACAAAAAACGTTTATTTTCTTGTTATAAATCATTTGCAACTTTCTTTCAGAATTATGTTTTACATCTTTTTTTAAACAATGGAAATGTTAGCATGGTAAAATTGCTGTGGTTAAACAACATCATCTCCTTTAAGTGCAGTTTATGCAGCTCTCTGCAGCTCATTTCACACCAGCTCATCAACCTCTCACTCCAGGACTCTCTCACTGACTCTAATGTCCTGCCGCTGACATACAACCTTTCATGCCGCCGCACCCATTTCTATTTCCGAGCTCCTTTTTCTTCTCATCTCTGTCCCCAAAACACCCTGCCCCTGCAATGCACTACCCCTATCCATCTCTGCTGCCAACACTATTGATTGTTTTGAAGTTATGCTATAACATGATAAATTGCCAAATGCTGAAATGAATAAAGTAGACAAAAATAGCCAGAAATGACATATGAGGTAGATGTGTAAATAATTGGATCAATTGAGAAGAGAAGTGCAATATTTAATTCATAGTTTAGCTGTGATAGTGGCTGTGTGGCTGTGATAGTAGTGTGGTAGTGTTAACAGAGCAATGCAAATGCTCCTACAGAGGGTTTCAGTGAGGCACTGTATATATTGAGCATATTATACTGACAAATGCATTGGAAAGTGAAACTTTACAGACATGTTTTTGTAGAATAAAGACTTATTTTAACCTAGACAGTGGCAGGTACAGAGCATGGTTAACAAAGAATTTATTTATTTATTTATTTTTGTCTTTGTCTCACACAGAAAAGCCTGTTTCGGTGGAGCTGAGCTGCGGGGCTGGACCCAGCCATGTAGTATTGGAGCCAGGTTCGCCCCTCTTGCTGGACTGCAACCTTGGGGCCAGTGATACACCTTTCAATGTCACCTGGCTTCAGGATGGCCAGCCTCTGCCCCTGGAGGGGGGTGACTTCCTGCAGTATTTGGCTAACGGATCCCTCCTCCTGCTGCCAACCTCTCAGGGCGTGGAGGGCGGCTACAGCTGTGTGAGTGCCAGTGCCCATGGAGCCCTGACCAGCCGGACTGTTAATGTTCTCCTAGCAAGTAGGTGTCCAGCAGATACATTTGCAAATCCTGCAGTGATCCTGCATGTTCATGCCCATGTATGGCATGTGTTTTTTGATTAGTGAAATGTATCAAAATGAATGCAAATCAAAGCTTGCATGCTGGAAGTGTAGGTCCCTAGATTAGCTGGAAGCTCAGAATTGTGTATAGGTGCAATATGTAAATATGATAAATATAGTGGTTTATTCTGTCTTTCTGAAGCCCTGATAGACACAGAATCAATCACTCAATGCATGCTGGGATAGGTTCCAATACCCAAGTGTAGAAAGTTCATGGATATATAGATGGATAGAAAATAAAAGATTAAATAGATGGAGTAATAATAATAATCTTTATTTGTAGAGCACTTTTCAAAAACAAGTTACAAAGTGCTTTAACAAGTGTAAAGACAATAATATCCAAGAGACAATAATACAAAAAGACAAAAGCATGAAAACATTGAAAGACTGAAATACAGCTAAAAAAAAAATTGTAAAATACAATAAAAATTAAAGCTGCAAGCAGCGATGTACGGGCCCTCGCTGACCTGCGCGAGTCGAGGTTACTGGCGGACGCCCCCCCTTGCGACCGCGCATTTGCGCGTCACTCGTACACTGAAAATCGTCGCCAATGAAAAGTGAACTCCCTGCTGAGTTCATTGATACCTCACACAAGCCTTATACGTCATACAGGTCATTATCTGTGAAAGGGGGCGTGGCCGCATCATAGGGGGGCGGGTCAAACATCACCATTGAAGAAGGAAGTCTCTGCTGAGTTCATTGATATCTTACATATGCCTATACGTCACACAGGTCATTATCTGTGAAAGGGGGCGTGGCTGCATCATAGGGGGGCGGGTCAAATATCAGCAATGAAAAAGCAACTCTCTGCTGAGTTCATTGATACCTCACACAAGCCTATACGTCATACAAGTTATTATCTGTGAAAGGGGGCGTGGCCGCACCATAAAGGGGTGGGTCAAACATCCCCATTGAAGAAGGAACTCTTAGCTGAGTTCATTGATACCTCACACAAGACTACACGTTGTATGGGTCACCAGTTATGTAAGGGGGCGTGGCCTAAGCATAGGGGGCGGGCCAAACCATCAGCAATGAAAAGGGAACTCTCTGCTGAGTTCATTGACACCTCACACAAAGCTATACCTTAAACGGTTCAAATGGTATTAAAGGGGGCGTGGCCTGAATTGATGGGCGTGGTCAAACATTAGGGGCCGCCTCAGTATCACATGTAGACCACACATTCTAAGTTTCATGTAAATAAGATGATGTTTGTCATATAAGGCATATTTCGTGTTGCCAGATGGTGGCGCTATCTCCAAAAGTCCATTTTGTCCTGTAGATGTCCTCAGGCCTGGACTCTTGGTGATTTTGGGAAATTTCAAGCAGATACAACAACAGAAACTGTAGTTAGAGCCACTTTCTCCTGCATCGCTAAACACTCAAAATGGCCGACATGCCACGCCCACACCGTTTCACGAAAAGTTTTTCTTTTAATAACTTTTTATCGTTATCATCTCAAGATGACTCAGACTGAATTTGAAGTCGATCTGATGAAATCTCTAGGAGGAGTTTGTTAAAGTATAGCACCTTGTCTTTTAGGCCTACTTCCTGTTGCCACTAGGGGGCGCTATGACTTTTAGCAAATATCGGCGTGTAGATGTCGTCAGGGGCGGACTCTGATGAATCCTGAAAAGTTTCAAGCAGATACGACAACGTACACTGTGGTTACAGCCACTTTCTCCTTCATCGCTAAACACTCAAAATGGCCGCCATGCCACGCCCACACCGTTTGACGAAAGGTTTTTCTTTTAATAACTTTTCATCGTTAAGGTCTTAAGATGACTCAGACTGAATTTGAAGCTGATTGGATGAAAGCTCTAGGAGGAGTTCGTTAAAGTACAGCACCTTGTCTTTAAGAATTACTGCCTGTTGCCACTAGGGGGCGCTATAACTTTGAGCGAATATCTGCGTGTAGATGGCGTCAGGGGCGGACTCTGATGAATCCTGAAAAGTTTTGAGCCAATCGGACCATGTACGCTCAAGTTACACCCACTTCCTGTCATAAGGCATATTTCCTGTTGCCAGTTGGTGGCGCTATCTCCAAAAGTCCATATTGGCTTGCAGATGTCCTCAGGCCGGGACTCTTGGTGATTGTGGGAAATTTCAAGCAGATACAACAACGTACACTGTAGTTACAGCTACTTTCTCCTTCATTTCTAAACACTCAAAATGGCCGCCATGCCACGCCCACACCGTTTAACGAAAAAAAATTCTTTTAATAACTTTTCATCGTTAAGGTCTTAAGATGACTCAGACTGAATTTGAAGTCGATCGGATGAAAGCTCTAGGTGGAGTTTGTTAAAGTACAGCACCTTGTCTTTTAGAACTATTGCCTGTTGCCACTAGGGGGCGCTGTAACTTTGATTGAATATCTGCGTGTAGATGGCGTCAGGGGCGGACTCTGATGAATCCTGAAAAGTTTTGAGCCAATCGGACCATGTACGCTCAAGTTACACCCACTTCCTGTTTTGGTGGCGAATCGCACAAAATGGCCGCCCCGCCACGGCCACGCCCTATGACGAAAAATTTTTCTTTTAATAACTTTTCATCGTTAACATGTTAAGATGACACACACCAAGTTTGAAGCAGATCGGATGAAAGCTCTAGGAGGAGTTCGTTAAAGTACGACATGTGGAAATGGCCAAAATCGCACTAATTTCGCACATTCAAAACAAAATGGCGGACTTCCTGTTGGGTTTAGGGGGGGGCTACAATGGAGTTTTATGTCCGCCCTGCCATGTTACAGATGTGTACCAAGTTTCGTGACTCTACGTTAAACGAGTTGCAGGGGCTCAATTTTCTTAATTTTGTAGGTGGCGCTAGCGAGCCATTTTTGTGCGCCTATTCCCGAAACCATTAAAATACGTAAATTTTCACCAGACTTGATGCGACCGCCAAATTTGGTGAGTTTTTGAATATGATAAGTCCTCCAAAAAAGCAATTCATTTGTCGGATAAAAGAATAATAATAATTTCTTCAATTCCAATAGGGCCTTCGCCGCTGTCGGCGCTCGGGCCCTAATAAAAGGGATAAAGTAAAATCAAATAAGATCGGGAAAGGCTCTCCTATAAAAGTATGTTTTAAGAAGCGACTTAAAAGAGTTCACTGACTCAGCTGACCTGATTTCCTCAGGCAGGCTGGTCCAGAGCCTCGGGGCCCTGACAGCAAACACTCTGTCCCCTTTAGTTTTCAGTCGAGACTCTGGAACAGATAGCAGACCTCTGCCCGAGGATCTCAAGGTGCGTGCTGGTGTATATGGGACTAAAAGGTCAGAAATATAACAAGGCAAGAGGCCATGAAGAGCTTTAAAAGTGATCAATAGAATTTTAAAGTCAATTCTAAAACATACTGGGAGCCAGTGTAATGAAGCTAAAATAGGAGTGATGTGGTCATATTTCTTTGTTCTGGTTAAAAGCCTGGCAGCTGAGTTCTGGACAGTCTGGAGTCGATCAATAGATTTTTGAGTTAAACAGGTGAAAAGGCTGTTGCAATAATCCAGGCATGATGAGATGAAGGCGTGTAAAATGGTCTCGGTATCTTTAAAAGTTAACATAGATCGAATTTTAGCTATGTACTACTGAAACTATTAGTAAATTAATTGATTAGTTGATCAACATAAATTTAACTCGCAACAATTTTAATTAAAAATGCCAAAAATGTTCTGGTTCCAGCTACTCAGATGTGAATATTTGCTGCTTTTTGGAGTCTTCTTTAATAGAAAATATTGCATGTCTTTAGGATTTTAGACTCTTGGTTGGACAACACAAGGAATTTGGAGACTTCACCTCAGGGGAATTGAGATGGAACTGACATTTTATAAAAAGTAATCCTAAAGTCGGGGCTACAAAAGTCATTTTAATGAGATTAATTTGTTGCACAAAAAATTATGTATTTAGTATATTAAAATTGTGAAAGCACACTTTCTGCCTTTTTTGCCATTACATGTGTTGTGTGTCTGGCAATGTTGGGGCAGACAAAGTGCTTGAAATGGCAGGAAGAGGTAGGTTGTAGTGTCACTGATGTGATGGAATGTTATTGGTTTGAATCATTCATCCATTTAAAGCATTCAGTTGGGTATGCACACACATAGAGCAATGTTATTTGTCCAATTTGTTAAGGGAATTTCCTTGCATGGACAAAGTTGAACTTGGTTCTCCTCTGCCTCAGACCCCTAATTTCCATGATGCGTAACGGCTGTGGGTCCGCTCCGGAACGGTGGCGGAGTCATTAAGTTTCCATTAAAGTCAATGTGTGTATTTCCACGGACTGCGGAACGGCTGCGTCCCGACTCCGTCCCACCTCCGGCGATCCGCAGCCCTCTGGAGAAGATATGCATGCAGCGCTTCTATTTTTTGCTGCCAGAGAGCTCCGCAGCAATTCAGCACACGGCAGATAGTGTGGGACAGGAAGTCGATCACAGAAACAAAATAAAATATCCGGTTAATTTTCAAAATAAAATAGACCGTGCTCACGGCGGATCATATTACCCTGCACTACACCTTGAAAACACAGCACAGAGTTGTTTCCCCTCTACTCCTCTGGATGAAAACAAATTGTTGTTGTTTTTGTGGTTCTATTCCACGTGAATTTGCGAGATCTCGTGGGTCCTCGAGACTTCTGCTGACGGACGGCGGAGCACGGAGCCATCACACAGCCGTTACGCATCCAGTGGAAATTGGGGGTAATACTGGTGGAGTGCTAACAAGTGTCCTGGGACAGGTACACTTTTAAACAACAGTCTGTTAAAAGGCACAGATTAAAGGAGGAATGGTGGGTGGAAATGAAAGAACTTAACAGGAAGATGAGGGTGTGAAGGATGAGAGGACTGTAGCTTTTTAATCACCCCTCCAAAGAGGCCTCTTTCTCTCACACTTGTAAGTGGTAGTCTTTATTTAGTCATTAGCTTTGTGTAAAATGAGACAGTATCCTTTGTGGATGCCCCTGCTTTTGTCTGCTGTCACATGCTTATTTATGAGGAGCTCTTGTTTAAGGGACAATAAGGAGTAAAGGAGGGGGATGGGGGATGAATGGTGAGAAGGCGGAAAAGGCTGAAGAGAGTTTCCAGTGGTGGAGAAAGGAGATGCTTCAAAGACCATTAGGAATGACCTTCAGTTTGCGTCTGTGTATACGCGCATGTACATTTATGTGTGTGTGTGTGTGTGTGTGTGTGTGTGTGTGTGTGTGTGTGTCAATTGAATTAAATCAGCAGCGAGAGACTTTGAGATATATGTGACCAGTGTGCAGGAGGTCAAAGCCAAACTGCCTCTAACATTGACATTGAGCGGGCATTCTCATTTCCTACTGCGTCTTCGCCAGCAGAAATGAGACTGAGGAGATAACGTAGCAGAGATCACATCTGTGAAAACACATTACGAAACCCACCTTCTCCATTTTCCCAGCTTATGATGCACGTGGCTTTGTCTAAAAGCATGTGAATGCATTGCAAAGGGAGAGACGGTGAAAGACGCCTGCTTCTTCTTTAGATACGGCTAAACAGTATTTCAGTCTCTCTAGCTCACCCTTCTCTCGGCAAAATGCCAAAAGCAGCATGCAGTGTGCACATTACGTTTCCCAAACACATCCATGGGTAAATGATGATGCTGGGGGAAAAAGCAGCTTTTAATGTTAATTAGACCAATTAACCTTTTCACATTATGAGACTGTTGAGGTGAATGTCATATTTTCTAAATCCTACCAGCTTTTACAACCCATTAGAGTCAAATATCTGATGTCATAATCATAAACGTGTGCTGCATTTTTGCTCTTCATTTACAAAGGACCTTGTAGCCAAAATGTATTGCTGTACTTTCTGTACTGTTTCTTGTATGTACTGTAGTTCACTTTAATTTCAAGCTTAAGAAATGGATATTTTGTTAGTATTTTTATTTCTTAATTTTCAACTCACATGAGAGTCCCACGATTTTAGTAAATTTGAATGCATACAATCTTCATTAGTTGCAAAATGTACAACTCTATGCACCCCAAGAGAATCAATTTTAAAGATGAGAAATGATACACTGGGGTTCGAAAGTTTGGGCACCCCAGGTAAAAATTTGTATTAATGTGCATAAAAAGCCAAGAACAGATGGAAAAATCTCCAAAAGGCATCAAATGACAGATTAGACATTTGTATAATATGTCACAAAAAGTGTTTTATTTCCATCATTTACACTTTTAAAATAACAGAAAACAAAAAAATGGCATCTGCAAAGGTTGGACACCCTGCATAGTTAATACCTTGTACTGCCCCTTTGGCAATATCACAGCTTTTAAACACTTCTTGTAGCCAGCCAAGAGACTTTCAATATTTGTTTGAGGTATTTTCGCCATTCTTCTTTAAGTCTTCCAGTTCTTTGAGATTTCTGGGCTGTCTGTCAAGCACTGCTCTTTTAAGGACTATCCATAGATTTTCAATTATGTTGAGGTCAGGACTTTGTGAAGGCCATGACAAAACCTTCAATTTACGCCTCTTGATGTAATCCACCGTGGCTTTTGAGGTGTGTTTAGGATCATTATCCATTTGTAGAAGCCATCCTCTCTTTAACTTCAGCTTTTTCACAGATGTCATCAAGTTAGCATCCAAAATGTGCTAAAAATTTTATTGAATCCATTTTTCCTTCTACTCGTGAAATGTTCCCTGTGCCACTGGTTGCAATACAACCCCAAAGCATGATTGATCCAACCCCATGCTGAACAGTTTGACAAAGATTCTTTTCATTAAATTCTGTGCCCTTTCTTCTCCAAACGTCCCTTTTCTCATTGCGGCCAAAAAGTTCTACTTTAACCTCATTGGTCCACAGAACTTGTTTCCACAATGCAACAGGCTTGTCAATATGTTCATTTGCAAACTTCAAACACTGATTTTTGTGGTGAGGACGTAGAAGAGGTTTTCTTCTGATGACTCTTCCATGACGACCAAGTACAAGTATCTCTTTATAGTGGAATGGTGTACCACAACTCCAGTGTCTGCCAGGTCTTTCTGGATGGATCGTGCAGTCAAACATGGGTTTTGACTTGCTGATATTTTAAATCAGATATTTTTCTTGGTCTTCCATATCTTGCTTTAACTTCCACTGTTCCTGATGACGGCCATTTCTTAATTACATTCCGAACAGAGGATATTGGCATCTGAAAATGTTATGCTATCTTCTTATAGCATTCTCCTGCTTTGTGAGCATCAACTATTTTCAGTTTCAGTTTTCTAGACAACTGCTAAGAAGAACCCATGGTGCTGATTGTTGGGCCAAGGTCAGATGAGTCTGGGCATTTAAAACCTTAAGACAGGCATCACCTGGTCTTTCCAGACAATGATTGAGAACAATCCATGACGCTGTCAGGTCTCAGCTTTCCAAAGGGGGCGGTGGATGCTATAAACTCTGCTCTGATGCCATTTGGAGATTTTTCAATCTTTTCTTGGCTTCTTTATGCACATTAATACAAAATTTTACCTGGGGTGCCCAAACTTGCCAGCCCCACTGTAGTTCATACAGTATGTCTCACATTATTAGAAAACATTCCAGGCGGAAGGCCTGCATGATTAATTATTACAAACCGACTGCATCACAAACACTACTTCTTTCTTCTGTGAGTTTTAAACATAGACGGTATAAAATAGGTTTTAAAGCGCTCCCAAGCACTGCATTGTTCTCCCTTCTCTTCATTGAAACCTCTTAAGTATTTTAACAGGCTTGTGTTGATGTGCAATGTGCTATAGGTGCCAAAAGAATCTGTTTGGTACTGCCAATTTGTTTTGTTTTGTCATGGTTCATGTGTGCAATAAACATTACACTTTGTGAGAAAAAAAAATCATGGCAGAGAATTTATATCAATTCTAAGCAAAAAAATTGTGATTACATTTTTCCCCGAATCCTGCAGACCTACCAGGCAGAAACATTTTATTTAACAAAACATACCACAAAATCACTGTAAATGGCTTCCTTTTGGCAATGTTTCTGTTTGACAGGTTATTCCTACAACTTCCTAAAACTACATTGGACAGTGTAGTGTAAATAGGAAATAGAAATGTCATACCACACACATTTACCAGTTGCTATTACAAATATCTGTTGAGCCCACGCTTACTTTTATTTTTTCAGACTGTTAGTTGGCCTGAAAGCTGGGTAGCAAAGAGGTCACGGATGGAATTATCTGCTTGCACAAGAGGAGGGGAAAAACACTGCAATCTGATAGCTGTGGGGCCAAAGAGTGGGGCATAGATAGAGGGACGGACAGAGAAAGAATCCAAAGTAAAGTTAAGGACAGGAGAGAGAGAGAGAGAGAGAGAGAGAGAGAGAGAGAGAGAGAGAGAGAAGCAGTGAAAAAAGACATAATGAGAGGGAGCAAAGAAAGATGAGATGGGGACTTCTTATGCAGTGCATCGAAGGGTTATACACTTTAAAAAGCAGTGCCCACCGAGTTGCGTGAAAAGGTTTTTTAAACATAGATAGACCTTGTTGCTTGACCTTGTTGCTTGTCGCTTGATAAGTTGCCTTTTACTTGAAGTTTTCCTCTGAAAAATGGTGCCAGGCAGTCTTTCATGGAATTTCATTGCAGGGGACATTCATAGAGTCCTGGGAAAATACTATTATGAGTATGCTTTGACAGAATGAAGGTGGAAGCCCAGTCAGTCATCATTGTTCCATCACAGCATGGGCTAATGGCCTTTTCCAAACACTGCCCACCGTTTGCATTAAAGTGTGCTCATGTGCACTCTTGCTGATCAGCTGTTGTTCACCACTCACATACAGACAGTATGTGATTCATCAACGTAATCAAGCAGTCAAATGTACAGGCATCAAGGCCCACATTAGTGAAAACACTTATACACAAGTAGCTTGGCACAGATGCACACAGTTTATACACACACACGCAGTGGGTCTGACGCCTTGCCGGGCACTCTCCGGCGATGTTAATCCAAACTTCCACTAGGGGCATCTGCGCTCTCAGAAGCTGCTCTCTGATCTGCTAAAAATCCTTGCTAGGTCTATTTTTGATGGAGCCATGGGGCATTGCACACGCTGGGCAGGCAGTGCAACGGCTAGAGCATGTTCATTTTCAAAATACATACTCTGTGCAGACTCCCAATCATACATCACTTAACTATTTTAACAACTAAAAACACAGCCACAAGTCTTTGATCGATGATCTCTTCTTCTGAATGTTCCCGGTGTGGTATGACGCACAGCAGAGGACAGAACAAAATTAGAACATGGTACATCTTTGCCTGGTGGAATCCCCCTGTTCTAGGTGGTGTGTTTACAAGAGGGCATCTTGTTATGTAATTACTGGAAGTGACAGGGGTTAGATGTCAACTCTCCTGCAAAGCTTGCTACACAACAAGCATCGCAAGTGTTTCTGAAATGAATTAAATACGTTCTGCTACCATGGCAAGCCTCTGTATACTCTTTAAAAACGTTGTTCCTTCAGCACAGTTGGAAAACACAGATGGCCAGTTTGTTGACATGACTAACAGTTGGTGTGATAGGTGTTAGAGCATTATTGGATATTCTGCCCTTTGTCTCCTCAAGCTTCCAGTGGTTTAGAGGAAATCTTTTCCAAAGAAATAGGGTAGCTTGACATCTTGAGGCAGCCATGTGATTGAAGTTTGAAAACACCCAGAAATAGAAATACGTTTGGGACCACTGTGCTTTCAGTCTGCCCTTCCATAGTTTTGTTTGTATAAAGTCACATGACATCCCACTGTGTCTCCACTCTTAGCCATGTTAGCTGGCGGCTATATGCATGTATGTTGGTCTGTTGGCTGGTGGGATGACCACCAACATTTCACTTTGTCCAATGTTTCGGTTGATGACATTCCCCTCACCTGTACTTTTTTCTTCATAACTAATAAACAAATGTTAGCATGCTACCTGCTGAGATAGGGTGGTGAATTTGAAAAACATTATACATGCTACAAATCTGCTTGTTTGCATTGTCAGTGGGAACCTCTTAGGATACCGACATCAGCAATAAGCACATAACACTGCTGTGCTTAACTACAGTCTCACATACTACTACACTCATGAACATTTCATGGCCCATTTACATGGCTTGGTCCAAACTAGAGTGACACAAAATAAAGAGCATCCAGAACTTTTGCCAATAGAAACACTTTCAAAATCAGAGCAGTGGGATTCAGCGCAGCAGAGTTTGTTATGAAAATGGAAATTGGCCATAAGTCACTTCACTGAGTAAACTCAAAAACAGCTATCACTGCAGTAATAAGCAACTTCTTCGACAGATCAAGCAAAAGGGCTGGAAGAAACTGACAATCTTGCTGATAAAAAAAGTGTGGTGAGTAGTGTCGTCTGAAGTAAAATGCAAATACAGTAATTGAAATTGGGATCTTTGACAGCAAATGACATGTTATCTCTACGTAAGACCTAATATTTTGTAAATAAGCTGTGTAATTTCTTCACACAGTATCTCTGCTACCAGTAGCTCTTTGAAATGCATGAATCAGCTTTGTCCTTCCTGCAAGGTAGATTTCTGTATGTAACAGTGCTGGATAACATGTTTTCATTCTGTGCAAATCTGGTCTGAACCGGTTCATTAGCATTAGCTTCACATGGAGAAAACGTGTTACAGAACAGGGTAAAGAAACCATAAAGAATTATTGATTACAAACTATTTTTGTTTTGAGATGCATTTATTTATTCAGCCTCGCCTTGTTGTGGTACATTTTACTGAACACGAAAATGATGTGATATAATGAAATAATGGTGGTTTTGTGCCATTACTACGTAAATACACCACTGTGTTTTCTAGCCTAGTTATATCAGTTGGAATTTGGAGTCTTCTTCTGTTACCTTCCTGCTTTCTTCTTGCCTTTGGTTGCTTTCTCTGTCTTCTTTCTCTGCTCTCTCCTTTGATCCACCCCCCACTTTCTACTCTTAAGAGCTGCAGGCAAAGTGGCTGGGACAGCCAACCAGTTTTGTTTTCTTCTCGAAAGCCTGTTGGGGTCATAGGTTAGAGGCCCTGAGACAATGCTCACTGCTGCCCCTGGTGGTCAGTATTATCTACAGTTGGAAGAGATTTTTGTGCGTGTGAATGTGTTGAGGCTGTGAAAATTGCAGCCCTACCAAGACTCAACCTAGAGGGAGAAATAATCCAGCCAAGCCTGATTAAATAAAAAGGCTCCTTATAATGACATTCAAGGCTATTTAAATGGTCTCAACAAGTCTTTAATTAAATTACTAAATTAAAATGGTACCTTTAAAATCTATAAAACAGCCTGAATACAACACATACTTCTGATACGTACAAATGGACAAATTCTGAATTTGACCATGCAGGTTTACTCCCATTAATTTGATATTTCTAACAAAAATTGTGGTTTGGATTATTGTTTTATTGTGTTTTATTAAGGCTTGAACCTACAATTAGCGTACTGAACCCTTTTCCCCTGTGACCACATTGATTGTGCAGCCCATTTAATGTAGTGTGTGTGTGTGTTCTAATGTTGTCCATGTGGACTCTGATGGAAATGGAGCTGTCCACCAACTGTGGCCCGAGCCTTCAAGATAATTGCACACGTCAGTCACATGATGTCTACATTATGTGTGACCTACATCAATAAATTGTGTCCTAGAGGTAGACAACATGACATACACATTTCCCATTAGGAATTGGTCATTTGCACTGGCAGTAGTTTAGATATGGGCCACTTTTTGTGTCTTTCCTCTGGGAAATCACCAAGTCTGCTTTGATAGATACCCTTCTGACCTTTATCACCTCTATACCCCCAGGTCTGTCTAAGTTCCTTCAGGAGCCATCTCCCCAAACGGTACCTGCTGGGGGAGCTGCTCGCTTCAAATGCCAGATTGAGGGAGTACCCACACCTGTTATTACCTGGGAAAAGGACACAGTGGCTGTTCCTGAGGAAACAAGGTGACCCTTTTATGTGTCATTGCTGTTGTTGACCTTTACCTTACTCCATCTTCTTTTCTGTCTTCTCATTTTCTCACAATTAATGAATTATGTGATTACTCACGTTTGTTTCAGGATTTCTGCCATTTCAACCCAATTATTTTGAGTGCATATTCTTTTAGTTATTGTTCTTTTTAACCTGATACTTTTCTCTGTACGTGTTCCGTCATTAATAGCCTAGTATTGATCATTGATTGAGGCTGGGACGGTATGGATTTTTCTTGCCGCGGATGAAAAGATTGCAGCACAGTGTTTCCATTTCAACTTAAAGGGATATTTTATCGCTGGAAAGATAAGTATGTAGTAAATTGGGTAGGTTTATATAATAGAAATGTGAAAAATGTTTAGAAGCTGGTGCCTTCTAGACCGCGAAAAGCCAGAAATTGTATTTTTGGCTCATGTGGATGAAAGACGACAACTCCCAGAATGCACTTGCTTGGCTTCCCTACGAGTCCACTCCCAAGCCACACCTACTGTTTACAGACATAATAGACAGTGAGAAAGTCAAGTCAATTCAAATGTGTTTTATTGTTGTTTCAACCATACACATAACAACATTTCACCGTGGCTCAAGTGGTGTTACGCATTTAAAATATATAAACACACCTGCTGGTTAGCCACCACTGTTTATTATTGGGTACAATAATTGCATTACATATATAAAACACATACATGGGCATGAAAATCATTTTAGTGCTGTTTAATTACAGTCTTGTCATTACCCCATCATTTCCTTGTACTGTATATTCCACGGGAGCATACTGTAATTACAAGCTTCATTGGAGGAGTCAGAGTGCATTGATTGTTAAGCACTCTATTTTGACCATGACAATACAGTTCTAGACTTTATAATAATAGTATCAATTAATAGAGCATGCGGTCATATCAAGTACATTCAGTTTTTCACTGCTTTCCACAATTTGCAGCACTTAAAATTTTTTTGTTTTAATGAGTGACAACTCTGTGCTGTTTAGTTATACTGATGACTGAAGTGGCCTACATTTCTCAAAGTAAAATGTAAATATTGATGATATTTAAATACTTTTCTCATTATCAATTTTAATGATTAATGAATGCATATGTCACACACCGGGAGCTGGTGTGTCCGTTTAAAAACTACTATACCAGCACAATTCCTTCCACTGACAAAAAAATGGACCCAGACCAAACAGTCACTTAAATTTAGTACTTTAATCTACTTAAGTTAAAAGTTATAAGACAGTTCTTCCGCTAAAAACACACTAATAAAAGTTAAAAACTGAGAATTGGGACCCAATCTCCTTGCTGCTGGTTTCCCAGTGTCTATGACAGTCTGTCGTTACGTTTATCTCAAAGGAGCGTCCGATTCCGCCGAGGGAAGCCTGTTTTTTTTTCTCTTGCGCCTGTCCGCGTCGCGATGCCCACACGGCCAACACTGGGGGAAAATAAGGGCAGCTCTCAGTCAAGTACGACACCAAACAATTCTTTTCCACACATTCCCAGAGGACAGCTAGAGGACTTTCCTTTACTTATCTATTCACATGCATTGAACTCCTCATTTGGGTGGCTGCAGTCCCCCTGCTACTTTGGGCTCTAAGGACGTAGTCCGGTCTGGGCGCCCCTGCTCAGTATGCCAACTTCGCTATCCTCCATGTCAGTCCAACTCCACGCTCTCTCACTCTTCCTTTGTGCCTTTTTCTCCGAGATGTTTCCCACAAAGTGGTATGGTATATCCACAACAGTTCATGCAATAAAACTTTAACACATGCAGAAAACAGGATAAAAACATGTGTACACTAAAACCTTTAACACATGCCATTAGTCCAATAAAAAACATCACAGCGATTCACATGCATTCATGTTAGTGGTACAGAAATCTTATATGTTGTCATCCACTTTTGACATATAAACAAAGGGTTTATGCCTCGCGAATTCAGATGCCCGTCCAAGCCTGTTTCTATACGGGGGTTTCAAAGTAAATATTCAAGATTTCCGCTCCTATATAGTGCTACTCACTATGAACCTTCCATGCTTTTAAAGATAAGAAAGAAAAAAACCATTTTTAATATGAATGTCTCTTGCCACATCCTCGACAAATCTCACTTAACGATATTGACATTTCAGTGTGACTCCTGCGCCTTGGAATTTGTTTACAGCCTTATTGCACAGGACTAATGGCCGCTGTAGCCCAGCATGACTTGCAAACATTATGAGGTCTCATTGGTGGGATGTAGTTCTCCGACCTGAGGCGCTGTTAATGGCCCCTCACAAAGATGAGCCAAGGGGCTTATTAGGGCTGCACGATTATGGCCAAAATGATAATCACGATTATTTTGATCACGATTATTCTCATGATTATTTGTTGATTTTAACCAAAACAAATTTTATCGTCACATAGGCTATTTATAACTGCGAAAGGGTGAGAGTGTGATGGACGCTACTCACAGAGAGACGGCTGACTCATTATGAACGGGTCCAGCACGGGTCTAATGGCGGATACACACGTCGTGTGTATGAAATGTCTGTATAGTCACTGCGCTGCGTTTTTATGAACTATGATAATCTGGCCATGGGTCACATCTCTGGCCCAGGTCCAGCAGCTCCGTCTCACACGCTGGTACTCTACCAACTGAAGTTAATTGCATTCAATAACTTCTTCTGTGTTCTTCACCGTGGCCGCCGCAATGGCAGAGTTACCCGCAGAAACACTGGTACAAATACAGGTTTACCCCTCATATTTATTAATAATAATAATAATAATAATAATACATTTTATTTAACAGCGCCTTTCTCATCACTCAAGGTCGCTTTACAGACAAAAAAGTGAGATACAGGGAACAGAGTTATAACAAAATAAAGCAAAACAAAACAAAACAAAACAAGGCAAAACACATTACAGGGACAGTGTATTTACAAATAAGCAAGCTGGAACAGATGGGTTTTGAGTCTAGTTTTGAACAGGGGGAGAGAGTCGATATTGCGGAGGTCAGGTGGGAGTGAGTTCCAGAGCTGGGGAGCAGAGCGGCTGAAGGATCTGGTCCCCATGGTGACAAGTCGAGCTGGGGGTACAGTGAGGTGGATAGAGGAGGAGGATCTGAGGGAGCGGGAGGAGACGGCAATGTGAAGGAGTTCTGATAGATATGGAGGAGCAAGGTTATGGATGGCTTTGAAAGTATAGAGAAGGATTTTAAATTGTATTCTGAATTGAACTGGAAACCAATGGAGCTGCTGAAGGACAGGGGTTATATGATGAAAAGACGGGGTTCTGGTGATGACACCAGCTGCTGAGTTCTGAAGAAGTTGAAGTTTATGGAGGGATTTTTGAGGAAGGCCAAAAAGAAGGGAGTTACAGTAATCAAGGCGGGAGGTGATGAGGCTGTGGATAAGGATGGAGGCAGTGTGAGTGGTAAGGGACGGACGGAGGCGGTTAACATTACGTAGGTGGAAGTATGCAGACCGGCAGATATCATTTATGTGTGACTGAAAGGAGAGGGAGGAGTCAAGGATGACACCCAGACTCTTGACCTGAGGGGAAGGGGAGACCAAGGAGTTGTCAATAGGAAGAGTGAAACTATTGATTTTGGAAAGGGTGGATTTGGTGGCTACAAGGAGGAGTTCGGTTTTATCACTATTTAGTTTAAGGAAGTTTGAGGTGAACCAGTCTTTAATTTCAAGTAAGCAGTTAGTAAGGGACAAGGGGGGGAGCGAGGAGGTGGGTTTGCTGGATAAGGAAGAGCTGGGTGTCATCTGCGTAACAATGACAATGAATGTTGAATTTGAGGAAGATAGAATAGAATTTAAGAATATACAGCTGTGTTAATAAAAAAATAAAACTGTAGACAAATGTCAGAAGTGTGGACAGGGCGTGGAGAGTAAGACGAGAGAGAGATAGAGGAGAGATCCAACACAGGCATGGCTTTACAGAAGAAATGGGTCATGTAACGCAAAATTAAACCATGTCCATATAAACAGCATTGCAGCGGATGCGAGGACATTAGCACCAGTGCGTCCTACAGGAGCTAACAGCTAACAGACGCTACTAGCACCGACTAGCACTGGTCACTGCTGTTGTCTGAAAAACAACACACGGGACAAAATGTTGCGTTTACTGGTAAACTGGTAAACCTTGAGACCGACGTATAACCGACTGCTATCTGTTGAGTTTTCCTCCAGTTACTCTGTCCTCTGTGACTATGTACATCTTGAAACTAAGATGCACGGGGTGCAGGGAACTACTTTGACTGGTTCATGAGCAGACAGTGGTTTACGGAGCGCTAGATTGGCTTTGCAAAAAAACTCAGCGTTCTATGAAATGACGCTTTAAAAAAAAAATCGCTCGATCACGCAAATTTGATCGTGGGAAGTCAAAATCGTGATCGTGATTAAAATCCGATTAATTGTGCAGCCCTAGGGCTTAAACATAACTGGCATTTACTTTCTGTGTTATCTTTCTCTAATGAGCCTTTTTTTCTCTTTTGGCCCCCTCCTGCCATCTCTTTGTCTTTGTTATTATCCTCTTTACATCTCTAATTCTGTGTTTTCTTATTCTTAGTTTTGCTCATCCACTGCTCTTTATTCTCATGCTCTCTTTTTTCTCACCTCCTCTCCACTCCCTCCCCCTTCCTCCCTTCTGAACAGCCTACCACTGGTCACATTTTGGTGGGATTAATAGGCTGTGATAAAGACTATACGTGTGTGGTGGCATTACATTGCCAGGGACCTAGGGACCTGGAGTAATATGCCTGGAACATAACCTCCTTAAAGGAGAATTCCGGTCGATATCAACACGTAGCTCTGTTGTTTGGAAATTTGGAGTGCTGTCAGTAGCATGAAAAACGAAAACAATCGGTGCTGCCTAAACCGTGTCATCCCCCTGCTAGAGTTAGCACCCAACAGGCTTAAACAGGGCAAGTTTTAAATGTGTTTTTAGCCTCTAAACTTGTTCAAAATGTCTTTACAAGTGGCTACCCATATGCAGTGATTCCTTCCAAGGGAACACAGTGAATCTCACTGCAGTAGATGTGACAGAAAGGCATAAAAGTTGTGTTAATCCATACCTCTGTTTATTTCCTGTTTTCCCGGTGAAGTCCACACTAGTCGATTGTCGAACTCATACAATCCAATATTACAAAATTTATTTTTTCCACGCAAAAAAAAACGATATGACGTTGTTATGTCCTTAGTAATGACGATGTAGAAACAGGCTGTAGCCTGACACCACAGTGAGCCAGGAGAGCAGAGCGGACGGCTGCAGCAGGTCAAAAGTTCAAGATCCCACTGCTGCTAAGTTACCTATGCTCATGCAGATAGCTCTTGAACTCTTGTAGCTCTGCTGGCTCCACTGTGGTGTTAGGTTACAGCCTGTTTCTACATAGTCATTACTAAGGACATAACAACGGAAAATTGTTTTTTTGTGGAAAGAATACATTTTGGAATATTGTGTTGTATGAGTTCGACAATTGACTAGTGTGGACTTCACCGGGAAACAGGAAATAAACAGAGGTATGAATTTGCTGTGTTCCCTTGGAAGGAATCACTGCACATGGGCAGGCATTTGTAATGACATTGTGAACGTGTTTAGAGGCTAAAAACACGTTTAAAACTTGCCGGAGGATGAAACGGTGTAGGCAGCACCGATTGTTTTCATTTTTCTTGCTACTGACAGCACTCAAATTTCCAAACAACAGAGCCAAAGTAGAAATAGTAAATGCCAACACAAATAAAATAAACATGGTACCCAAAAAAAGATAATATAATCATTATTTTTATATACTGCATTTTGGAATATTATATGCTTTTATGAAGCTCAAGAGCTTTGTCCAGAAAACAACTTTCATCTTTATATGTAGCGTATTGCATGTGGTTGCACACAATAGCCTCTCTCCTGAGTATAGAAAGATGGAGTCCAGTGCGGACTCGGCAGGATTCCCACAGGCTTGATCAGCTCAACGTTTCATGCTGCAGGGCACACAGCCATTTATTCAGTTGTTTTTCTCTCTGTCGTTTGTCTTCTTACTCTTTCTTCCTCCACCCATACTCTGTTATGCCCTGTGTACAACAGGTTCATTTCCCTTCTTAACGGGGTACTCCAGATTCTGGAGGTGACCAAGGAAGATGAGGGGGGGGCCTACCGCTGTGTCGCGTCCAACTCTGCCAGGAAGGACATCAGTCATGAAGCCAGACTCACTGTCTCCACAGGTGAGGACTGTTGCAGTGCATATTGTTTGAATAGGCAGCCAGGCCCCGCTGGGAGCTGCAAGGCCATGCTCAACAAATTGAATGTGAGTTTCAGGAATAGATGCTTGAAAGGTATTAGATCTCTCTAGTGCTAATAAAATGGCTCTCTCTGACCATGTATTGTATTGTGTGTTTGAAATAGCAGTGGCAAATCTAATCCAAATCAAAAAGATACTGTTTTTGGCTAGTATTTTGCAGACTGAACTAGAAAAACTGTATTGCATAACAGATGTGGAATTGCATTATTTGGACTATGATAATTAAAGGTTGGCATAATACTAAAAATCCCCTCACAACATTTTATTAAAGACAAACTTCTCTGCTTTGAAGAATAATTTGTTCCTGATTCAAGTTTCCACAGTTGAATTTTGAACAATGATTGTCTTCCAAACGTTTTGTGACATCACAAAATCATGCCTTAAACTGAGATTTAAAGTGAAAGACAATTTTGTCTCTCCAACTGATGCATGGAAAACTAATGTCAAACTCTGCTCATACATCATTCTGCACAATGAAGGTCAAACATTTTAATAAAACATTCAAGGAAAGTAACAATAACCAAAACACATTTGTTCTAGTGGAGGTGGCATTATAGTGGATTGTATTATAATAGACTAGAGGGGTTGTGTTTGCTTTGGTTTAGGCTTTGCCTTCTAAGAGCTGTTGCTATTGGCCCATGTTGTAAAGATTTCTTTTGCGCCCTTGTGCCCTTCATGGGCCTCTCTTACGTTCACAGTTACTGTATATAACAGCTGCGTAAACAGCTGAGTTCTGCTCCCATTTTTACATCAGTGATACAAGCAGTAAACTTGTGTGAAAAATATGAGGAAGTCTAGCGGTGTTCGGCTGTGTCAGACCCTCAACCCTGTCCATATTGGGCTGACGCTCACCCCACAGACCACCAGCCAGTTCTATTTTGCATAGGCTTCACCCCCGCTGCGAGACCTGCCTCGGGCGCCGTTCACGCCGGCCAGGCTCTCACCCGCCACGCCTCCTGCCAGTTTTGCGACCGCCTGTCATCTGAAGAGCTAAACCGGACTCTTAGTCTGGGACGTCTATGTCCAGAAACCGCCAGTCAGACTTCTTCTGTGGTGGTCTCGCTTCATGGAGCTCCAGCCCTTTATGTAGGAGGCTTTCTCTGACCTGTCAGATCTATGCTCGCCTCATGTATTTCTTGCACCAGTATGCCACGTGGCAGTATGCAGGTGGCTGTGGCTCAAAACCAGCCCCCAGGGGCATCCGGGCACACTCCATAAGAACCTTATCCTCCTCCAAAGCCCACCTCAGAAGGATGACAGTGGCTGACATCTGCCCAGTGGCAGCTTGGGCATATCCGTTCCCTTTCATCTATCTGCAAGGTGTGTCTAAGTCCTCCATGACTCATTTGGTCTTATCCATGCTAGACGGCAGATGATGCGCTGTTATCTGGCATTTAATATTGAATGTAAACGGGATCAAATTTGCCTGGTTGCTAAACGCGCACCTCTAATCCTATCGTCACAGATTAGTAGGCTGCAAATGGGCCCAGTATGATATGTTAACGTACTATCGTTCTGCAGCAGTAGTGCTGCTGTGAAGCGTGTGTAATATCACTGGAATCCTCCTAGTTTCCTACTAAGGCCTGTCATAGAGTCATCCATGATGCAGGCAGTGCCCCCCCTGTCCTAGTATGCATCTCATTTACTGGTGTATGTCATCAGCTTGCGGAACTACATCAGCTTTGCCCTTAACCAAATACCAACAGCTCCTTGAGGGTGAAGTCCATACAAAATACTTTGTAGAACGATAGTCACATATTGTAACTCCAGATTCCATGATTATAGGCATAGACCTCTAAGACCCTGGCCCCCTCCGTCACTTAGCTGACAAAAATGCTGATTGTTGGGAGCAGAACTCAGGTTACACTGCTGGTATATAAAGCAACTGCAGACATAAGAGAGGCCAGTGCATGGGCACAATGGGCTATGCCTATACTTATAGAATATGGAGTTACAATAGGTTACTATGGTTCTTGTTGATAATACATTTGTGAGTGTGGTATTCCAGGAAGAGAATAGTTGATGCTGCAAACATTGATGCTGTCAGTGAATGAACAACGTACAATGTCAAGAGTAATCTCTCTCTGTTCATTCCCTTATTATACAACCAGAAATGGGATAGAATGGGTTTAATGTGATCAAAAATTTGCATTAATAGAGCCACATATAATCACTTGATCCATCATGTGTATTATGATGTGGCTTAGGGACCTGGGAATGTGAGAATACAATATTTTAATATTTAACTGTTTCCATTTGAAAACATACTATTTTTTTAAACAATTAGGAAATGTTCAGAGCCGTATTGCTTGTCTGAAAATATGTTTGAGTCTCAGGTCATTCAGAGACCACCCTGCTAATTGTTCCCTTAACTAAAACCACACCAAACAATCTGAGGTTTAGTCAGTTATTTAACTGCCTTTTCATTATAAGTTCAGGCTGCTAAAACTTCAGACACCTTTACCATTTGTCCTTTATGCAATATTATGCCTATAAGTCCCCCTCTCATTTCTCATTAAAAGCATTCCCATTATGCAAAGTACTTTAAGCTGCTATTGTTTTGTATTAACTGCAAGTGTTGCAAGCATTTACTGTTCTTCAGACTTAATGTGCTGCAACAGATGCAGATATTAAGAAAGTAGTATTGAGGCATAGTTTTTATACTGTACACTTTGATGCACAAGTGCCTGGCAGTAACTACATATTTTATAAGCATAACGCATCTCAAGTTATTTAAATCAAATACAAACTTTATTGAAGTCATAGGTGCTGTGGGGAAAACATTTATATATGTATTAGGAATCACTTCCTCACCAATCATCTTAAGCTGTATCATTGATCAATGTTTACAACCCACAGTGAATAGACTAAGAAGGCTTACTCTACACAGGCTGTTTTCTGTAATGTACTGTGTTCAAAATCTCTACACATGCTGACTCCAGAGGCAAGAAGAAATCAAATCCTTAAAATTTCAGAACAACATGACAAAAAACAAACCAAAATTGTGGTCTAATTCTGCTCTAATCAATGAAACGCAAGGCTTAAGGAGTTATGCTGTTTATAGAACAAAGTCTTGTCTTTTAGTATACTGTTTCTATAGTATTTTACTATTTTCAGTGTACTCCCTTCTCTCTATGATCAATCTCCCAGAGCGACTGTAACCTACAAGGACTGTCATTAGTGGATTACATAGTGCAGTGAATCAGTGAATGGTATTGTGAGGTGTGTTTTCACCATTAGGCAGCCCGCATTAAAGCCAATGTGGTATTAGCTGACTCTGTAGCTAGAGATCAGTCAACTGTAAATTGGCTGCTCTGTGGGAACCATTGTGTCCTTTTCAAGGCACAGCCTTTCTGTCCTTTACGAGAAAAGCAAAAAGAAAGAGGGAGGGAGACTGACAGATAGATGAGGCCAAAAGAAGTGAGTCATAAACAGCATTCTGACTTTAAAAGTGTACATCCCATCTTTAAATTACTTTTTATCATGCTTCTCGTATCGTCATTTCACTAAAAAAAATATAATCTAGGATAAAGAGTCCTGTCTCTTTTGCACAACAGATTCTCTACTCTTCGGATTGCCAAGGAGATATTTGGAAATGAGTATCTTTAATGGATTTTCGCACCTGTATTAACAAGGTAGCTGTTTGTGTCATTGCTGCTGTCGTGAAACCCTAGGAGGAGATAACTTAAGGCTCTATTGCGAGCCATTACAGATGTCAGGTCTTTCACTTCATTCGCTTGCACTTCAGAGATCTATAAATAGGACACCTCTCCACTCATAGCCAAGTTTTGACGGCTTGATGTTGAGGTGCTCAAATCCACGTACTCCGGCTGCATTAAACCTTCAAGTTGTAATTTCTTCCATTTCTTCTTTCCTTTACCTAGTTTTCTACACGTTGCACCTACACCCATCATACTCAAGACCCTTATGAAGGAGCACCCTGCAGGGCAGTCCTCGCAAAGGCGGACTGACCCACTTAAAGCCTTATGCATAAGCGAGGATTGCTTTATGTAAGCTCAATGATTAATTTATAATGTTTACAGAATGCCAAGCTTCTCTCTGAGGTCATTAGCATTATGTGCTGCTGCTGAGTCTGCCTAGACTGAGCAGCATTGCAGGGTAGTAAGGCCCTCTCACAATAGCGGACTGATACACACTCAAGAGTGTCTGGTCCCTTAAACCATTAACAATATAATTTGCATAACAACCTTCATCACTGAAGGACAAAGATGTGCCTCAGTTTCATCACTGAGGCTGTTGAACTGAGGTAATGGTTTAGCTTTTTTCTCAAACAAAGACTTTCTTTCATATCATCTCCTCTCAGTCAGCCCTTTGGTTTAGGGTTCATTACAGGTTTTGTACAATATGTCTACAGTATATGTCAGATGCTCAGAGGTACATCACAACCTTTAATCAAGACTTTCCTCTCATCTCGTATCCATATTCACCATTCACTAAGAATTGATTAGCTTCAGGCAGACTAACTATAGCCAACTATAGGGGATTTTTTTTAATTTATAATCAAGAGACTTAGAAAAGAAAGGAAAGGAACTGTATCTTTGGTGTTTTGTTGAGAACACAAGGGCCTGGAAGCTTTTTGGCTCACCCTTACTGGAGTGTCTACATGCTGGGGTTAAACAAGGAAACAAGTTAAAGAAACTTCAACAGTAATTGGTGATAGATGGTATGCGCTTTTGTCAAATAATCACACCAAATTGCATTCATAGGTGAGGAATGAAGTATGAAAAAACTGTAGATGCGGGCAACTATTCAGAAGTTGGGACCAGGCTGATAGCATCTCACATTCAGTCAGTGGATTCAAACAGGTAACATACCAGCTACAATCACAAACATATCTAATGTGTATTAATTATTTTCATTTGTTGTTTTTGTCATAGGCTCAACTGAATCCCTAAACAGAGTTGCGATTGTTGCACCACCTCAGAATGCAACAGTCGTGCTTGGCCGTCCAGCTGTGATGGAGTGTATGGCACAAGGCCAGCCGAAGCCACTGGTGTCCTGGAGCAGACAAGGTAACACCTGCAAATGTTCTAAGTGGTCCTCATGTTCTTTTTTTACTGCATCTGTCCACACTTTCCTTATCTAAGAGGCCATCCACACAGAAATGCTTTTTGATGTAAACGTGCATGGTTAGCATTTAGTTTCGTTGCAACAATGTCTCATAACAACAACAATGGCGGACTACATGCTTGTGTTCCAGCTAGAGAAGATATTGAGCCTATTGAGATTACTAGGGCAAAATATACTGTCGGTTTGCAAGCTTTATGCGCATGCTCCGCCTGTTCTTCTCTTTCTTGGTGAATTTTTGTAACAGAAACAGCGCCACCTATAGGCCTGGAATATAAAGTAGCGTGTTGAGTCATTTACAAATGGATCCGTTTGGACACAACTGGCCTAAGTATCTCTTTCTCACACAAGTTTGATAAGATTTGAGTACCTGTGGTGGCTGTAAAGTTGTTTTACTGATAATAGCTGTCTCCTCTCAACTAGTCCTCCCGTGTTTTATTTTTTATTGTGTGTGAGTTATTAGTTACATAAGATGATATGTTACTTTCATTAACACCTCCGTAGCGTTGGCACACACACACACACACACACACACACACACACACACACACACACACACACACACACACACTTGTAGTCCTGGTGGGACTGATGTCATGTGCAGCTTTTGGAATTCTTTCGTGCCGTGCTTTGGCAACATCTCTGCTATTTGTTTTGTGTTACATTCGAAATTCTTCCCCATTCACTATTAACGAGTTACTTTAATGGGAATTCTGCTATTCAGAAAACTGCACTACACTACACTATTCAGGTCATATGCAATGCAAAGTGGTAAATTGTACTTTGTCATTACGTTCTTATTTATGTTGCATTGTGAGATAATTCATTATGTAGGTGATCATTTTCTGTAAGCCATCTAACAAAATGGCGGACAAACTGAATAGGGATCTATAAAGTGAATAGTGAAGGATTTTACACAGATTAGTAGTGTGCCAATGCAGACACCTCAGTGAACCCAGACTAAAAAGTCACAGAGCCACCTGTTGGTCAGCTTGTGGAATTACAGGTCAAATGCTCTGCTGCTCAAAGTGCTGCCTTTAGTGCTGTTTCTCAGGCAACTGAAAGCCTGAGAAATGATCTCCACTTTTCTCAAGGCCAATCTCTTATTCTGTATTATCTAAGGCTGTCCTGTTTTGTTTTTGTTGCTTTCGTCTTTGATCAGATGGAAAGCCTATTTCCACTGATGTGGTCGTCCTTGCAACAAACCTGGTGATTAGAGACACAAGGCGTCACCATGCCGGCGTTTATGTCTG